>CM052301.1:114562-545972 GCA_028455765.1 Lasioglossum oenotherae
CGAAGCGGGTCAGTGGAGTGGGGATGAGTCAGAGTGGGAACGCGTAGTGGAGTAGGGAGCGCTGTCGCGCAGTTGGCGATGATGACGTAGGTTTCGCGGGGAGGTGAACAGGTAAATATTTAATTGTAATTTCTCCGAAACGGATAGACTTTTAAAAAATTTTTTTTTGGATAATGCATTGTCATCCAGTTCTGAGCTATGTTTAAAATTTCAAGCCTCTAGCTCATCGGGAAGTTAGTTTAAAATCAATTGCAAAATTTGCCACCGAACAGACAAACAAACAAACAAACAAGAAAGCGAGCTAATAAAAACGTGGTAATAAAAAAGAGAAGAAGCAGAAACTGATTGTATTAAAAAACTCACGTATTCAGCCGTAAATCCATTTGCTGCTTCGAAATGTGTGTCACTGGGTCACTCGGTGACGAACTGCACAGATGTCTTCAGGTATACGGCAGTACTGAAAGCCAAGGGACGTACGACCAGGTCGACGAACTCCACAGCCGGTGGTAGAAGGCCTAAGGGATGCGCGGTCAAGTCGACGATCCAGAATTTCACTTTCACTTTCGAATCGATAAATAATTCGTATGTTTATTTCACACAGATGCCTTGAAATTTCTCCACACTCACAATCACTGTTCACATTTGTCTCTACCGCGGCTCGAACGACACTGATTTTCCGCAAGATATTTCTAAAGAATTTAGGAAGGGCATTTAGAGTGTCGAAATTCGAAATGCACGCTGTAGCACGATTAAACGCATATTAAGAAAGAGAATAAATTTCAGTTCAGTAAACAACTTCTACATATTGCATAGACGTTGGAATGTTAATCCTTGATCAAAACGTTCAGCAACATTTGTATTCTAAAACCAGACATTTCGTATGCAACATTCAAATACAACAGTAATAATTTGACAGCGAACTTGATGCATTTGTGGCAAGAATTAGTAGGTGTAATTTAAAGCAGTAAGAACAGAAGGAAGAAGATAAATTTCTATTTTACAGCAATTTGTTATAATTCACATAAAAAATGTTTATTTTGCATTAAGATCGTTTACTTCACTTTCGATCAACTAAATTAGCACTGGGAAGTTCATTCGTCATTGAAAACAACGTTACAAGAGTATAAAAACAAAACATTTTTCGGGATAATATAATTGGTTCTCGCTCGCAGAGACGGTGCACGCATGGCTGCCGTCTGGAGTCTGGAGTAATGAAAGCGACGAAAGACAAAAGTGTGAGCACGAACTGGAGTGCGGAATCAAGGTGAACGATGGTTAAGATGACGTCGTCGTCGATAAGTCGTAGTCAGAGAATCGCCGGGGTGGGGCCTGCTCGTGGAAAGGCGGTTGTAGCCGTAGCTGTAACTCGTTCGTTCAGCTGGGAGTTGGGAGAGTACCAGTAGAACGGCCGTGAGCGTTGCCGAAGAGTGACGTGCTTCTCTTAACAACGAGTGTTCCGATGTGAGCTATGCCGTGCCGGAGTGCCTTATCAAACATGTAAGAGTTGAAAGTAGTGATACGCGGGAAACCGATTGCGAAGTAACAAAACACCGGAGAAGAGAACAGTGACAAAATGTTGTGTGCCCGCCAACGACTCATCTTCGCCGTCGTTTTTCTCTCGCACCTATACAGAGGTAATTTTACCTGTCAGCTTTACCTGTGGCCCGCGAACGTCATGATCACAGCACCTATTTAGTCACCATTGATCGTGAGTCAGCTCGGGGGCCAGAGAGAAACAGGTTTTCTCGTATCCCGTGCAATCATCCAGCGGCGTTTGTAACCTATCTGCAACCATTCACGCTCCATTGGAATTCTTCCACGGTGTTCACCTGATTCCCGGATCTCCCGATTCCCTTTTTTCCAAACAGTGAGTACTCCGGTGGTTCCTGCGACACGTTGCGTGCGCGTTTCATTCAGGCGCCGACCTTCTTTGCTTGCAATCATTGTTCCGAGACGTGGAAAGTGGCTCGCTTGTCTCGTAATTGTTGCGAGCATTCGATTGCTAGTGTTGTGACTCGTGCGTAATTTTATGCACATCATCGTTCTATTTTTAACGCTGGATATTGTTACTAAAGTGATTGTTAATTGCGGGATTATATATATGTATATATATATATATGTATATGTTGTAATCTAACCAATTACCAAGCTGGATTATTAGCTGATTACGTTATCAGATTATTATTAGATTAATATTGCACTATTACATTATACATTAGATTGCATTACATTTATTAAATAAAAATAATTACGAAGAACACAAACAATTACTAAGAATGGGATTATTGTAGGTTCGAAGAAATGTTTTCGAGTGAAAATAGCTCCGAGTAACTATTTGTTTAAATCCTTGTACTCAATTAAATATGTACTTCCCAATGGAACGTTGTGATGGACTGTCACGCTTAACCTTCTTTTACTCTTACATAGCAGCTGTAATGAATATTGCATCAATGCATTAACGATGCAAGCTGACATTATTTGAAATTCGGTGTGATGTAATAATGACCGTTGACCTTCCGTTGGTTAGGGTGCAAATGATTTTTTTAGACAAGTCTGATGAATGCTGTTCCGAGTTTAATCATTTAGGTTCGAATACATGTGTTCGAGCGAGAGCGAGTGTTTGCGCACGCGTGCAGATCAATGCAGATGCGGCGTGCTTGGTTGAAAACGGTTTGATCTTCTCGTGTGTGTCGTTAGCTGAGTGCAAGAGAACAAAGTATGTGTGATAAATCATAAGAAACCGAAGCCTATTTATAATGGCGAAGTTTATTTATAATGGCGGTCACGGAACATAACCTCATTAATATTTAATAATATTAAAGTGGATGCAGCTTCTGACGATGCTAAGAGTCCTCATTTGATTTACTACGTAACCATATTAGATTACGTTAACGAGTTATGTCAGACTTTCATTGAGTTTTCTGGTAACTAATAATAGCGACACTGAAACAGGAGCTAAGGTTTTTATGCAAACTTTACGTGAATCATTTCGGAATGTGGTTATACCTGTACACACGCGCGCCCACCTTGCATATACTATACATGTATTCCCTACCATCGACTTTCTACTCTACGTGATGATCCATAGCAATCATGCGTATCGCAGGTGCACTCGATCGCTTTTCATTTATTCTTTCACGTGTATTTAGTTTTGTTACCCCTTTTTAAGATTAAGATAAGAAGTATCTAGTCTCAATTTCTCTAATATACAGGGTGTCCCAGCTAACTCGATTACTCTGAATAACAAATTAAACGACACATTCCATGAAAATTGTAAAACATGAAATTTAAATGGCTTCGGGGAGCCCATCTCATACGGTACTTGCTTTTAGGTTGTTAATTTTGGTGTTATTTTTTAATATAATAACCTACTTGTTGTATCGTGAGTCGATACAGTCGATCAACTTCTGAGTAAAAATGTATTGACCTTCATATGTCATAAATCTGATCGTTAACGAGATGTTATCGAAATAGTTTTCTCGAAATTATTTTTTCTCATGCATTATTGCAATTACACGTAATTATTTTTGCTGTATATGCATAAAATCCGCAGACTAATAATCAATTTTTATTTCGTCTTTGATTGAATGAAATTGGTAGTAAAGAAATTGTAATTAACTAATATATAATCAATATAATACTAACACCAGATAGTATATGTAGTTCTAGTAGCAGCGGCGGATCTAGGCATGGGTTTTATGGGATGCAGCCTAGGAGGTCCCTATTCGCGGTCAAAATAATAAAAAGAAAAACAATTTAAATTAAAAACTTGAGACAAAAATAAATTATACCAAAAGACATACTTGAGTTAATTTGGGTTAATTGGTTAGGCCTCCAAACAGTGATAGCCCAGGGCCCCAAAATGAACGGTCCGCCGCTGTTTGTGTTTCTTCTATCCAATTTAGCCATAAATGCCCAAAATCTGCGGTCTACTTATAATTAAATGAGAAATAAGAAATACGTCTGGAATGGCATGTGTTTGATATATGCGTAGAAATTATCTAACTAATTGTAAGCAATATTTAACCGTGTCGCCTTCCGCAATAACCAAAGGACTGTATGTACATATGGCGTATGTATAGGAAATTCCTACACGCAATTACGGATGCACGCGTCAATGGCACAACGATATTGCTTATAATTAGATTAGGTATTGATAACACATAAATTACTACTGTTCTTTATCGCTTGCTTCCCAGCAGTGTTCCAATTAATAACCCTCAATTCAAGCGTGTCGTGCGTATTGTCTTAATTGGAATCGACGAATCCATTATAATCCATCGCATCCGGCGTAACTACATTCGAACAAATTCCCATCCAATCAAAATGGTTTTATTTTTATTTGAAGTAAATAGGGTAACCGTACCGGTTACTGCGGTATTATTCTTCAATCGTACTTTATTTTAATATTATTCCTAATTTATCCCGAACTAATAATATGTCGAAGGATTTTGTGGAAGAATGATGTGTTCTGAATACAAAACAAATTGGTGGCCCTGAAAACGTAATACAACATAAGAAACTTATCAAAAATAACATCGATAACGTTTTGTACCTATTATAGTGGACGAAAAAGAGCCATGCACCGATTACTGCGAATTTGAATTCGAAATATGTACAGGGTGGTCCACTTAAACGTAGCCACTTAAATAGCTCTTGGAATGGTATATCTTGAAATGGTATCACAAAAGGTGAACACCTTGCAAATGTTATACAGTGGGTAACGAAAGTGTTCGAACGCCCTTTAAAACAGAATAACTTCTTTATAATTGTATCGAACCACCTGATTTTTTATCATTAATTAGAAGTATTGGTTTATGAAATTATGTGCAAAAGGTCGTTTGGTATAATTATAAAATAGTTATTTTTTTTAAAGGGCGTTCGAATACTTTAAATGTATATTTTTTCCCTAACTATTCGACTAACAGATAGTAATCTGTGTGTCGTGTTTGATAGAAAAGGACCATTTGTTTATCCTTTGCCTTTGCCGACTGGTCGCTTCTTATCGCAGCTGGCTCATATGACGATCTTGTTTTGACACTTTATGTTATGACACTTGTTTCACACGTTTTTGTTTTGACACTTGTTCTACACGTGTATCGGTTACAAAATGTTTTTGTAATAATTTGCACAGCTTCTTACTATTAACCCTTAATTGGAACCCTTAAGTTCCAGTTGGAGAGGGACGCTGATAGCGACGATATTTGTTATTATTTTTTTAATTTCCATTTTTGGTGATAGTTAGCTATGGTTGTGTTTTTTAAAAATGTTTTTTATGATAAATAAATATCTGATAAAGAATGTATATTTTGTTTTTGGTAGAGGGGCGCAAATTATAATTTTAGGGCCAGGCACAAATTTTCCATACTGCAGTCCTGAATAGATACAGTGACACCTAGCTGCAATAATTACTATATCTCGACTGTGTATGTGTCTCTTCATGCAGAATCAAAATTTTCTTCATTAATTGCTAGAGACGGGAGATAAATAGAAACACATCTTTACTCTTAATAATTGTAATTGTTTAGTAGTAAAACGTCTAAAGTCTTTTATTCATATACTATAGTTTATTGAAAATATTAAATTGCAGATTAATAGAAATTGTAACTATAAAATACCTTCGTCATTATATTCTCGGATGATTTTACGGTTTTGTGTTTCACCATATTATCATTTCTCGCAAAAATGAATAAGATCCACAGCCCAGTGCTATCAATGACGGAAAAGCCCATAAAAATATCTATTCTGGAACTATTTCAGAACCGATATCAAACCGGAAATATAATGATTACGGAATTGATATCGGAGCTGATATAAGAATCGTAACCCTAATAGTTGGAATAATCGATAATAATAGGAAATTTCGTTGAATCATAACAGTTAATCAGAATAGAAGTTTTTCATTATCGTTTCAAGAATCGAAATCGATATTATTACAGTCTTTCAGGCCTATTGTGTATTATTGTAATGAAACAAGATATGTAACAGGGTATATCACATTTAAATTATATTCCCACATAATTTAAAGTATGAAGTTGTTGCCAAAGAAACCTATCTTTTTCCTAAACAAAACTTGTTGATCAACGCGAGCACCAGTGGCGGATCGTAAATTTTGGGGCCCTGGGCCAACACTGTTTGGGGGCCTACCCAATTAAAGCAAATTAACTCGAGTACCAAAATTTTTGTATAATTTATTTCTTTTTAAATTTTTGTATTTTTGACCGCGAAAGGAGGCCTAGGCTGCCAGCAGCGGCCCATAAAGCCCATGCCTAGATCCGCCACTGCTCTGCATCATGTATTTAGTATTTAATACATATTTACATGTTTTTATGTGTTACTTCCGAACGGTGAATTATTAACATGGCTAAGCGAAGACATTGTTGCTCTGCATAACGAAACACTGAAAACTGTACATTATTGTATTATAATCTGTCATTTGTTCACAGAAAATCTTAAAAATGTACAAATACCTTTTTCCGCCCATTGTAGATTTTATATCTCATTAATAGACAGCGGTTTTTATGTATTTATGATAAAAATTAGTCTGTGAAACTTAAAACAGTAAAACCATTTAAACAATGTCAAAATAAGAAGACATTATTTTCCAACAATTAAAATTATTTGCATAAGAAATTTTCATCCAGCTCGTTTACCCAGCTAGATTTTATTTTGCATAATGGTCCGCAGTCTACTCATTAGACCCACTAATTTTTAGTCCTACATAGCTGAATTAGTATGAAAGCATTGCATAACTGCTGTAGCTTTTTAGAACTGTCTCCCTTTAAAAAATAAATCAGGTGGGCGTTCTGTCTGTGTCTAGAGTTACAATCTCGCGTACACAGATAACACACTCGTGTAATGTTCTTGAACACAGCCAATCCGGTAATGTCAAAAATTCCATCCGGCCAAACTTGGCCGTTACTTTTTAAACGAATGGCCATGAAAGGTGTTAGGTAGCGGCCAAGTTTGAATAATTTAGTACTCCATGTAACTCTTTAAAAATTAAATTAAACTAATTTTTAAACTATAACTTCACTTTTTTAAATCAACTTTTAAACTAATTGTTACAAACGCTGTATTTCGTTTGATCTCACAAATTTTTACGGCCATAAGAACTTGGCTCCTGTTTACAGGATGTTTTTCTTGGGTTACTATATGTATAATTGAAATACAATGTAATTCAATTGTGTAATTGAATTAGCACAACTCTGTCGGAGCTTTATGAAAATAGCTACATGCGCAGTTGTATGCTTCCGAATAATGCAAATTACGTCTCGTAACCGTAAAAATAGGACATTTGGGGGCGATCGTGGCCTAGATCGATCTTTTATCTTTGTATTATCGAGTAATGAGAACGCGTATTCCGCACCCTTGCAATCCTGGAAAAACGAGTCTGCCCCCATAAGCAAGAACGAATTTTTACGAATGTTTACATGTATTATATGAATTATTGATCAAAAGTTGAACAGTGGCCTCGGTGAAAAAGTTCTCACAGCCGCAGCGGGCTACTATTAATTCATTTCTATATGTACTTGTTTGCCTGGTGAAACGAGTCTGCTGGCTGATAATGCGACGGCGCTATCACCAGAGGAAAGAAAGGACTTCCTTCCTACAAACTCTCGTACATACATACGCAGAAACGAAACTGGGCGGCACGCGTGCGTTTTTACGATGTACTATAGCAGGAAAAATTGGACGAAAACCGGACCATCCACAGGACATTGCGGCTGGGATGTCAACTATTACTCTTTACAAATGTTCAGCAGAATATTCGCAGTACTTTTATCGAAATTCTGCGCATATAATCGTGTCAAAATGGAACGCTGTACAGTAACGTTCAAAAGTTTCGAGGCAGTTGCATGATTCAGTTCGCGAAACGTATACAGTAGAACCTTGAATATCCGAACTAATTGGCACCGAGGTGGTTCGGGAAATCGAACAGTTTTAAAATTACTGATTAAATACAAGAGTACTATTGCTGTAATTATAAATGGTGATGTACATACCGGCTGAACATTATAAAGCGTTACAGACAAATATCTCCAAAAATATTGATCATACGCAAAAATGTTTCAGATGAAAGTTGTTCGGTACAGAGGGGGGCATCATGTGGATGATTTTTATTTTTCTCGATGGACACTCCAAGGTGAGGCGAAGGTCAACTTTCTTTTTTTAAATGGAATGTCTTATTTTTTATATAGAGTGATATAGAGTGAGATAGAGTGTCAAATTCTAAGTATAAAAGTGCCTTCATATGTCCTAAACCTAATAGTTCACGAGATATTACCCAAAGAAGAAAAAAAATTGTTTCAATAATATCTCGTTAACGATTAGATTTAGGAAATATGAAGGTCAACACTTTTATACTCGGAATTTGATACTCTATCGATCTATGGTATAAAAATAGGACATTCCATTTAAAAAAAGAAAGTTGTCCTTCACCTCACCTTGGTGTGTCTACCGGGAAAAATAAAAATCCCACCATTGAACAAGTTTCATCTGAAACATTTATCCATATAATCAATATTTTTAGAGATATTCGTCTGTAACGCTTTATAATTTTCACCCTGTTTACATATTGCTAAAAATATACATATGTATACACATAGTATACGGAGTGGGTCACCACATATTACCACTTGGTTTTACATTTCTGTTATTATTCCTAACGGAAAATGGTTTAAGTAGGCTTGAATGGTATCAAGAGGGTCAGATTCTAACTAACAGTTCTTTTTTGTAGGTGGACGCGTAGAGAACATATGAAGGTCATTCACTATTTTTCGGATAATCGAGGTTATACTGTAATTTCACGGCCATGCGACGTCCGTAAGGCTGTGTTAGAGACGTAAACCTGAATATCGTGTTTCAAGGTCATCAAAATCGGTAGGGTGTGGCCTAATGTAAATAATACTTACTAAATATGTTTACAATTCGTTTGAGATGGGCAGCAGCAACTTGAGGCATCTTCGGACTTTCCCGGTATCTCTATTTGCGAAATGAGAACGGAACAAACCAGTATACACATACCAGGGATTTATGAGTTCCATGAATTACATCATCGCTCGTATCAGCACTCTTATCTATCATCACCCAATCACAATCATTCTTATTTTTATTCATTTGCATTTTAGTTACACTTTAGTTACGCTATTTAACTACACGAATCTAAAAAACTCCTATTAGCGTAACTGCGTCCGAAATGTAACGATATTGCAAAAATTTCGTTATCATACGACATTTAAAATTTTTAATGCACAAATAACTGTATTGAAATTTCAGAAGGAAATATACTTCCGTATAAAACATTAGGTTTGTCCGAGTAGTATTTTTGTCTTGAATGAGAATGTGCAAAGAATGATGTTTTTTCGTCAGTTTTATCGATGTGACGATAATTGTATCATTCATGTTTGTTTAGTGAATGTCGTGTTTTTTGGTGGTGTGGTTTCCTGTTATACGCTTCTCGTATTTGCATTACTTGCGACTTGCGACAGTTATTCACCATATATACGGAGAGTCATAAAATTATTATGAATACCTCGAAACTATTACTTACAGTTAGCTGAAGTTTGATAACAAAATAAAAATAAATTTTTTAAAAATACCACGTTTTTAAAACGACTAAAAAGTGTAAAATAATTTTTCCTAATCCCATACAGATAGTCCTGAAAATTTGTGATTGTGAATTTTGAATAGCTATGAAAATACTTGTAAGATTTAAAATGAAAAACGTGGGGCGCACGCAACAGATAATTGATGCATCAATAGTTCACGGCAGCTACTCTCTACACTCCTGAGACTATTATCTTGCGCCACACGTTTTTCGTTTTAAAAAAATCGCCACTGGATGGCCGCCTTCGTACTGTGCAATTTTATTTCAGCAAATATTTCTGTGAAACATATAGTTTCGAAGATATCTGAGGTGCTAATAGTTATTGCCCCACCCTGTATATTATTTACTACAGTTCACAAGTAGATGCATCGTTGCAATGAATTACACTTTGTCGTTGACTGACCAACATTCTTTCTCTTGTTCCTAGATTCGACAGCTCTACAACTAAATGTATCGGGAAATGCGGACATTATTAAAAATGAAGGCGACCCATTGCAGCTACTGTGCTCGGGTGAAGCGGATATTTTCTTTACGTATCCCACTAACTCGTCGGATTCGGTAAGTACTTCGTTAATAAAATAATAGTAGTAGAACAAAATACGAAAGCAACTCTAATACATATCGTGATAACAGAACTCTACGTCTCCAATGGAAATAATTAAATCCCAAGAAGGGCAAAACGGTACCTACAAATTTGAGTTCCGGCGACCAAAAACAGTGTTTGGGGACACTGGTTGGTATGGTTGTTCAGATCATCCCATTGATGCTACCGGGGGTTCTTATCCCGATCCAGATGTTACCTGGGTTTACGTTTATGTTGAGTGTAAGTGTATACACACTCTCTGACTTCTACTAAACCACAGAAGTCTATGCAATGTGCAGTTTTCGTTTCAGGTCGGAGATCCAACAGAGTAATAAAACTAACAGCATGTTTGACTATCAAAATACTAAACACACAAATGTAGAATTAATCTTTTTTTTGTCCATCCAGTTGCTTTGCTTGTTTTGATATCTCAAATAAACTATCAATAGTCTATCCTCTTTTCTAGCTTTCTCGGTTCCATAACTTTATACGATATACATCAGGCTCGGGCAACTTGTTCCCCGCTGTGACTTCATGACTCCCACTATGTACCAGCCCCACTATGTACCGGTTCCCCCACTATCAACTATTTCATATTACCCCTATCGTGCATTGCATCGCGTGACTGCGAAGATACGGCCTTTTAATCTTCCCAACCTTCCTTTACAATTCACATGAGTTTGGTGGGGAAGATCCAGGAGTAGGGAGAGGAGTCGTTTACGGCTCGTGAGCCGCAAGTTGCCCAGGTCTGGTGTAGATTACTATTTAAACTTTCTCTTCTTCGTCACTGAAAAACCCCATCTTTGAAATGAGGAGGCACATCCCGGACCCATGCAATCCTGAAAAAAACGAGTCTACTCCCTTAAAGCCGTCCTGATCTGTGAAGTTCAATGAGACACGATAGCTGCAGTTCGTAGGTTTGGATTGAACCTACAGAGATCTTTGTAAATCAGAACGTTGCAATTTAGTAGTTAAACTATTATGTTGCAGCCAACGTGAGCGCATTCGTGGAAGATGATTTTTATAAGACTTTACACGAAGTTGTTGGAGGAGATGTTGTCATACCGTGCAGACCAACGTCGCCAAATCTTCGAGTTATTCTTGAAAAGGATGACGGTGTAGGTATCTGACTTATTGTTAAACAAACATTTCTGTGCAACGATTGTTTGTTGATTAGATTAGTAGACTCCGAATTGTATGCATTCATCGCAGAAATGAGTAGAAGAAATACAAAACGGTAGATGCATCCGAAGTATGAATGAATACTTTTACGTTCCTATCAGTTTATTGAAATTATTAAGAAAACAAACAGATTTTTATATTTTGAAAATGGAATTGAAATGAAATACTTTGGAAATTAAATTGAAAATTAGTTAAAATGTTATATAAGAAAGTTGAAGGATCAAAACTTACAATTAGATTTTCTCTAATATGCATGTATAAACCCTGTATATGTGTAAATATACCAAATTTTTCCGATTGACAGTACTATTAATATTTGAAAATTCTTCTGATTTTAAATGATCGATACGTTTATACGTTGTTGTAATTATAAAATTGTTCGCACAGGATGTCGAAGACGACAGAGTTTCTTTCGATCCGAGAATTGGATTCCTACTGAAGAACCTGACGCTGCAAGACAGTGGGTACTTCAAATGCACGACAGAGCGTGATGGAACACCTTATGAGGTCAATTATCATTTATACATGATCAGTAAGTGTGTCTGTTGGATTATATTCATTTCGCTCTACCATTACGAAACGCTTTTTACAAGATTTTCACGTATAACTTGCACTTTAACTCTAATCTAATCGTTGTATTCTATAATATCTGAAGAATGATAGTAATATAAATAGTATGTAATAAATTTTCAACTTGTAACTTGTTTTATTTGCAATTTCAATTATTATAACAATTTATTAAGGTTGTCGCGATATAAACAAATTCAAATTCAAATATCAATATAAATAAATATTTTGTGGCACAAATGTGGCTACCAGCGTCTCTAAAGAATTATTATTCTACATGTTTCGAACATTGAAAGTAGGGTTTATCGTGGCACATACATGAGACATAATTTAACATATTATGTTAATTAGTTATTTTTCGATACTGAAAGCAATTAAGCGGCGGACTGTATGCAATGTATTTATTAAATTAATAAGAATTTAGAATTTAGAGTATCTAGGCTTCCAACTAAGAATCCATTGATTCAGCCCAATATATGTATTTATTTCAAGTGTTCTGGTACTTTGGGCGTCCACTGTATTTCGGATTGGTGCAAAATCGAGTTACAAATAAAATACTAAGTATATAAATTAAATGTAACAGAATTAAATATATTAATCGTTTCTCAAACTAAAATAAATGTCAAACCATGTGTTCTTTGCACTGATAAAGTGATAAGATAAACACTAATTTCTAAGAAAATGCTTTCTGTGGTTCAACTTACTGTCCATTGTACAATTTTAATTTCGTTATCGTACCACCACATAGCATCGTTTATATTTGACCGCCTCTCTCTCCCCCTCTCTCTCTCTCTTTCTCTCGTTCTCTCGTTACAAAAGATTTTGCGCCGAGAATTTCATAGGTATTTTGCGCGTGATCGTTCAATTATACTCAGAGTCGCCAAACGAGGAGAGGGAGCAGAAATTAAGGGGAAACAGTTACCCTCTCGAAGCATGGGTAATAGCGTTGTAGAAGGGGAAGGTAGAGTGGGGCCACAAGTCTTAATCTGGCGATTCTGATGATACTACGTAATTTCCAGTGGCGTAGCTACATATTCAGCGGCCTGGGCAAGAACATTTAGTTTAAAAACATATTCATTCATTCATTCATTCATTTGCGATTCAACGCATTTCAACAATAAAAACTCGAACTGCTACCTACGCTACTGGTAATTTCTACAAAACAGTGAATTGCAACGCGTTCAATAATCTTACATTTTCTTTCGTTAGTCGAGCATCCATTGAACGAACCCAAGATCGTTGAGGACACTTTGCGGCACGTAACATGGGGTCAAACTCTTTACGTGAACTGTACCGTAGATGTTCCAAAAGACATGCAGTACATTTTCAATTGGAGTACACCGCAACAAGTATCGGCCTTTGCTTACAAGTTTCATACGCGCCATGTGTTTGATCCGAACTACAACATAGAATTTTTCTGTTTTAGAGCAGCAGAATAACTACCCGTTCCTACAGCACTGTTATCGCTACGAGTCTCCTAAGGATCACCAACGAATTGATTATAAAAAACGTGACCTACGAGGATCAAGGTAACTACACGTGCATGATCAAGGGCATCAAGGATGTGAAACAATCGCGGAAGTATATCCAGGTGCATAGTAAGTACAATGACAATATTTAATTGTCCCCTTTTAGTGTCCTACAACGATATATCGTTGTTCCCCAGTCAGCCAGCCAGCCCTGCCTCGAACAGAAATCGAACGGGCATTAGATAACTGGCCGAACGTCGCTCGTAGCTGCTCGAGGAATTGGATGCTCGATTTTGGACGAGTATCTACGCGCGAATATGCCGGGCAGAAAGACCGGGCATCTGTCCGGCCCGTCCCCGGCAGAAGGACGTTTGTGCTCGGACACAATGCTGACCGCTCGGTCCTGGATTCTGCCCGGTCTTTCTGCCGGCAGAATCGGTGATGCCAGCGGGTGCAACTTTTTTCGCGCATGCGCGGCCAAAACAGTAACGTATCTATCGAGGTAGCAGAGCCCTGAGGCAGTTATTTTGGCAGGAATGTATCGAAACATTCAGTTTTGGCGATCTTCCTCAAGGGAGGAATGCTGCACCTCGGATTGACTCCATATCAGCTACGCCGCCCTGATATTCAGGCTAATTCCTACTCTTTTTTCTTTTCTTCTTTTAGACCTACTGTTTATAAGGTGTATTCCGAACCACCTATATGTCAATAACACGCGAAAAAACGCCCTGGCCAACCCCCGGCTTTTCACCGAGTGGTCGAGCTAGACACTATATACGTACACGAGGTTGCAAGGATCCTGTACTTTTCAAACCACGTCTCGCTAATGTCTTTATTATGTTAAACTATACGTGTTTAAACACACAGTTTGAAAAGTACGAAGTACACCCCTAAACGGAGGGTTTCGGCACAAGTATCAGTTCCATGGCATTTTTAGCTAGGAGCACTAGTGTCTGTTTCTCAATATTCAGTCACTGTTTTACCGATATTTTACCGATACAGTGACTGAATCGTTCGCTTGCTGGGTGGTTGCGCTTGCGAAAATTAAGTGCCGGGCACGTTTGCCTCAATTGAGGCAATTGTCCCGAATTTTCACCGAGGCACCTGAAGCAGGCCACCTGAATAGCTCGGCTGCTGTTGGTGATACAAAAACTGTTCCGGACTAAACTTGCGTGGTATAGAAAGTGGCATAATTTCTTGTTGATAGTTTTTTTTGTAGGTGGACGCGTAGAGGACATATGGAGGTCAATTAATTCCGTTTCACTCCGTTTTACTCCGCAGTTGACCTTCAACAACCTTAAACGACCTTGAGTCGTAGGTCATTGTACTAAAACTGTCTTAAAACGCCCTATTAGATAGTACATATACCATTCCAATTTGAAAACGGAGTTGACCTTCGTATGTCCTCTACGCGTTCCCCTATAAAAAAAACTATTAACTACGACACATTTTCTTCTATCATCAACAGCAACCAAGTTATTCAGGTAGCCTGTAATAGAAGCTGCACTTCCGCATGAAACAAGCGTCATTTGAAATTTCTACGATTTGTGGTGATCGTATGTTTAGATCCGGAGAATAAGTTCATCAACCTAACATCGCAGGATCCTGATAGGTTTTATCAACGTGGAAACGGTGAAAAAGTACAATGGGTTGTATACGTGCACGCGTATCCCCCTCCTCAACTAAGATGGTATGTTGAAACATTTCGAATAACATATTCAGATATTAAAATAGTCGACTACATCGTATAATGTACAATATACGAGGCACGTTAGAAAAGTAATGAGACTGATTGTTTTGTTACCATGAATCGTATTCCTTTTACACCTGAAGGTTGTCACCTTCAAAATAATTTCCCTTGGGCAGCTACACAGCGACGGAGGTGTTGTTTCCAGTTTCCAGTTTCCAGTCTTCGTAGCACTTTTGGAACGCTTCTGCTGGAATACCTTTCAGCTCGTCGCGGTTACTCTCTTCTGGATATTATCCAAAGTGCGAAAATGACGCCTTGTCGTGGTGCAGCTCCATGTTTCTAACGCTCTCGACACTCTTCTAGCAACAGTAGCAACTTGAAACAAGCGTGGACAACAAAATCATGATTCAACCTAACTGCCTTCCGATGTAGAAGGCAGCAGCGATGTCGGTTGATGGACAGTGTTGCCAGTCTCATTACTTTTCTAGCGTACCTCGTACAGGGTGTCTCATCCGATTTTGACATCTTGATTTCTTCGCTGCTCTGTTACTCCTACCGAAAAATGTTTCAGATAGAATTGAATGGTGCCGAATGGGGCATAATTTGGTGTAATTAGTTTATTCGTGGGTGAACGCGGGTCAAGGTCATACGAAGGTCAACTTCGTTTGTTTAAATGGAATTATATACTATTCAATACATCAATCGATTCTTATCTGAAAGGAGTAACAGCAGCAAAGAAATCAAAATGTCAAAATCGGGTGAGACACCCTGTATATTATCACGTAGTTTCAATGTTTCGATTTTAATAAGTTCTATTTTGCAGGTTGAATCCAAAAGAACAAGAAATTCAGGCAACTTGGTCAATGCCAGAGAATACGAAATTTGCCATTAACGTTACACCTACTCAGACGATACTCAGAATTAATCGTTTAGATCTTGATGATATGGGAACGTATACCCTTCAAGCTGCCAATAAGGATAGATTTGAGACGTTGAATTTTACGTTGGAAGTAATAGGTACACGTTATTTTCATTGTTTAAAAGAGAAACGTCTACAAAAGATCAGTTAGCTTTTAGAATAATTCCTAGTCATCGAGGTGTTATGAAAACGTCAAAGTGACAATGTTTTTATCGACAAATAACAAGATTGTTATAGATTTCTACTTTCCTGGATAACTGTAAATTAATTTACACTTGAAACATAAAAGCATTGTCATTTTAAAAAATGGGGGTGACCTACATTTTTCGGGAACAAATTTCCATTGCATTTTGTGGCTGACTAACAACTAATTAATTTTGTTCGAAACATTATTTTATTTTGCTACCGTAATTATCCGAAAAATCGTGGCGACAGTTACGTGGAACACCCTATATGTAGTGTTATCGACGAACGTGGTATGTATGTAGAAAGAGTAGAAAGTTTTAGGTATTGACTGTGGGTTAAAGGATTTTTGAATATTACTCCGAGTCACTTTTGTTTTATAATTGACTAGTTTAACTGCAAATAAGTTTTTCAGGTAAGCCTGTATCAATGATGGAGGAACTGGATGCGTATTACGCCCCTAATCAGACGGCGAAGATACCATGTTACGTAGCAGCGTTCCCTCTGCCCGTTATTACTTGGACTTTCCTTAAGTGTCCGAACTATCCTTCTTGCGAGGATGGTACTATTGAAACCTTAACGGTACACACACACACAGTTTTCATTCAATACTTTTAAACTCATTTCATTGATTACGACCAGTTAATTATACCAAGAAAACTTGCAGAACACAACGGAAATCGGAGTGACGACTTCCTTCAAATCCACAGTATCGACGAGTATCGAAATGTCCGGCAAACTTACCTGCACCGCGTGCAACATGGCTGGTTGCGATTCTGTGACCGAAAATGTGTTAGTTACTGGTAATTAAAGGAGCACATTAATTTTTGAAGGACACGTTGAACCTAGAAGTGCTGAACGATTTCTATTTATCCATGTAATTTTCAGTTTTAATAAAAAAATTTGGCCTACTACAGAAATATACTGTATTAAATGTAAACTATTTGATATATGAAAAAATGGTTGAAAACAAAGTTATATGGTTTTAAGAGTAGTATACAATCTAATAATCAGTTTGTCTCTGTTTTGTTTTTCTTTTTTATTGAAATTGTAAAGGTCCCGTGGAGTTTTTTTATTGTAACGATTAAATTTTAATCTTGTGGTTGAAGACGGAATTACAGAAATGAAAATTGTTTGTGGTTCGACCTATATGTATAGTATAAACATTTCGAAATCGTTGCACATACACACAGAATCGTGTACATTCACTATGCCATCGAAATATTAACATGATTATATTGTACTTGGAATTATTTAAGATGTAAAGGAGGGATTCGGCATAATTCGATCGGAAGAGCCAGTGATAAGAGGCGACGATTGGCAGCTGACATGTGCCGCCTCGATTTACAATTATTCGAACATCTTTGAATGGACTAACAGAAACGACCAGCCCATCAGAAAAACCGGTAATTTCTTATGTCTAATATTTAATCTTGGACGTGTCACAAAGTTTTTTTTAGAAACAAGTGAGGTAGAATGGGTAATTATTATTTTAGCTTAGCAAACAAACATAATAGTTGTCTCTGTAATAGAGGAGGTATTGTTATAACGTTATAACAACAATATTAATTCCATTCGTTAGCAAACTTCAATGAAGTCGCAGTTTCGAAGTGTTCATAATAATTTCATCACTCTCTGTATTAACATTTACCTCGAGGAAGCTATTGAAAAGTTTCTGCAATTTAATTGAAATTTTGTAGACAGGATATTGATCGATCAAGGGAAGACGCAATTTTCATACAGATCAACTTTGACGATAAAAGACTTGAGAAAAGAGGACTCGCAGTACTACGTTTGTATAGGGAGGACCACCGATAATAAGTTCGAGACTACTGGATATGATCTGACAGTGATGGGTAATTATAAATGTCAATTCCCGGAGAGATTGAACGATAAATTATTTAATAAGTAAATATTTACTTTAGATGCACAAGCGCCCGTTATTGTCAACACCAATTTGACAAAAGGCGAAACGATCATTGATCTTAATATACAAGGTCACAAGAAACTGATTCTCGTATGCTACGTGGAGGGTATGCCTAAACCGACCATCACTTGGTTAAAGGTAGGTCTCAATTCATTTTATAAACATTAGTTAGAAACATCAGGTAAATTGACATAGATTCAAAGTCATTTACATATACACAGTTACTCGAATTAATATTCGGACGCTCTAAAAAAGATGGTAACTTTTTTAATATTGTACTATACGATTTCAACTTTTTTGGGAAGCTAGAGCAATTAGTTTACTATAGGATGTGAAGAAAATTTGTTTCAAAAATAGCAACTGATCGGAATTCTATAAAAAATACTAATAGTTGTATTTAACAACTTTTTTATATGGGCCTATATTGAAAATATAAACAGTTAGTTTTCTAGGTCCGTGTCAATTACATGCACTGTGAAAGTTTCATCGAAATCGGTCAATGCGGGTAAAAACGACAGGCATTGAAATATGTAAGAATTCTTACAATTAGATATAGGCCGAAAATCGTGAAAATATGCCATTTCTACCATCTTTAAACGTTTGTAGCTCATTGCAATATCGACCGATTTTCACGAAATTTTCACGAAATTATGTTTAATTCGCGCAGATCTATAAAACGTATTTTTTAAATTTTTAATATAGGCCCACAGAAACAAGTTGTAAAATGCAATTTTTAGTATTTTCTCAAACAATTCCGATCAGTTGCTATTTTTGAAACAAATTTTCCCCACATCCTGTAGTAAACTAATTGCTCTAGCTTCCCAAAAAAGTTTAAATCGTATAGTACAGTATTAAAAAAGTTATCGTCTTTTTAGATACTACATATATATATTGTGGAGTTTAATTTATGAATTTTTAAATGTAGATGTAGGTGGGTATTGATACTTTTTTCGGTCTTTTATAACCCAGTCAGCCAGGTCTGCTTCGAGCAGATATCGGGCACAGCTTGCAATCGTACGTTGCGAGCAGATAGCAGGCAGTATGCTGGCAGAACGACGCTCGAAACTGAGAGTGCTGGGAATCTGCTCGATTTTAGACAGCACACCGTGCCAGCATAAAGCGATACTTATTCGGACGTAGATGTATGGCATTCTGCTGGCCCGATGTGCCGGCACAAGCTGAGGGAAGAATGAAGGCAGCTCGGTCCTGAATTCTGCCTTCGTTATAGAGGGCAGCACGGTCACATCTGCCACATTAGTCCAACCGTGCTGCCCTCATAGAGCAGAATTCAGGACCGGACTGCTTTCATCTTGCCCTCAGATTGTGGCGGCACACCGTGCCAGCATACAGCGATGCTTATTCAGACGCAGATGTATGGTGGCAGATGTCTGCTGGCACAGCCTGTTGTACAAAATCGAGCATTTTGCTTACTGGGAATATACATTGGTTTCTATGGTTTACATATTATTATTATACAGTGCATCTCTCACTCAAGTATAACCCCCAGAATATCTATTTTAATTTTCACAAAATAAAAATTCTTTTACGTGTAATTTATATGTCGTCTGCATTCTCGTTACAAACGAAATTAAAGTTTCACCTTTATTTTCGGAGTTCATGGTCATTTGAAGGTCATATCACGGTACAATGTTGAGAAAATGTTTTTCATCAATTTGCTCCTGTATTGACCCATCTTGACCTTTTTTACTGTATTTAGTAATTTATTTTTATGTAAATTATGGAAAATTGGTATATTTGCTGGCAGGACGACACATTGTTGGTAGCTAATAATGAGCAGTACAAATTTTTCTACGACAACCAAGTACTTGAAATGCAATATGCATTGGAAATGGACAGCGGCAAGTACATGTGCCGAGCGGAAAACCGTATAGGAAAAGTGGAAGCTTATCAGCAGTTAACGATAAAAGGTAATTAGGTAATTTATTAAATAGAGAAGCGTCTGGAGTCAAAAATAACGGGATCAAAAATAACAATTTGTCTTAGGACTTTCTTTAAATGAAAAGTGTTGAGCCCTAATGTTGCAACTTATACCTACTACTTTATAGTACCTTATAGTAACTTTATAGTTGTTGACACACTTCTCATTCAAACATTGACAAAGCGTCTATAAAAAATCATACGTCAATTCTTAATTGATTCTTATCGTTGTGAAGAAAAAGCATTTCAGGAACGCAAAAAAATGGTCAAAGTTCTCATAGACGTTTGAATGTACAGCATTTTCGAGAAGAACCGCGTTTTCAGTTTCTCGCCTGCATAAAATGAACGATCAATTGTGAAACTAACTATAAATGTCTCAATGACCATTTCTAATTGTGATTTTTCCTTTTAATTAACAGGGAAAGGAGTTCCCGTAGGATTGATCATCTCAATCGTCGTCTTAGTAATTGTTGTTGTGATCCTGATGATCTACTTCACCATCAAGGTTCGCCGTGAAAAGGTAATTTTGATTTGTAGTATTACGCGGTGCCGTTTCGTAGTGAGAGAATTTGACCGATTACTATAATGTTCCAGATTATGAGAAAGGAATTAATGGAAGCAGGACTAACGCACTTCGAAGAGGGAGCGGTCGAGTGTTTGAATCCAGAGATGACAGTGGACGATCAAGCGGAGTTTCTCCCTTATGATAAAAAATGGGAATTTCCCCGGGAACGATTGAAATTAGGTAATGCTTCCTTGATTTCAAAAACATTTATATAGTATTTTGGAGATTTGCAAAAAGTAAATGTATGTTTGCAGTTTTTCGGTTACCTTAGAACATTTTCGCTATCATCGTTACACATAGTTTACATGAAACTAGTCGAATGAATTTTACGAACGCTGTTGCTCACAATTTATAGAACAATTTTTTCACATACATAGGTTAATACTTTTTTTCTATAGTGAATAATATACGGTTCCATTTAAAAAATCAAAGTTGACCTTCGTAAGTCCTTGACGCATCCACCTACAAATAAACTAACACCAGTATGTGCATTACTAATGGCGTAAATCACGGTGGTAACATCTGATGAACAACATTCTATATGTATGTACATACATATGTATATATATATATATAGTATATGGTAATCGTTGTGTGACAGGAAAACAATTGGGAAGCGGCGCGTTTGGTGTAGTCTTGAAAGCGGAGGCTCAAGGGATTTGCGAGGATGAGGCGTTTAGTACTGTAGCAGTGAAAATGGTACGCCGTACAACCAATCCCACGTATGTCCGTGCTCTCGCCAGCGAACTGAAGATCTTGGTACACCTTGGCAAACACTTGAACGTTGTTAATCTTCTCGGTGCTTGTACGAAAAATATTTCCAAACGTAAGTATCCAAACGATCAAGTCATTTATTGTTTGCTCTCAAACTCACTCGGGCAAGTTTCACTAGTGCCGGACACTTAAGATTTTTCTTAAATAAATTTAAAAAATATAAAACTATTTTTTTTCCTTTGTTATTTATAAATTAACGATATTAGAAACCAAAATTGTATGTAGGTGATTCGAGAGAAGTCAATTATTATCAGGCATTAAATTTTTGCTCGGAAAGATTCAGCAGAAAGTATTTATAATATTGTTAGTTTGTAAGTTTATTGTTTAAGAAAATTTCAAGTTCATTTAATAATTTATGATGATTCTCCAGGTGAACTGTTAGTGATCGTTGAGTACTGTCGATTTGGAAATTTGCATAATTATTTACTGAGGCATAGAGGCGATTTTATTAATCAGATTGACCCAACAACTGGCAAATTTGATCCTTCTATCGGCCTTGATCTACTGACGAGAACTGCCAGCGTGTGCAGCAATAACAGGTTTGTTCTTATACCTTTCCCATTACGCTTCATATTACTATACTTCCCAGTAAGCAAACATGCTCGATTTTGGACGGTTTCGCATGCGCGAAAAAAGGTGACCCGTCTGGGGACACTGTTTATGTAGTTAACCAAAATGTATAGATTATTTAAAATCTTTCTATATTTAATATATTTGCACAAATTCTCATTAGAAGACTATAAATTAATATATTAACGAGTAAAGAATGGACATTCAGAGAAATTTTGTAATATATTTTAAAGGAACATTAACAAATTCTTGAAAGATATACAGTAAATGCGTAACTGGGTACCGAGTTGACTACACAAAGAATATACATGATCGACATCCGCCATATTAGGGCGACCGTGCTGCCCTCTTGAACGAAGGCCCTAACCCAGATCTGGCCAGCATAAAGCGATACTTCTGCGTCGGAATAAGTATCGCTTTATGCTGGCAGCGTGTGCTGTCCAAAATTGACAAGATTCCGAGCATCCTCAGCTACGAGCGCATTCTGACAGCTTAATGCTCGCCATCTCCTGGCATCGTACGATTTCAGACTGTGCTCGATATCTGCTCGAGGCTGGCCTGGCTGTCTGGGTTATTAATAACGCTATAGTTATATCAAATCTTTACAAAAATGAATCCATCTCTTGTGGTGGTAATTAACTAGCGAATTGCACGTTTTATAATAACATTATCATTGTTGAATGATAACATGCATTATCACCTTACACCTAAGAACGAACTGTTGTGTGCACAGCTTTATCAATTAAAATAGCTATTACCAATTTGTACCATAAATCGTGTTATGTGTACATCACTTTAAATTGAACTGTCCACATGTGAAACACATATATTCGTATAATGGGAGATATCGCGTGAATTATGTCGTGTTTGGTCTCATTTTAATCAGAAAAATGTCACAAATATGTTACAAACTAATAGGAGTGGGGATAAAGTTTTCATAAATATCGTGCACACCTCTTTCGCATACAATATCGATCATTACTGTATTTCACGTATGAAGATGCAACTACATATTCGCTTCTCGTAAATAACACGATAGAACATCGGTGCATGCAAGGGGTTGCGGTGCTAACGCTCTTCTGTTTTCTTCTGTCTGCACGATAGGATAAAATATGCGGAATTGTCATTTTCTCGCAGTATCAGCCGTAATTCAAGAACTGATTCGGTGCAGTATCATGCTACAGTTACCGATTCCCAGGGTGTCAGTATGTCGCCTGATGGCCTCGTACTTAGTAACGGCTCCACTCAACTGGGATGGTCTAACTATCGGGGGGACTACAAGGACTATAATCTAAAACCAATTTGCACCCAGGATCTGTTGTCCTGGGCGTTCCAAGTAGCTCGTGGAATGGAATATCTTAGTCATAGAAAGGTGAGATTCATTGATTTGTTCTATCTTATTTATTTATTTGTTTCACCTTTCAGTTTCATACTCTACGCCTCTAGGCTAACAATATGTGCAGCGCTGTGAACGATTATGATGCTAATCCTATTTGTTTAGATTTTTCAAAAGGGTGGAATAGAAATTGACAAAATTGCTTATGCATCATCTTCTACCAAAATGTACAACTAAATTGAAGATGCAACAAACAAAAAATATTTTTAAAATTTTCTCCTGAACCTATGCTTTTAGCTGTATACAATATGTATAAATATAATGCTATGGAATCGTAAACTCTTTGCACTAGAATTCTGTTGAACAAATTTTATTCTATATTTTTGACTTATTCTTCTGTGTAGAATCGCTCCCTGTATAAAATGCGATTTCTAAGTTTCGTTTTGGTACAGCAAAATCATTAAAAATCATATTAATAGGTTTCTAACAGATAAAGTGTTAAAAGATTCGTTACCAGCTTATCTACTGCCCTTTTAATTGAATATCAACTGCTGAGATATAACGTTTGAATAATAACACTACTACTTTTAAAGCAATGTTGTATTAGGTTGTTCCAAAAGTTTCTTTCGGAATGTGATAATCTTTATGTTAATGCTTTCGTATTTCCTGACATGAATTTGCATTATGTGCATGAATCGAAAGCCAACTTTTGGTACAACCTAATATTTATTTAGCAATATTAAAGGAACACATTCCGAAAGCAACTTTTGAAACAACCTAAATATTGTACATATACGAGGTGGGGCAATAACTATGTCCACTTTGAATATTGCAGTTATTTGTAATAATATGAAAAAATGTTATATACAAAACTTACACGGTATAGAGGGGCGCATATTGTGACATTTTCTGCGTGGGTGGAGGAATAGAGGAGAATTCAAGGTCAGCTTGATTTTTTCTAATGGAAGGACCTACTGTCTGTATCATGAATCGATAGACTATCGAGTTCTGAGTAAAAATGTATTAACCTCCATATATCCTAAATCTAATAGTTAACGAGATATTATCGAAATAATTCTTTTTTCTTTGGATTATATCTCGTTAACTATTAGGTTTAGGACATAGGAAGGTCAACACTGTTATACTCGGAATTTGATATTCTATCGATCCATGATATAAAAAAGGGCATTCTATTTAAAAAAATCAAGGTGACCTTGAAATCTCCTCTCTATGCCTCCAGCCACGCAGAAAATGTTTGTGTCGCAATATGTCTCCCTCTATACCGTGTAAGCTTTGTATATAACATTTTTTCATATTATTACAAATGACGGCAATATTCAAAGTGGACAGTTATTGCCCCACCCTGTATAGCAGGCATGCACAACTGGACAATTTGGGAGCTCAAGAGCCGCCTTTGGAGGTACGAGTTGTGCATGCCTGCTGTATAGTGAAGGAAATATCGGTCTCATTGGTACTGAGCACTGGACTTCCTTGATGACCCGGTACAAGTCGCTAGTTAAAAATTCATTTCTAGGTACTACACGGTGACTTGGCCGCCAGAAACATCCTGCTAGCCGAAAACAACGTAGTGAAGATTTGTGACTTCGGTTTAGCAAAGACTATGTACAAAGACGAAAATTATAAGAAGAAAGGCGATGGACCATTACCCATTAAATGGTTGGCCATCGAATCGATCAGAGATCGAATTTTCTCGACGCAGTCGGACGTTTGGTCGTTCGGTATAGTTCTGTGGGAGTTTTTCACGCTGGCCGAGACTCCATATCCTGGAATGGAAGCGGAGAAACAGTACCAGAATCTGATCGCGGGTTACAGAATGGAGCAGCCCGAGTACGCCACCCCTGAAGTGTAAGTTCAGCTCAGATTCTTAAAAGAAATTATTAACATGCATTTTTATATCAGAATCTGTTCAGAAAATTCGTCACGAGTCAGACACGATATTGTAAGGCAAGGGGTTAATATTGAAGAGAGAATTGAATTCTGGATAGAAGACTATGAAGGTGTATGGGATGAAAAGCTAAAAGTTACTGATTGTGAGATATTCTCTCAATGGTTTTTAATGCAATGCTCAAAATGTTCTCCATCACAGTTAATACATTTGCGTAATCTAAAATAACCTTCTACTAAAACAAAAGGGTTCATGTCATTTGAAAAGACATAATGTGTAAACATTGTACAGCGTTGATATCTAGGCGTCACATTTGGATGACCGATTTTACTTTGTAATTTTCAATTCGTAGGTATGAAATAATGCGTCAGTGTTGGAAGGCAAAGCCCACTCTACGTCCGAGCTTCACGGAATTAGTCGAGAGTATAGGAGACTTGTTAGAAGACAGCGTAAGAGCGGTAAGTTCCGTTAATTTTTCCTTCTTCTTCACGCTCGACTAAATCCATTTTAACATTAGGTTTGCAGAGCTCCACGAGTGATTATTTTACACTAGTTTATCAAAATAACAGGAAATTACATAAAGATAAACACTTTATGTGATTTGCATTTAGAAATCGGACATTTCATGTGCAACAAGCTAATATTAAAAATAAAATTGCTAATTGATTTCAGCATTACATCCAACTAAACGCCCCTTACCTGGACATGAACACGTTGCTGCTAGAGGGCGGTAAGAACGACTATTTGACAATGTTGTCTGCACCTGATCACACGATGCTCTCTTCGCCAAGTCACGATTATGCGAACTCGCCTGTGTCCGCGACAACAGAGGACACGACCTACCTGTGCATGAGTCCTCGAAGTCAAACAATTGAGTCGGGTATATTCAGTCCGAGGCCTCGCCAGGAACGGTCCCATTTCGATTTCCCATCGCCGACATCCGACTCGGAAGACGCCGTGGAGATATCGCCAATGCTGAAGAAGGAGGAAGAAGATCCTTATCTGAAACCAATCAATGTCCACGAGCGGAGGGCTGAGTTTGCCAGGAACAGGCAAACTATGAAGAACGAGCTTGCACATCGACCAATAGATCGAGACTCCGGTTATTGTAACACGCCGAAGAACATCGAGCTGATAGATCTGAACAAAAAAAACAACGAGAGCACGGAGAAGGCCGAGACCAATTCGAATCCGACGGCCAAGACGGATTATGCTCCGCCGATTATTAGGACTCAGGACAATTATGTGAATATGCCCCAGCAGAAGAACGATTTTAAGAAAGACGCGCCCGATGGATTCAGCAATCCCAGTTACGTAATAATAGGCAAATGAGAGGTGAATCAAACCAGGATCTGAAGTGTTGAACAAGTTTTTCTTTTCTGGCATGGAGGATGCGGTGGCAATGAAAACAATCTGGACGACAGTGTGGCAAACTAATTAAAACTAATTAAATGAATTGCCTGCGTCTAATTTGTGAGCTTGAATTTGCGTGACGCGAGAGGGAATTTATTTGTATATTTTAGAATAATGATCGACCTAATGTGCCATGGAATGTTCGGCTAATAGTGCACAGTTAGATTTTGCTGAAAGGCAGAGGGACATCAGCAACGTGAAGTTATTGAAGTTATTCTAGGTTCTTCCGCTATGGAAGAGAACAGCTCCCCCACTTCAAGTTGGAGGGGGCAGGAGGGGGTACTCTCCTTTGCCTAGGCCAGAGAGAAGAGTTGGGATGGAGATTCGTCGTCACCTCTGTTCTAGATAATCTAGGGAAGAGTAATATGAACAACATTTCAATCGGAAACATACTCAAACACATGTGTTCATGTATCTCACAAGTGTGGGGAATTTAAAAGACGTGATTCTAGGTTCTTCCGCTATGGAAGAGAACAGCTCCCCCACTTCAAGTTGGAGGGGGCAGGAGGGGGTACTCTCCTTTGCCTAGGCCAGAGAGAAGAGTTGGGATGGAGATTCGTCGTCACCTCTGTTCTAGATAATCTAGGGAAGAGTAATATGAACAACATTTCAATCGGAAACATACTCAAACACATGTGTTCATGTATCTCACAAGTGTGGGGAATTTAAAAGACGTGAACAGGTAAACAAATTAAGAACAAGTGTACAATAAAATGTTTCGAGGAATTTGAATATTGATCGAACGCGTGTGGCGCATGCATTCAGTTTTCGACGATCCATGACAGATTATGAAGTGCAGAGAATGCCTGAAACTGTCTTCAGCAAAGTGCGTGTCGATTGAATTTTCGAATTCAATACTCTTATTTATCGGAACAGAAAACGAAAAATAATATTTCTTTGTTTCTAACGAATTTTATATGTGAGATCAACTTTACCAACTAAAAACGCCGGTATTCATATATGTATGTGTACATTTATAGATATACATAGATCGTATTATCACTGTGCATTCAATAGTCAAAAATATTTTGAGCCTTAGACTCTTGTACCGACGAAGATTCCAAAATATTTATTAGTAAAATGAGAATATTTTTTATATGCCTCCAGTGTGGGTCCGCTTTTTGAGCAAACATGTGTGCGAAAATGGATAGTTTTGTTTTCGAACAAATAACTACTTAAGAACACTCGTCTATCGTATAATCATTCATTACTTACCATTTCTATTTATTGTAAACACAAAGACAAGTGTATCGGTCAAATTTTCAACATCGACTTATTCAGAAATGAAACTTTGCAGGAAAAAATGTTACTCCACGTTTGTGACTTGTTTTATCATATTTTCTGCATATTTGGATTGCACCATCAGTCAAGAAACACCTTTCTCGTCTGTTAGCACCGTCAATTTAATGGATTCTACAAGATAAACTAAATAAATAACTTTATTATCTGCTTTTCAATGTCAATAGTACAGGGAAAATAGCATGTTTCGGGTAACTGTGTCTACCATTATTGGTGGATTGTCAAAGTTTCGGGAGATTTTAAATTGTTGGTGATTCGATAACAAAATAGATAAAAAGATAATTTAGATTTTGTAAAACTCACCCTGGGAACGAACCACTACATGTACTCCAACACTTTGTACACGAGGACATTTTCACACTGACAATGAGAGTAGCTCGGGGATTCATGTCAAATTACCATAAAAGTTTAATTTTGCCACAAGCTCGAAAGCGTTTTGTCGTTCACGCGCAATCTGTCACACAAGACCGTACACCATGCACACTCTGCAAAAATAATCTGTGTAGTGAGCCGTGTACTACGTGTAGAACCAATCTCCATTTGTGATTATCGGTTTGTGTCGGGTAGGCATATTTTTAATCAATTTTCAGCAAACACAATGAAAATAGACTCCCGCATTTTACTAATGCTTTACTATAGACTAGAAATTTTCGATCAGAAAATGATCGAGAAAATTATTTTCGCTACATCAAAATTATTAGTGAAAAATATAAATTTATATTTAGCTCGTGCATCATCCGATTGATGCAAAAACTTTATTTTGCATAAATATCCGGAGTCTACTTATATCGTAGTACTACACATCGTATCTAGGGGATTATATTATACTTTTATTTCTGTAATAGTTAACCGAATGTACAAAAAAGACGCAGAAACAATACTTTATAGATAAATAAGCGTTTTTACAGATAAATAAATGAACGACGTACTTAGTAACTGTTAATGATGAACGATCGGCTTTGGAAAGTGTGCATTGGAATTGAACCGCTTTAAACAGTAACAAAGAAGTCGGTGAGAAAATATCCAGTAATTGACCTGTAAATTTGAGATGTACAAGTCATAGAAGAGTAAGCACGGACTTGCTAATCAGTACTTAATACTCACTGTATTGCGAGTTTTGTCACAGGGTTTAGCGTTGCCGAGTAACAAATGTGAATTTTCGTGAAATCTATCAATATATGTAAATGTATACATATATATATATATATATATATATATATATATATATATATATATATATATATATATATATATACATATACGACCAAAGACGTGTAACGTTTCAATGTTGATTAAGTATTTTTTATTTGTATGGAAATATTTTTATAATGATGCTCGAATAATAAGATTTGTAATCTTAAACGATTTTTTACGGTCGAAACTATGTAAAATAAAATCTTTATCTATAAAACATTTCGTTTCTCCAGTGACTCGGTAATTAATTTTTTTACAGACCCACATCGCTTTCGATTCTTATAGAGTAGGGCACATCGTGCATAGTCACATTACTGTGGATTCGCCGTCCTCGTTTGCCAATCGTATCGACTAATAGTTTTTTGTGTTGTCTCCATCTACGAACAAGAAAACATACACAAGAAATTCAGATAATAATAATCTCCTGATTAGAAATGAGCATAGATGGGTAAATACTTGGCGAAATAAATATTTCAAAATATTATTTTATATTTTAGATTTTATTTGGCTTACAGAAATAGTATTTAAAATAGTAATTTCGGTATTTTGAGGTGAAATAACACCGAATTTCTTTGTGCAAGCAATGAACTTTAATGAATAAAATATTTTCGTATCTATTCTATTTGGCAAAAGATCATCGAACAAAACGGGAAAATATTTTATTCGTTAACGCTTATTGCTGGAATAAAAAAATTGGGCTCTATTTCACCAAAATAACTTTCTTGCCAACCCGATATTTTCAAAAATAAAATATTTCCATTTTAACAATCTGAAACACGAAACAAGATGATTTATTTTAGAAATTTACTTAATACTATTTGAACTTAAAGAACCATGAACTTGAAACTTAAATACTATTTGAAAAACTTATTGCATCAAATAAAACAAATATTTTTTACCCTCTATTTATTATTTGCAATACCCAGCTCTGACAAATGAGTAGATTTATGTACTTTCGGTCCAGGACGAACTTATTGAACAGCTCCTTCCTGGTCGGATATTTCGAGTCCATGAACAGTTTCACGTGCTCCCAAATGTTTGCTCGATTATGTTCATTCAAAAAATATCGGGGCACCAGAAAGCATCGTACGTTTGTCGTGGACACTATCCTCCGATTCTCCATGTTCTCACCTGTATTTTATCATACGAGGCAATTTATCTATCGAGATACTATTGAAGTTGTAATTCATGTTAGCGTAGTATTCAGGAAGCTAACGGCTTTAATTATTAAATTTTTTAATAATGTCTATCTTCATTTCCAAAATATTATAAATGTAAACAATGTAAAGACTGCATGTGATTAAAACAAATGATGACTGCGAAAATATAATTTATGAACATGTAGTCGAGTGATGTTCGATGTCATTTTAATTAAAAAAATACCAGAAATAAGTTGGTGAAAATCCCATAAAAAATAATGAAAAATGAAGAAGTTTTGGAATTGGGTAAGTAGTGATTCGCACCGATATACCCGTCATCACAGCGTTGGCTGTCAGAGAAGTTAGTAGGGACCTGACTACCATCGCGTGCCCGGTTACAATATAGTAGTGGAATGACAGTAAAATTATCGAAGATATTACCTAAGCCGAAACAGGCGCCTCTTTCAAACGTACAAATTTGCATAAAAATCGTCCGTACACCTTCTGGGTAGCGTTGTTGAGAAATGGTGGACGGTTCTCTCATCAACATTTCTACTACGTCCGTAATTTTGTGCCATTCGTGCACCTATATAGTAAATTTAGATTATTTACAGTAAAGTGAAGTGCACGAAAAGATGTACTTATGGAAGTGAAAACTTAAGAAACAAAGAGAGAATGGAGATTTTAACCCTCGCAAGGTAAGGTCTAATAATACATTAATAGTAAGGCGGGCTCTTTTAGACCCTGGCAAATGAATTTCATAAATAGCCTCGTTTTTAATCAATTTCGGATAAAGAATAACACAGAAAAAAATTATTTTCAAGCATCTGAAGCTGACTACTTACGACGTCCAACAGTGAAGTCGTAATGATACTAGAACGGTCTTGATCGATTTGTTCACCAAGTAGTTTTGATCGTTCTGACATACGTAATAATTCCAGGGCCGAGACATGGTCAGTGGCTACAGTGTCCTGGCTGGTCTGCTTTAAAATTAATTTGTTTTTGTTATACGACACTCGTAAGAAAGAAGGGGTTTAATCATTTAATTATTTACATACGCAGATATTTATGTTATTTTTTAAATAAACTTTTTGGATTGTAGAGCAACAATATTCATAACACATGCCACTGAATCATAAGATATGCAAAAATACTGCTGCACTTGCAGTTAGTAGAGCATAAGTGTAATACGTAGACTCCGGATTATATGCAAAATAAGAAAAATTTGTGCATCAATCGCCAGGCACAGGAGCTATATATCTACTCAAACTATATACATATCTATTTAAATTGCATCTAATCATTTTTATAAAAAATGCATCAAATCCAGAGTCTAGTAATAAAGGAGTGAAATGTTGAAAAACGAAAATGGAAAAATCATTCTATTTATTGTTTTCGATGTCCACTAGTGCCACTAGTTAATAAATTGGTTTTACATATTAATTTACGAAAGGATAAATGTTCATCGTTATCATAGTACATATAACGTGTTTTTCTCTATATAAAAATATCATTGTTGTATTACTTGCTGTTTTCTTTCTTTGGCGATTTCTGCTTTCAACGATGAAGATTTCCACTTCGTTTCAGTAAGACTGGGACGGTATAATTCATATCTTACGTTTCCACTGGAGATATACTGCTCATGTACGATCATATGCTCTATGAGACGACATTCGCCTTCTAGCACGAAGTGAACGTAATTAACCATTCCTTTTCCGTCACCTAATAAGACCTTAAATAGTTTTTATTCGATAGTATTCGATAGTTGTTATTCTTTATACATAGTACATATACAGTAAATTCTCTATAGATGCGAACGCATCGGGGGGATTTCTTCGCATCTTTCGATCGTGGTCCTACTTTTTCGAGCTTCAATGCTTCAAAGGCCGAGCCGAATGTAGAGAAGGACAGCGCGTGTAAAGCGAGACCACGCGCGGGCCTTTGAACTGTGCCGGCGACTGCGACTCTCCGCGTCTCTTTCTTTTCTATACGCTGTCCTTCCTTGCGCCCGAAACTTTCATCGTCAATTAAACCACTAAATTCTGTTTAAATTATATCGTGTTTGGTATAATTTTAATCAGAAAAATGCCAGAAATAAGGTAGTGAAAGTCCCATAACAGAATCATGGAAAATGAAGAAGATAGACTGTTGGTGTAACGTTATGATGACTCACGGGCGTTTGAACTGTGCCGACGACTGCGACTCTCCGCGTCGCGTTAGTAGTGATTCACACCGATATATCGAGCCGAGATCAGTGTATTAAGTTGGAGGGGATATTTTTTTCGCATCTATCGTGAAAAGATTTTCGCATCTATCGAAAATTTGCTGTATATACATTGTATAGTATAGTTGCATTTTGTAGTTGTATTGTATAGTATAGTATATTGGAATATTACTAACTTATTAATATTAATAACTTATTAAATATAACTATTTACTGATAACTATACACGGTGTCTCAAAATTACCTTAGTTTAACGAAATGGGAGGTTCCCAAGATCATTTCAAGCGACATTTTCCTTTACGAAAATGTCGTCCGAGGCTTCGAAAAACACGGACTAATCAGAGCGCGACCTAGACGCGTACAGCCCAGCGCAGCGTGCCGGCGCGGCAGCTGAGCGTCGGTGGCACTGGTTGGCACGCCGCGATGCCGCAACGAACAAGAGTTTCTCGATGATTTGAATCCCCTCCGATTTCGACAAGTTTTGGATATATTTTGTCAAGACCACGATTCTGAACAACTATTGGGAGGAAAGTAGTGAGAGACTATATGGCGGGAAATTAGCAGGGCGACCAAGGTACCCGATCTTCGTACTTGACTGAGGCCGTCTGAGGCTAGAAACGTCGCGCATGCGCGTGAAAAGCGCCAACAATCCCATCACTGCCACTCAGTCCTCGGTTAGATAGCGATGGAATAGGATAGTGGAAGGGGAAAAGGAGGAGAGTATTTCCGAGCATTTGGGTATGGTTTCATACATTTCATACCCCATCTGGCACCACTGACACTGACTGGGAGAGCACAGTTCAGTGATGGCAGAAATGCGCAATATTTCACACGCATGCGCAACAAACAGTACCGTATCTATGTGAGATAGCAGAGCCCTGAGGCAGTTATATTGGCAGGAATGTACCGAAACAATCTGTGCCGGACAAAAAGACTCCAGGACGTGTACCACGAGATACAAAATATACACAAATACACTTGTTATACATTCATTTATCAAAATCGAATCATATAAATTTTTAAAAATTCTGCGGGGTGCTCTAGGTACCCCATTTCATCGAGAATCTTATTATACCGAGGCTAATCGCCACGCATGCGCGTGAAATGTTGCGCATTTCTGGCATCACTGCCACAGTTCAGTGCTTCGGTTGTGCGCAACCTTTTTCATACGATGGATAGCCGCTAGAGGCGCTGCGCGGAAAAAACAATAACGTGTCTACTATTGGGTAGATGAAATGGAGTTCCTTGAGCACCCAGCAGAACTTTAAAAAATGTATATGATTTGATTTTAAAAAATGAATGTATACCAAGTGTATTTGTGTATATTTTGTAACTCGTAGGACACGTCCTGGAGTCTTTTTGTGCGGTAAGATTATTTCGGTGCATTCATGCCAATATAACTGCCTCAGGGCTCTGGCCGCTCTGCTACCCAATAGTAGATATGTTACTGTTTTTTCCGCGCAGCGCCCCTAGCGGCCATCCATCGTATGAAAAAAGTTGGGCACAATCGAAGCACTGCCACAGTTTCGCACGGAATCGCGAAGAGCATGGCTCTCTTTCCGCGTCGGAGTATCTAATTTCTTCTTGTTCGCTATAATCACGAGTTCGAAAACTGTGCTACGTGTAGTATTCAGTAATTGTGTGAAAGTGGAGTGTTTCCTGTATCACTGGTGTAACAAGCAAATGGATTTACGGCTGAATAAGTGAGTTTTTAATTGAATCAGTTTCTGCTTCTTCTCTCGTTCGGGTAAAGTTGCCGATGATGGGCCCTCACCGATTTCGACGACCTTAAAATATGTTATAAATTCGATATTTTAAATATCTGTTCCCTTTGAAATAAAGCTCATCGAAATCGAATAGGAAATAGTACATCTATCGATTTACAATTACAAGTTTTTACAATAATATCGTAAACTAAAGCCGATCGACAGAAACTGTAAAGGGAAATGTTGTTCAGAATTGTGGTCTTGACAATATATCCAAAGCTCGTCGAAATCGGAGAGGATTCACATAATCGAGAAACTCTTGTTCTTGTTAACGAAGCCTCGGACGACATTTTCGTAAAGGAAAATGTCGCTTGGAATGATCTCGGGAACCTCCCATTTCATTAAACTAAGGTAATTTTGAGACACCCTGTATAGTCAATGTTGTTGGTTTATCTATAGAACACTACTTGTGTTCCGAGTAAAATATTTAAAGAAATCGATGTATACCATTAACACTAAAGCAGGCAGTTGGAATAATTGATTTGCAATTTGCTCCGAGTACGCTCGTATATACAGCTCTTTCAAACAAAATTATCTTTATATTTTCATTGTAAAACATGAAATATCAAATTGGTTGTCTTAAACAATTTTGTTGTTCTAATTATTACATTATCAAATTCACTAATGTAATTATTATCGAATAATATACAAGTGTCTCAGCTGAAGGTGGCCACCTAAATATCTCCTTTATTTCTAATGGGACAAAAAAGATATTTTTGGCATAACTTAAATGGTATCGAAGGAGGAATATCATAGAAGAACAATTAAATACTCCGCTGTAGCTACGCCACTGGGTTCATCGGTAATACAGATTTGAATATTTCTTACCTCATCGGGGTGAAAGTTTTTCATTCTGCTTAAAATACAGCATTCTCGCACAGTGTCTTTGCTCCAGGTTTTAAAGTAATTGAAATGGATCAAAGCATCTTGCAAAATATCCCACTCCTTTGATAAATAGGGTCGAAGGATCTTGTTGAAACATTTTTGAGGTATAAGAAATAAATCTACAGTAGCTGTTAATTGAATTTTTAAAGTTATTAGATACCTATAGCCATGAATTGCCTATTGTAGTCTGAATAACGTATTACTTTTAGTCAATTTCGCAAAACATAAAATAGTAGCAAGAAGTATCAGCAATGTACCAGAACTGGGGAAAATAGTATTTCAAATAGTAAAAAGTAAATAATCCTATTTATTTTAAAGTATGTGTACGTCTTTGAAAATAAAATATTATATTCGATGCAGTAATTTTTGAAAATGAAATAATTTTTTTGAGGCAGTAATTTTTTTGAAAATAGTATTTTATTTGAAGAATATTGACAATATTTGTAGTTTGTGTCTTTTCATTTTCAATTTTAAGTTTAAATATTATTGCTGGAAAGAATGGTTCGAATTCAATACATTTATTAGTGTAAATCGTTTCTTAACGATAAGATACACTGTATGTTTACGCGATTTCTCGGGGTATTATAACAATGCAAAAAGTAAAATATTTTATTTCGTGTTTCAGATTGTTAAAATAGAGATGCATTTTATTTTCTGTATCAAATTGTTGAAATAGAAATATTATTTTTTGGGGTTCAGATTGTTAAAATAGAAGTATCTTATTTTCGGTATTGTATGTCTTATTTAAAATACTACTTTCTTTAAGCAAAATTAAATTCTAAAATATTAAAATGGTATTTGAAATATTTGTTTCGCCAAATAAAAAAAGCCGACCTCTGCAATGTAAGTACACAATAAACACTATAGGCTTTTTTCAACGAAGTAAGTATTAGGTTGTTACATTTGAAGTACATATGTGATATTCAACAGTAACGTTATACATACAGTAAATCCTCTATAGACGCAACAATTTCTATACGATAGAAAAATGTTGGGTTCAATCAGGTTCAATCGAAGCACCGATCTGATCTCGGCTCGGTATATCGGTGTGAATCACACTAACGCGACGCGGTCAGTAGTCGCCGTCGCCGGCATAGTTGAAAAGCCAGCGCGAGGTCTCTTTACACGCGCCGTCGTTCTCTACGTTCGGCTCGGCCTTTGGAGATAATAAAATAGCTACCCTACACGATAGATGCGACCAAATCAAATGCCCCCGAGGCTGTCGCGTCTATAGAGGATTTACTGTAGAAATATTATACATATGTATAAGATCTTTGTAAATGAAACTCACTGATTAAAATAAGCACCAATGTAATCAACATATTCTGTCAACGATTTATAATTTACAATTTACAAGTTCCCGATTCGGAAAGAGCTATTACGTAATTAATAATTGAATATTAACTGACGTGTTGTAAAAACTTGTTGAGTCACGATAAAGTGATTAATTAAATAATAATTTTGCCAAAGATTCGGGAGTTCTTGTGTAATGACGGAGCTGTGATTGAAATTTTGTCGAAGCAGAAACATAGTCATATGTTCGTTACGGACTATATTGATACAATTTACTTACTTCCCTATACATAAAGTGACGGTGATAGACATATTATACTTATACATTGTATGATACATACTCCTAGTAATTATCGTTGCAGTCCTTGGTATCTCATGCAGCAATGCAATTTCACCGAATATGTCGCCAGGAGTTAAGATACCCATATCGATTTCTTTAGCCTCGTCTAATGTACAAAATTTCCGGCAAAATTAATCAATTAGCGAAATATACAATTATATTATTGTATTTAGCTAAAAAAGCTAAAAAAGCTAAAAAAAATTTAACAAAAACACTGTTAAGTAGTTGCAGCAAAATTCAAGTTACAAGTAGGTGCAAGAGAAATTTAAAAATATTATTAGATCGAAAAAGTGATGGCAATGGTATCAAACAATACAACTAAATTGCAGACAAAAGTGCTGTACGAAAAAATGAATCAACATTTTTACAATCGTAAAATGCTAAAGTGTGAAGAGAAATAGGGTTGCACTTTCTATATTACTAATCATTTTAATTGGCTATAAGCAACATAAAGGAATTGGAACTTCTATTAGAACTTGGTATATCTCATTATGCGGATCTTTATGCATAACAAACATGTTCTGCATTTGTTGCAAGAAACAGGAATTACTTAGAAATATCTTCCTGTCTTTAATAATCTTACAATTAGTAGATCGAAAGTAAGATATTACTCTCTTCAATCCTTTCAGTCTATCTATTGTTTCAAGCCGCAATTACTCATTTTTGGGTTAAACTTCACCTCGAAAAGTGAAAAATTTTTCGCTCTTAAAAATGTAATCCTGTAGATATTGGCGAAGAAAAGATCGAAAATCCAATTTTTAATGTTATGAATTCAGTAGTTGAAAAGTTACGCGTGTTTTAAACATGAGCGATTTTAAGCGTTTTCAGTCCATTTTCGTCGTATGTACATGCATAAAATTCGCAGGCTACTAATTATTGTTTGGTATTTTAAGTATTTTTATACGCTCTAAATATCAAGGATTCACACACAGTTCAAATGTAACATGAAAAAACCTCACTAACCCGTCCAGCGGTCGACCACAACCCTAGATAAGCTAACTTCTCCGTTTATTATGAAATAGAGATTCTCCGCTTCACGACCTTGTCGTACGATTACTCGCCCCGGTTTTAAGTATTGATAAAGACACAACTTGGCTATAGATGCTCTTAAATCTTCCGGGTATTTTCGAAAAGCACGGAATTTTTTGAATAATTCGTATATATACGTAGTTTCCACGCTAGTCCTTTCTGCTGGTCTAGTCAAAAGCATAGAACGATCCTTAAATGGAAAATAGTGTTTTATTTAATTTAGCTATAGCATTCAGAAGGCATTCAGAAAATATTATGCAGTTTCAGTTATTCTAATTTCACTCTCATTGTCAGTTATATTGTATTTACAGAACTTGTCTATGCACACTATAATACATATATTCCTAGTACAGGGTGATGACCCCCCTAAGACAAACCACTTGAATAATTTGTACATTTTTCAAGATAGATTTTTTCTATAAAAAATTATACAAAAACAAAAATTTTTTTGGTACCGTATGAGCCCCATTTTACCATTCAACATTTTACCATTCCTTCAGACATTTGACGTATCTTTAAAAACAACAAAGATATTCAAGGTGGTCAAGTTAGGTGAAATACCCGGATATGTATACTTACTTATAATCTATTTGACTAACCTCGAGGGACAAACCTCTCTTTTCCACTTTTTTCTGCTGAGCCATTCGAATGTTGACTGCCACATCGTCGCTAATTTCCTCAACCACTTCTTCTTCTGTCAACCAATCGATATACTCTAACACGAGTCTAGCAATAGCTCGGAAAAGGTAATTTCCTCTCAATCTATGCACCTATTTAACATCATTAATTAATTTATCTTATAATTGGACTTCTCTCTCTCTCTCTCTCTCTCTCTCTCTCTCTCTTTCTCTCTCAGATTTTTATACAAAACAGAAGTTGTCTGTATAATTGAGCCGCTCACTTGCCAAATCGATTAACTCCATAAAACAGAAAGTGGAGAAATGTGATGAAATAATATATGTACATTGCTTTTCAAAATTCCCTTTAAAATGAAAATTGAAGTAAACATTGTAGCTTTCATATAATGACACGTAGAATGAATAAGATAGAATAGCCTTGGTGTAAACGTTATTATAATATCACAATTTTTGGGTGACTAAAGGAGTTAATCGATGTGACAAGTGAAAAAAAGTAAAAACGAGATCACGTATGGGTACCCTAATTCATAGTTATATTTCTTTTCATAATAATTTTAGCGAGAGTTGAAAACGATACAACAGTGTCTCTAAATTCTTTATATGTTTATAATGTTTTCCATTTGATGCATAAAATCCGTAATATTAAATATATAATAATACTCGATAAATCCGTAAATATTAAAATATATAATACACCTATAGTATCGATTTTACTGTATAGAAAGTACAAAATTGGGGTTAACCTTCAAACAAGAAACGCAGCATAATTTTGACTCACCCTACTTATAACTGTCGACCTCCTCGCTAGAACATCGTGAAATGATTCTCGGAGGGAAGTTCCTCTCCTGTACATTGCCATGTTAAATACTCGCGAGCATGAAGCCGTGTACACGCAGATAAATCGTATAAAAAATGACTTTGTAACTTCTTGACAAGCAGAAAGTTAATTCATTCGGCGCGGCAGCTACAAATATTGTGAATTGATACTCAACGGTAACGAACACATTGTTTTATCGATAAACGCGTGGAAGATTGCGCATGCACTGATGCACTGTGAATATACAATGAAATTGGCTTCGGGCAAACAATATATGCACAGTCTCTCCCTAATAAAACACACATTTTTCCGGTGTATGGAATACCGAGAATTATTATGCAAGCATGCTCTCAAATACCTTATTACATCGGATTTACATTAACAATTATTCTATCGCATGAGAAGGATACGATAAAATGTTGAACTGGAAACGCAGTAAATGGACCGCTAAACCTCAGAAAACTGAGCTAGTTGAGCTATTCAACCATCCCAAAGTAATGTGGGGTTTCGGAGATCCCAGTTTCAGATTTTTGAAAAGAATTTTTATATGGATAAAATTAAATCGGTTTGTTCACTTTTTATCCCGTGTTATTCTTTATCCCAAAGAAGAACCCCGCACTAGTCATATGGAAAATCTATCCCGGTAAAATCAGTAGCTTATGATCTACCGAACAAAAGATGTAATGGGCACAAAGCTCAATAATGGACAGTTATCGATTTATAATCAATCCAACATGACAAATTCGAGCTGCCGAATCGGAAGGATTTTTGGCGACTCGAAAAAGATTTTTTATCATTTCAATGTCAGTCCCTACCTTACCGACAAAATTTTCTTACTATTTTAATGTCACTGTAGAGTCTAACAATAAGTATTCAATTATAGATCACATGTGTGAATTTTTATGGCGCTATGTGGTCAAGAAAGCTAGTGATGATCCATTTTTCAATTAATTAAAGATATTCAATATGTATATTCTTGGAATTACTATAAAATGTTTTCAAAATTCTAATTGTTAAACCAATTAATTGAATATCTACAATGGGAAGATTATGCGATCAGATTTAGGTAGGATTAGGTGGTAGGGGGCGGAGAGTGGAAATACTGGAGTGGTGTCGGTAAGGTAGGGAGTGAGACATTGAAATGGTAAAAGAATTTTTTTCAAGTCGCCAAAAATCCTTCTGACAATCACTATTTTATTCAAAAAAAGACCCTGTTCCCAAAATTTCATTCAATTCTGACAATTCGGACGTAAACGGAGACTTGGCCAAAAAATGACTTCGAAAACTGGAACACAGCCTAAAATTGATTTTCCATCAGATGTGTTAGTTAATTTGTTTGTTGGAAGATGGAAAGTGAACGACAATTGCGATATCTTTGACCCCGCCGCGCCGTTCAAGACAGCATCCACTGATCGCGGCTTCACCGGTTCCAGAAGAACGCTGATTGGGGATCAGATGCTAAAATTAAAACTCATCAATGCGTGAATAGCCCGGGCAGGTTCGATCGATAGAGATTTAATTAAAACGCAGTCATTCGGTGTTTACTGTGGCCGGGTCGTGTGGAACGAACCTATGTACCTTTATGAAGGGCCTGTTCAACCGTGACAGTATGTGGCCCGATATTTCCATCTATTACGAGCAAGGATAGGAATGTTATTCAGTTCGATGACGTGCCTGAAACTTCGCCGCGTTCCACATTGCCGATTCATTTCAGTGGAACAAATGAAACCATAGACGCGCGTTCGTCAGCGTCGACCCTTATTTTTTTTTTAGATAATACCATGATCGACCAAGTCATTGGAAGAAAAGCTTGATGTCGACAAACATGGGGCATTGTCGGTTCAAAAAAAAGCTGAATGCTCACGAAAATTGCGCGGTTTTTCTACCTGTGGCCTCTCGTCGTTGATCTCACTGATGCTGAATATATGGCTGAGGGTAGATGACCGTTTCACGACGAACAGCTTACAACAGCTTGTTGATTTGATGAGAGAGGGTTTCTTTTATCAGCACTTTATGCACGTTAAGGATGTTCTGGAGGTACAATGGGAGACAAAAGTACAAGAAATTCGAAATCCATCAATATATTGGCAATGAAAGCCATTCACGAGTATATTTTACATTAAAAAAATAGATTAATTTAAAAAGCTTTTGTTTAATTAGTGACTTTCATGTTATATTTATTTTTTAATCAAATTGTCTTGATATTATACAAAATTGTAAGTGACTTTTGTGAATAATTGTACCCTCTGATTTGAACTTGACGATAATAAACACGACAAATAACAACGACAACACGATAAATTTGACGTTTTGTAACTGTTTAGTGAATCCTAATAAAATTTTGAACATAATTAATTACATAATTTTTACTATATATAATATAAAAAAGAAACTGGAGTTTTTAGTTGCGTTTTTTGAAGGTTTAAATAGGGTTTGGGGTGGAATTTAATTTAATTACAAAGAAAATTTCATCGCTCTACCTCATTTCTATCGAAAGTTGTTTGATTTGGAATCGAGTTTCGTCCAAATTTCCCACAGTACATACTTGGATGAGTGACCGCCCGGTACATGCTGAGGGTGACCGCCTGGGTACGCGCTGCGTGTTATTGGCAAATATGTAGGTGGTACGGAACCCACCTTTATAAACTGTAGATCCCGCTGAAATTAGACGATAGTGAGAGTGGAAGAGGGGGAGAGTACCACTCTGAATGAATTTAAAACCCTGAGGGGAACAAATATCATTAGTTTACGAGTTGGTAAAAGTCCCATAAAAAAATAATGAGAAATAACGAAGTTTTGGAATTGGATTAGTAGTGGTCACCGATCTACCCGAGTCGAGATCAATCATCGCCGCCCTGCGGCGTTGACCGGCAGTGGAGTAGGTAGGAACTGGATAAATTCTGGGTAGATTGTCGCAGAAAAATATTGCGACTTTACTGTTGTTACGTCCTGAGATGGGCGCTTTTAGAGATTCTCGTAGTTATTTTGGGGATAAAACGCAGTTTTGAATTTACCTGCATTCATCGGATTCGGTTCGGGTAATTGAGGATTATTCGAGGTTTAATTGGCGTTGCTGGTGGATCGGTATCGGAGATCAAAGTCAGGTTAATTTAGTTACACATATTAGAGTGGACTCGTTTGTCATACACGTATACGTGTACAGGCTTTTCTGTAGATTCAGTGTAACTCGACCGGAAGTGTGTTTACGAAAATCGTGCAGTTATGTTGATCCAGGCACACGACTGTGACAAACACGAAAAATCATTCGAGACGCTTGAGCCCTGGTTAGTCTGCACTGTTTACAGGAAAACTGGAGCGTGTTTGCGACTTTCAGTTGTAGTGTCGCCGCGCCGCGCCGTCACATACAAGGCAAAATGTGCGCGAATTATCGTAACTTTGCCCATCTACGGAGAATCGTAAAGTTGCCTTTATCCTCTTAACACTCTCATTGCCAGATTATCTGGTTAATCTTTGGCGCATGTCTGGTGCCAAAGCATTTTTAGTTGAGTACTAACTGCTAAGCATGTATTGGATTGGCAAGAAAGTAATTTCGGTATTTTAATGTGAAGTAAAAGCCAACTTTCCTATTCAAGCAATTAACTTAATAGAATATTCTCCATTTTGTTCGATGATCTTTTGCTATCGTTCTGGTAGCTTCATAATTCCGCGCTCATAAAACTTGAAAATTTTCCCAAAGTTGGCTATCTATGTATAGGGTTGCATGAATATTTTCATTTAATTTTTCCGACACTTTCGTGTGTTTATCCAGATTTCTTTTACTATACGGATGGACGGTTATTCGCGGCTTTTTCGCTATACGTATACAGTGGAATATTTCGAATCGGGTATAAATTTGCACGTCAATTAACCGTGAGCCATATTTGTGGCTATCGCGTTTCGAAACGCGGAGCGTAACGTATTCTTGACCTGGAAATAAGTAATTGGCGGAAAAACTAGGTCGGCCACATTACCCGGAGTAATTAATTTGGTCTCGTGTGCACAAACTCGATCGGTATTCGCAATCAAAAATTTTCTTTTACATTGGAATCTTAAATGAAACTGTTAGATGACGTTACTGGGAGGGGGGGGGGGTGGGGGTGACTACTTGTTAGTTGATAATGAAAATTGCTGTTGCTCTATTCAAGGTTCCATTAAGAAGTGTTTAGCCACGAACCATAGATTTTTCAAAATTATGCAATAATCACCGGTCGGTGATGTGTTAATAAGCCAATCAAACTCAATTAAATGAGCCTTCGCTTTGCGTGCGAACATTTTTGCAGGCCACTGTATTAACAATAATGAGGACAAGGATTGACAAGTTTCAAGTTACAAAGCGTGTTTCGATTCGAGCCGAACAACAATCTAACTGCAACTTGAAAAGATTTATCGTTTACAGACTGAATACACTCGAAGGAATACACAGTCTCATAAAAATAGTCTTTTTATTCGTTTCCCAAAGGCACCGACTATCGAACACGAACTCCAAGTGGGAATTTATCGTAGGGGTGAAGGTATGCGAAAGTATAAACCGTCAGGATAAAGAGAGATTAGTGTGGTCGCATAGCCGCCTTAGGTTGTAGCCGCGGTTCGTAGTGCTAGAAGGTCAATCCTGAGTACGAGACCGAACTTGGCCACGGTTTACCCTGGAGATAAGTGGTCCTTGTCGGGTTCGCATGCTGGAACGGTACAGAGTTGTGCACTGGGGTCATCCTCAGCCATTGTTTGGCCCAAACTCGAACTATCGTCCCACTAAATCGCTTGCACGCTCGACGCCTTACTTATGTCTGCCCCCATTCTTCCCTATTCCATGCTTCCTATCATCATCTGCTTCCTCCTTTTCTCGTTTTCTTCTACGCTGGTGAACTTACATCCCGAAAATGACCGGGATAAGGGCTTCGTATTCTACATACACCTATTTACAGTCACGAACCAAACTATAAATAGTTTTTCATTATACAGGGCGTTCACAAAAAAGAATCTATTCCCAAAATTTCATGCAATTCTGAGCACGGACGTAAACGGAAACACAGCCGAAATATGTAATATATGTATATGTGCATATACACATGCAATATTCAAAATAATATTGGCATATCGAAATATGTATTTACATAAACATCCACAGTCTAGTTATTACATTTAGAAAACTCAAGGGATTCCATACTTGAGTGCAAGTTTGTGGAATTTGCAACGAATAGTAAGTAATAGTAAGCAAAATTCTTTAAAAATTGAGTTGTGATATTATATTTCTCGTATTTTTTATCGGAAGATCAACCTTTAAGTGCGCGTAATGAAAATTCAATCATAGATAAAGAGTGTCCCGATGTCAGTCCGTCGTGTGGCTCTTTTCAGTGAGAAGTTGGACGGTTCGAAAGTAAAAGAAAAGTCGAAGAGAGCCGGAGAAAATTCGTGTCTACAGTCTTTGCGTGTCGTAGATTCACCCTCATCCCGCTCTTCAAACTTAATTCAACTTTTCTTCTACGCTTCTCACCTGTTAACTTGCTCCGCCTTTTTGCTTCCCTTATTTCCCTCCCAACTAATACACAACTTGATTTCACCGAGGGCTCGTGTACCTTCCATTCTTTTCGTACCCTTTCTGTTTTTCTTTCGCATAGCCCAGTTGTTATCCATTATCCGGTATGTTTCATTACCCCGGTGTTATTCTACTCGCGACGTTTCTCCGTTTTCCAAGTGTGTTGGAGCTATCTTCAGCCATCCATCCGTTCCGCTCCTCTCTTGTCATTATACTTCCTGGTCTAAATGGACCGACACATTACGCTGGCTTACCTATCATCGTCCCTACCTGCGATATCCAGGTTCCTGATACCGCTCGAAAACTAGCTCGCTTCCGTCCGCACGTCCATCCGTGCTGTTCCGCAATTACCTAGCCGCTAATCCGCTGTCTCGTCGACCATAAACGGCCGTTTAACTTGGATCGAATGCGCCATTGCTGCTAAGTGACTTTTCGCTGTGGCTGCCGCGCCGCGCCGGCTCTTTCCGCAACGCTGCGCCGCGTGTCCGCGATAACCGTTTCTCTCCCTGAAATCTTCGGAATGGCGAGGACCATCGGATGCTGCGAATTTGCTAGATCGGGCACTGCCGGCTCGCTTCCGTAAGACATCGCTAAACTTTGAAATTTCTCTCGTTCCCCGAGGTTGGTAGCGATTTTGAATTTCCTTCCGGTATCCTCCACTTCTCCTATCGCAGTCAGGAATATTTACTGTTCTTAATCCTCGTGTTCTTCACACAACTAGGGTTGCCACCAATAAAATCGCAAATCTAAGACGGACGGCATAAAAACACCGGACTTTTCTGTCTGAAACGCGGACACTTTTAACTACTTTTTAAGGGGGTAGGCTCGTTTTGTTTGAGGATTGCAAGGGTGCGGGATTCGCGTTTTACATTTCTCGATAATGCAAAGATGGGGTTTTTCAGTAGTCAAAAGCGCCAGATGAATGAACAATCTAGGCCGCGATCGCTCTCAAACGTCCTATTTTTACGTTTACGACGCGACATTTGCATTATTCGGCAGCGTAATTTGCACTACATACTCGGAAGCATACAGTTGCGTATGTAGCTATTTTCATAAAGCTGCAACAGCTACATGCTGTCATTCACAAAGTTCGTAGCCTAACAATGAAATGACATGAAATAATGAGTCAAAATACCTTTATTCTTCAGTATATTCTCCCTTAAGCTCAATACATATTTTCCAGCGATTTTCCAATTCATTTACCCCATCTCTGAAATGATTTTCCTCGAGACCTCTAAAATACTCATCTACGGCTGCCGTAACTTCTTCGTTTGATGAAAAACGCCTGTCACATAGGAATTTCTTGAGGTTTGGGAACAAGTTGAAGTCTAAGGGGGTCAGGTATGGTGAATATGGCGGATGCTTCAACAATTGACAGCGTAACGAACGTACGAAGTCATTGAGAAGGGAGAAGACATTGCGTCAGAGAGAAGTCAGAGAGAAGGCATTGCTAATTTACTTCGAAATAATTAAATAATTTTCAACTGGGGATGGAGAGCGTCCTCTCGGGGAAAATCCACTTTATTTCGAATGGCACTACCTCAAGTAGCCGGGCAGCGGCGTGCACTTGACGCGAGCAAAATATATGGCTGTCTTTGATAAACGGCGTAAGAGGGTAACGCCTCCACCGGTGCCTCGAGTAACAACGACATACTTATCAATGCTAGAAAAGTCGCAAAGTAGCGAGACTATTATCATTTTCACTCTGGGTCCACAGCAGGTTCATTTCAAAATACTTCTAGAGCTAATAAAATTTTGTGCGCGATGTACTTCATCCCTTAACCCTTCGAGTGCTGTGCCGGAGTTATTTTTGACCGGGAACATCGAAATTGTCATTTCAGTACTCAATTTGTGGCAATTAAGCTAACCGAATAGCTGTTTCATTGAGGGTATCGGAAAGACTAACGTGTCTACACGAGATATCATGAAAAATAAATTTTCTTAAATTATTAATTAGAGCTGTAAACGGTCCTAAGCCATTGCCAATTATACCGGGTGTCCCAGACCACCCGTACCACCCGTACCACCCATTTATAATCTAGAAAATAGGTTATTCTCAAAAATTCAAAGTGTTTCTTTTATAAATCTATCGTTCTATCAAATGGTGATATTTTTAACTTTAGGTTTCGGCCGGAAATAGGTGATTGAGGCCGGAAGTTACGTTTTTCAAATGGAACATGGTATTTTTTATTACGGATTCGGATTCTATGGGAATAACAAGAAACTTATGTCTCAGACATTTTTTCAAGAAATGTCATTTTATGTCCTTTATGTAACCTTCAAAATGAGTCTTGGCGAAATAATGTTTTCACAGCTATAGAAATCGTTCGTTGTCCGAAGGTTAATGGAGTTTTCTAATCTAGTTTTGCACACGTATTTACTATTGATATTTCCATTATAGTATATGTACGTGATTTTGTAAAAGTAACAACAATCAAAATTACACGAGTTACATATATATCTTTCTATCTCAACGGTTAGCCACGATACCCGTCTTTCCACTGATCGGAAATAAAAAAATAAAATGTTTTATTATTCAGTGTGAACGTAGTTATAGTCCGTAGTGGTGGGCGGGTACCCGAAAATTTCAGGTTAGGATCGGTGCCCGAACTTGTAAGCTATAGCTATGGAAAAGTGTTTTCTTTTTTGCCTCGCCGAATTAGAGGAATCAGGTTAGTCGTCAGAGGACACTGCAGAGGAGGCGGGTTTTGTCAGTTGTGAAGGATCGGTGAGAGACCAACAGAGACCAAGCGACAATCTCGAAGCTTTGAAGTGTGCGATCAGATACGCACACGTACGTATATGTGCGAAAGTACATTATGATTTAATTAAAAGCAAACCCGTCGTCGCGTCGGTTTGGCGCACGCGACCGCGGTAACTCGGAACACAACGGGGCTTCGTTTTCATTTATAAAGTCGACCAACATTTGCGGACGTAAAACTGTCGGCAAATTAGCGAACCCCTGTCCCTCGTCGCTTCCTCTAACACGCAAACTCCCGACTTGATAAACTTCTCAATTACCAGAATTAATTAAATTTGTTGGCCGATGTTGCGCTGGTGTTGCCTGTCGCTGAGCGCGCGGATTAACGGTGGAAAAAACCGCAGTCGGATCCACAGAACAAATATCAATTTCGATAGCGGTAATTTTGGTTAGGCTAGCTTGACCCGAGCTTGTATTTCTTAATAACTTGCAGATATTAGTAAAAGTCAGCCTAGAAATGGAGTGTTTCGCTCGGGATATGTACCTTTCTTCTAAAGCAATCGGGCTTCCAATACATTTTGTCTACATTCACAGTAAACCGTTATCATATCACACCTTTCAATCATCGAGTAAGACACAGCGGACAGCGGAATCGCGTTTGGAAACACACAAATACTGTTGGAAAATGAATCGCAGCGTAATCGCGCGCGCGCGCGCGCGGCTAGAGGATGTTTGAAAACATTCCATAGCATTAAAGCACCTCAGTTTATTACAAGTCTCACTGGTGAGTTTCGTAATGATAGGGATTGTGACCTTGATATCTCTAAAAAGAAAATTTTTTTCGGTATCGTATGAGCCCCATGTTACCATTTAACATTGTCTTCAACAGATTTAATCTGTCTTTGAAAACAACACAGATATTTGAGTAGATTATATGTATAACGTTAGTTGACTCTCACCCTGTATAATCTACTAATTGAAACATTCGATGCATTTTTGCAATAGTTTAGTTATCCATCGCTAAAGAAATTAATGTGATTCATACATATCAGTACATACGAATAATATGACTACTAATATAGGACTAATATTATTCATTTGGTCGTTAGTGATCGGCGATGAAACGACTAATATTAGTCTTGCGGTGCGACATGGGTTAAATTGGTGTTTACTCGTTAGAATTTCGTTGAACGTACGAGTTTCATCTATCGATATGGGAGGAATCGGACAGCAAATATTTATACAAAAACATGTTTGTAGACAGATTTTTGAGAAAACTGAAATTGATGTCCTACTTTATTAGTTACGCCTTTATAGGTTATTGGTTAAAGGTTTACAGTTTATACCGTGTGTCAGTTTTGTATACAGGGTAGGGCAATAACTATGTCTACTTTGCATATATATATATATATATCCGTTATTTGTAATAATATGGAAAAATGTTATGAACAAACTATCAAAATTTTCTGCGTGGGTGGCGGCATAGAGGACATTTCAAGCTCAGCTCGATTTTTTTTTAAATGGAAACACCTACTTTCTGTACCATGAATCGATAGGCTATCGAATTCTGAGTAAAAATGTATTCACCTCCATACCTATGTCCTAAATCTAATAATTAACGAGATATTATCGAAACAATTTTCTTTCTTCTTTGGATAATATCTCGTTAACTATTAGGTTTAGGACATACGAAGGTCAACACTTTTATACTCAGAATTTGATACTCTATTGATCTATGGTATAAAAAATAGGACATTCTTAAAGGGCCATTATGGAAAAATGTGCATAGCGCCATTAAATGTGCCCCTTCATATGAAGAATATTTTATGTAAAACATTTTTTCATATTCCTGCTCGTTTCCGTATTAATTGACTGTCTCAAGATAAATGGACCACCCTGTATATTATATGTATAGATAGACTTGTGAGGACGTATTATATGTACATACGCCTTTAGCAGTCAAGGGGTTAACAAAGTCTAGCAAATATAAATGTCACGCGTTTCATTCTAGACGAAATAAAATTTGATTTGTTTGTAATCAATATTTAAGCATGAAAATAAATGTAGCCATACGAAAAATATACATTTTCTTTTCCCTTCTATGAGATTTTTGTGCATAAAGACATTCTAATCACTGTAACCGTAAAAGAAAAGGTACGGCAAGGGGTTAATGAATAAGTAAGGTAATTCGCGCGCGTTCGTAATCACGGTTCCGCTGCACCAGCATTCTTATTCCGCGAACAGCCGTGGACTAAACAGTTTAACGAGGCCCGGCGAGTCACGAAAGCGTCAAATACGCGGCCGTGGGTACATTAATTTTTTGGCCTGCTAATTACCTTCCCTTTTCAGCAGAAAACTTGGCGAATAGAAGCCGAGGAGATAAAGAAAGAAAATGGAAAACAAACTTGAGCGGAAAGTGACGTTTAATACGAAAAGATAAATCTTCGGGCGGTCAGGGTAGACGTTAATGCCTCGACAAGGGTTGTACATTCGAAGGGAACGGTCACACGCGGTCTCGGTGCATTTCCAATTATCATTATCTCGTTCTTCGTTCGCCGGGATGCGAACCGTCGCATTTCTCGGTCCGGTCGCTCGTAACGTTCGTTTTCGCATCCCATTTGTTTAACTTTTTCGCCCGGGTCGTATTTTACACACTGCATGACGCTTCATCTTTTCCTGTTCGAGACCTCCTTCGTCTCCGTCATGCTGCCTTACGCCCTTCGCCTCTCCATCCTTTTCCCTCCGTCACCGCACCGTACCACACATCGCGACTACTTTTTTGCTCCTTTTTCGACAAAAATTACATTTTCCACGGAGTTTCGTCGTTAAGTACAGCCTGCACATCCGCGTTATAATGTCGGCCGCGCCTGTGTCTCTACTGACAGAACTTACGGGTCCGGTAATACGTTTTCCATTACTACTGGCCGAGCCTCGTAAAATGCTCGATTTAACTCCCAACCCGTAACTGCGACACCCGCGAACAAAAAAGTATCCTGTCACCGAATTATCTAACCGCTTACCCCGCGCGAAAGAGAGTGTCTGCTTTTTTTACACCTGCACTTTCAACGTCGCTTGTTCCATCGGAATTCGCTCGTTTATTTTTTCGATATCGAAGCTCCTTTGATAAGAAATAGATGTAGCGGGAGTTTCCTTGTCTCCGAACGGCAACTACACAGTATGTACCGGTAAATAGCTACAGAAACAAACAAAGGTTTGGACTGTACGCGAAGAGAAATTTGTAATAGCAATAATATGAAAAAATGTTTTATACAAAACTTATACGGTATAGAGGGGGGCATATTGTGACGCAAACATTTTCTGCGTGGGTGGAGGCATAGAGGAGATTTCAAGGTCACCTTGAATTTTTTTGTTAGAGTATCAAATTCTGAGTATTATAGTGTTGACCTTCATATGTCCTAAATCTAGTGTAATTCACGATGACTACCTGTCCAATGAACATTATTATTACATTGGTGAAAAATAGTCGGGCAATTGTAGCACAAACTCACAATGTCTATGAATTTGCTGGGTGTCCCAATACTTATGGATGAGAGAGTAAAATAATGATTGTGGACAGTGTACATTGCGCGAGTATACTACACTGATAAATTCGAAGTAAAAAGCACGAATGCCCTACGAAATATGTGTCGGTGTGGGAATTTCATCTCGGGAAGTTTGTGGAGAGACTGTAGGTATAGATGAAAAGGAAATTCTTTTTAATGTCGTCGTTTCCAGTCTCATCAACAATTTCCATAATCGCAACAATATCTAAAGGAAGCAGCAGCGTCCTCGTTTTCATCGGGGCTGGTTTAATCACATCCTCGCAAATAAATAAAAGAAGGCCGCCGCGCCGTCTCGACTTCGAAGCTGGCAGCTATTGCAGCTTTAATCTCCTTTTGTGTTCCTCAGCTGTTGATCCTGGACGCCATTCAATTATTCGCGCTGCCCCGTCACCTTGTCCGGTTTAATTCCGTCGACGGAGCGAGTTTTTCCGACGAGGCACGACGACGGAACAGGGAGTCATCGTCGAGGGCAATCATGCTCCAAGGACCTGTCGGCGTTCCAACGAGAACGGTTGTGTGGAACGCTAAGACAACCTGGCCGAAATTACGTGCGAGTTGCAATGGAACGGAGTGCTAGACGATGGTGTTGTACACTGTACACAAATGGGCTGGATGAGTATAGGGTGGCCGTCGGGGGCTTTTACAGGGAGCTCATTCGCCATTATAATAATTGGACCAGATTTATGCTGACTGGAAACAAACCAATCACAGTAGTGCACGGTTCAAGTGTATAGTCGGATAGGAGGGTCAAATGTGCTCCCAAATCAAATTGATTTTTCTTCATATCATTCGATAGAGCCACCAAACAAAACCGTCTGTGGCAAGTTTCAAGTCGGTACCCCTACTACAAAAGTATAATAGTTATAACGAGAACATGGATATGTCTTCCCCGTTGCGCTTAACAATTCTATCTGATAGCACACACGATTTGACGAGCCGTAGTCCGTCCATTCTAGCTGTGTTCTGACTGGGTTGTTCTTCGTTAATAAATTCTTGACAATTCATCACCCACGCCAGCGCTCGGATTTACTTACTCGCGACGACCGTGTTTCGAAGGCTACGCCCCCTCGACCCGGCCGCGGCCGCGCGTCAGGCTCCCTAGGGCGGCCCCAGTTCTCCGAGGCGCAAGCGCCACGAATAGCGAGTATGGTACGCGCCTGAGGAGCTCCGAACTTGACTAGGACCGCCACGGAGAGCGGCGAGTAAGTAAATCCGAGGGCTGACTCACGCGAATCAATTGTTGCTGGTAGCGATCTGCATTGACAGTCTGGCCGAGTTGAAGCAACACATCCAAATGTGAACAACAGCCCTTTGGTGATCGAGATAGAAGAAAAATGGTCTTATTTTTACTTGTTATGAAAAATGTTTTTTCAAATCCCGAGATTATAAAAATATGAGAATGATTGACAATTTTGTTTGCTCGAAGAAATTAATTTCGATATTTTAAGGTGAAATAGAGCCCAATATTTTTATTCCAGCAATGAACTTTAATTAATAAGACGCATGTCCCTCTTGTTCGATGATCTTTTGCAAAAAAGAATAAATAAGAAAATATTTTATCGATTAAAGTTTATCGCTTGTATAAAGAAATGCGGTTTTATTTTATCTTAAAATACCGAAATTGCTTTCTTGCCAACCCAAGGGGCAAAATGTACTGTACTGTTGTTCGTTTCATCGGTTATTTATCATCTGTGGAACGATAAGCTTTGGTCACGGGTGAGCGCTGCGGCAGTCAGCATGAAAAACTGCAGCTGAAGCTTTCTTTATGTGTCACGAGCCTAAAGGTATTTAGGTAATCGTTCTCATTCCGCCTCCGCAATAACAGTTTGCACACAGCCGCGGCAGGTTTACGTGTACACTACTGTAGACGCGGAAAGAGGAGGCAAACAGAGAGCAGGAACGACAGGGCTCACCCTCTTTAGCTACGGTTTGTTTGCTCTGGTCGAGAGTTTCGCACTCTTCAGAGTAAATGTGATCCGCGCGCTATCCTTTTCTCCGCTCCCCCCTGGACCGTTGCCAGTCGTTTTCAAAACTTCCATCCATGTTTCTCTTTTCCATTCGCTGATCTCCCATCGACCCTCATTTCGGGTCTGACATGTGATTCTCTCGGCTACGACATCGCCATTCCCCCAAACTCCAACCCCTTCTTATCCAATCCAGCCCCATTCCGATCTTCTTAGTCCCCCTACCGCCGCCCCGAACTTTCCGGGACGTTTCAACGAAATATTTCGACGCGGCCCTCCGTTACGCCACTCCGAATAAATGCCGAAACGTTCGAGCTCCCTCTTTGTTTTCGTCGTAGCTGACGGCTGTTGTTTGATCGTGGAAATATGCTTATCGCTCAGGAGTAAATATTGGAGCCGGATGCGAAGTCCTACACGTGCAATCGAACTTGGAGAAAATCCCAGCGTGGACCCGTACATCCGCCATATTTACGCTGTATAATGGCGAATTTCGAACTGCATGTTTTGCTTTGTTCCATTGTGTCTACGGCAACCCGTACCTTGTGCTTCTCTCTAAACATTCTTTGGAATTCAACGCAACCTATTTTTCTCAATAGACTAGGTAGATGATTGATTGAAAAACTTTGTGCTTGTTTTTCAAAGATTTTACAGTTTCGAAGAAAAACTACACAGTTTTCATAGCTCCTTCTTTGCGTCGCAAATTTTGATCTTTCATTATTTTTTCTATGATTTTCTATGATTCTATCATTTGGCATGGAAACAATTGGCTTTTGTGAATTGGCTTGGAATTATGGCTTCATTAGGATTATTTACCATTTCCAATCTTAATTTACTTCTAGACATTACTAGACTGCAAGAAGTTTTTTCACTTCTGCCGCGCGTGGTGTTCCACGCGTATGTTTTTTTACTTACCTGACAACCTGTCAAAATTTTTCAGGTTAGTTTAGAACAAGGGTTTGGATAATTGTTTATAAATCTTTCAGTCGTAACAAAATCCGATGAGAAACTGCATGTGAAAGTAGCTGGAGGTTGATTCTATGTTATCCAATTGCAAACGTTCACAAATTAACTGTGGTTAATTAGTTATTAACAATTGTTGCGCGGGCTGATTGTTTCGGAAGTGCCCATAATGCGTAAAAGGAGGGTCGTACTGTCATGATCAAACCTGCATAAAACTGAAATGGGAATGTAGCCAAGGCTTCATTTTACATTCTACAATCTTAAAAGTTCACCAATCAAGTCTTTAAAGTTAGTAAATTAATTATGAAAATGTTACTTGTCAAACTATTCGAGGTTATTCGCGAAATTTCATTTATCTGAGCAAAGAAGTTTCACTTGAAAAAAGAAAACAATTGCGCCGGTCATATCGGAATGTAAGTGCATCATAAATAATTCGATGTTTCTAATCATCATCATGATTAAGAGCCGCGGTGATATCAGTGTCACGGGTCACGGGTATCGTCTCTGTTGTTTCGTTTTTCAGCGCCGAGGCAGATCGGTCGTTCGCGGCATCTGTCAACGTTTTCATAATCGTTACGAGTAGATCGAGTCCCGGCGCGGCGCGGCGCGGCAGCTTCGGGGGTCGGAAGACAGTGTATTCTTTTCATTTAATTCCCGGTGCTCGCGAGCTGTTTAATGGATCCGCGAGTACGGCAGTTACGCGGGGGAACGCTGTCCATTAACAAAACTGTCGCGAGATTCGGGGCAACTTCCAGCGTGACACATCGCCGCGATATTTCACCGGCGAATTAATTAATGAATGCAGTATTTTATCGCGGGTTCGCGAGTCTTGACCCACTCGCAACTGGCGTCGTAATTTGTAACCGGAGGGGGCCATCGCGATAGATATCAAACCAAACAAGTTACGCAACCGGTGCCATGAAATTACTGCCAGTCCACGTTGTTCAAGTGAGAGGCCATTTAGATCGGAACCGTGCGAATTAACAACCGAATGATTGTGGTTCTACGCTCGCCGGTTTTCCTTTTAATTCGAGGTTTCGCATGATTAACACGTCGACCACCGTGGCCGATGCGACGCCGACCGATGCCGTTTAATCATCTGAGAAAACATTCTATTCGTGTACAGTATACAGTATACAGCACGGGTGGCCAACGTCTGTATACATGGTGAGTCATTGTTCAGAGCGTTGAACAGTACAAGATTGCCGTTGCCCCATGGACAATTAACGCTCTGGTTCGCACAATAACTCGGGAATTTCACATTCGCACAAACGAGAACACTTATCGTGAACTTAGAAAGACCAAGGTTCAGAAGAGAAGTTCATAGTAAAAGTTCATACTGAAAGTTCGTAAGAAATGTTCATAGGAAGGTTCATAGAAAAGTTCAGAAGAAGAGATCACAGTTCACTTCACAGTTTCAATTTCACTTGACTTCACTTCACAAAACGGTATATCTACCTGGCTATATCTAGCCTGGTAACTGAGTTTTCCAAAGAATCCAATGATCGAAAGAATGCATAGTTCCAAAAAGCGAATATGTGTTTTATTGAAGTATAAATCCAAGTCACGACTATGTAATGTTTGTTTGACACTGTACTCTGGATTAAAGCCAAACGAGATGCGATTTAACAATGAATTCGGGCTATATAAATTTGGTATTGACAATGGATTTTAATCGGATGGACACACAATCCGCCAATAAAGTTTTCGTACATCCTTTGAAATAGAATAACTTCTATTATATTATATTTATTGAACCACCACGTTTTGCCGAACGTCCGACTTATCGTTGAGTTGTACTACTGAATTTTGTGCCACTTCCTTCGTTATCATAATCTTCTAATATAGAATTCAATTATCGAGGATTTCGAATAATTTTCGGGACTTTTGGATTTCTAAATTTCTACAGGGTGGGAAACAAAAACACCATTGTAACTAATAATTGTTAGAAAATAAATGTTTATCACTTCATGCATAGACGGAATACGTAATAATAAAAATAATTAGAAGTGCAACTATTTAATTTTATTGACAATCGTGTGTTTGGTCAAGTAGAACTTCTAATCAGAATAAACATAAAAGTATAATAATAATAATAATAAACGCGATCACTTCCATCGGTAACTAACGTTACCCCCCGTAGAAAACTGTTGACAAAGCTCATCGCTTGTTTTCCGATCGATTTGTTACCGTATGACGTATCAGCCACGACGACACGTGTTTGAGGTTGTCGGTCTGTTAAACTAGTGAACAATGAAAAGGAGGAAAGATGTGCCAAAGACCCAAGAAGCATCTGGAAAGGAGACCACCAAACCAGCAGATGAAAACTCATGGCGTGCCGAATTGGAGGCAATCTCCATAAACGACGACAACTGGTGGTGCATCGTAACCATGATGGTTGAAACGACTACTGAGCACTCCAGGTGCGTGTCGGTTTTCAACACTGCTGCTGAAGAGGGCAAGCGGAAAGCTATCTGCTCCCTGAGCTTCCGACAAATGCTGGCCACCGTAAAAATGTTATCAAAACCGAGTCTAGACAGATGCCCAACTATCCAGGGCGTTTGCCACTATGCTAACAAGATTTTAATTGACGAAAATGTTATGATACCAGCTTGGTTGGTGGCTCAGATCGTCAAGCTTTTGATCTATCGAATCAAAGAGGAGACTATTGGTATTGTAAAAAGGATGGCTGATCTCGAACAAGAGATAGACGAAGAGTACAAGATCATGCAGACCGTGGCTGACTGGGGTATCAGTCAATTTTATTAAAACAGATACTTTAATTTTGTTTGTTGTTATTAATTCTTTATGTTGGATCATTTTTCTTTGCAAGAATCACATTATTTTGTCATGACTAGGCTGCGGATCTTTCCATCAGTTTTAACTCCATAAAGTAATATTTAATACTTCGAAATTGCGAATGTTTTCTCTAAAATCTATATCAATCCCTCCGATCGGAAACATTCACCCAGGGGTTGTATTATACATTTAAGAAATTCTAATTTTATTTACAAGCATTCCATAATATTTCCAAAATAGCTGATCACAATCTTATTCGAAATTACCGAGAAATCAAATCTTTCTTATTGATAAATATATGAAAAAATGTGTCAAACAAAAGCTGTATTGTTAGACGAAGTAAATATAATGCTGAAGAAAAAAATTTTTTCTGAAATCCAATTTTTGGTTCCTATAGGTAAGGACCACTCTAATGTGTATGCATAAAGGTCCACACTCTAATCGTCACCTTCAGTTTAAAGGTGGTGTTGATAAATTTTAATCAACAGAACATCCTGTAAAGTCATTCATAATGAAAATGTTAAGAGAATAAATAATTTTTATGAACATTAAAGAATACGAGGCAACACCGTAACGTCGTGTAACTCTTTTTTAAAGAAATGGCGTGGCTTGCACCCTTAAAGTTGAAGGTCACGCGGATTTGTTCTTTTTACGAGCTATAATAGTGTTTTATTAAAAATATGTAGTCCTATTTGAAAAAACATTGATGACCTTGAAATCTCGAAAGAAGTGCTCTCGAGAGAATTTTTTCCTCCGAGCTGTTTCGTATCATAAAAACTAAGCAAGACTCTATCTAACATATTGAAATCAGTTACTGTCAGAACTGTTTTAAGTCGTGCTAATTCGATTTGGAACGAACTAGGTCAACCCGGCATGAAGTCGTTTAAAGCGGAAAAACTGAACAATAAAGCGATCACGAGACTGCGAAAGCGAGGGGAGGAATGGCGGGACATGGTGTATGTGGACGACGCGCCCCTTAATGGTCCAAATCTCTATATAATTCTCTCAGGCTTCCACGATCCGGACCTGCCGGAGCATTTAATAAACGCCGGTGTGCCTTTAAGCTTTATAATGCGGATAAAGAGATCAAACAGAGATTTGGATCGGCTGGCGGAGTACGGGACGGTCCAGGAGTCCGAGAAAACTCGTAACGTGTACCGTTTCAGCGTATATACCTGCAGCATATACGATCTGTTCCGTTTTTGGACCAAGATCGAGAAGCGAATGATGGATCCGGAAACGCATCCGGGTCTGCTCGATGTCGCAATCGTACCTTTCCGTCCGCCAGAGTTGCCCGAGATTATCCAAGACGACGAATACGAACATCTCAAGAAGGATCTGTACGATCGGGTTTCGTATTTCATGTACGATCTCTATGATCTGTATCGACAACACAAGAATTATTTGAAGAGCATGAGGATCGAGACGGCTGTGGCTGTAGTCGATCACCCCGAGAGGAAATGCGACACGGAGACTTACAGGGCGCTGTTAGACGCTGTCCCGCACGAATGCATTTCCCTCCCGTTGATAATGTTTGCCATTCTGGCTCAAGTCGATGCCAACACAAGGGGAAACATGATCGAGGGGACGATCGAAGGAACGGACGCTCCTAACGGTCAACAAGTATGCTTCGTTTATGCTGTTTTATATTTCTAGATACGTCAGTCGCTCAAATTGTTAGGTATAATTATGGGCATAATTGTCAATCATAAAATAATCATTAAGCATAATCTTTAAATATAATATAATTATTATTTCAACTATAGCCTTTGTCATATTTGCTCCTGTTACATTTTTTCAGGCACTAATATTTTAGGTGTGCCTAATAATATATGTGTCGAATATAAATAAGTTATTTCCCCTTTTTTTCCAAATTCAACATTTTATTACATAGAATACAATGTAATCAAATCTCGTCTGGTGACTCCCAATCTTTCTGCCCAATCGATTCTTCTTGCGTCTGTGTCAGATTTTCGTTGAGTAATTCCTCTAACTCACCGTCACCGAACTTTCTCGGTGCATCTCAACGATCGTCGTCTTCCAAATAAAACATTTCAAAAAAAAATTTTCACTACGATTTTGGCTTAAAATTAGGGGAAGGAACTTAATACCTAACATATCAAAGAATATGAAACAGGTGAACGCCGACATGCAAGAGGAACTTGAAGCGACGAAAGATCTTGGCGTATTTATCGACGAAACAACACGGACGCTCAACGCGAAATACAATTTGGACAAAGGAGACAGCGACAGTTTCGAAGAAGAACCGATCACCCATATCGAATTAACCCTCCGCGAAGATCCCCTGACCGAAATGACCCGTTTCTTCGACGACTGTAGAAAGTCGCTTGTCCTGGATCCGGCCGACTTGACCGACGACATCTTGCGCATCCTATGGCAGCCAAACATCATGGGCTTGCACGAAGAACACCTAATTACCGAGAAGAATCGCGACAAGTACTCCCGGCATATCGAGAAAATTCGTCGGCATTTCGACACCATTGCTAGCAGCGAGGAAGTCATCCACTGTCTGCACGTGTTAATGTTCGACAGAATGATATTCGAGTCGGCGCCAGAGTTGATGCATCCTGTAGATAGCGGCCTGGAAGTAGACAAAATTGCGAGCATTCTAAGTACCAATCGGTCACAGATTTTAACGAAACGCAGCAAGTCGGTGCCAAGTTTCAGCTTCAAATTTAGCGAACAAATACAGTTCTACAGCGACCGCAACATTGCATATGGCAAGAGCTTGCCATTCGTCATTGATTGTGCCCCGTTGTTCGCGATCCTAGACCCTCGGGAGCTGTTGGTCCCTGGCTATTTGGAGAAGAATGTGTTCAGCTTGAAGTATAAGAACGGAGGCGGATTGAACGAGTTCAACGATGTAGAGCTGTTACCGAAATCGGTTTTTCTGCAACGCGTCCAAGACTGTGTGGCCAAGTACGATGGCTGCGATATTGTTTACTTCGAGCCGACGGATTCCGTGCTGCTGCACTTCCGCGACGAGTGGAAAGCCAATGGGGTGACCGAAGAAGAAAGAATGTCCAGCATTCGGACGCCAGTGAGACTTCGTGACTTCTGCGAGCACGTTGCGCCTGAAGAACAAGATTGGATACGCCGGGAAGACCAGGCGTACAGATTGCTGACCAGCGAGTCGTTGAAAAGATTGATGAAGAAGGCAGCGGAACTTAACGATGAAAAGCTGCTATTCGCCGACGAGGACTTCATCCTGCCTTGGTCCCTCAAAGCCGAGGACCTCGCCAAACGAAAAGCAGGTTCGTCGCCATTTTATTGTCTGTTAAACGGAAAGCTCTATTCGTAATGTTCAAGTGGAAGAATCTTTATTAGGGCGGCTCTTATTTTCAACTTCCGAATTTCTCTTACGGCACCCCCACCCCACCCCAGGATTCTATCAGATAATTAAAACATTTGTAAAAAAACTTTTTAAAAATCACGCTTACATTAAAATACACTAAACAGGAGAAAATTATTTGTTTAGACATGGGTCACTATAAATAAAAGCGTGGAGCGCTAAACTTTATGACTTACTTACTTACTTACTGTTTTCAGAAAACAAACGGTTCTAGAAAAAATTTAGAAAAATGTCGGACCAAAATCAAAAAATTTTTTCGGGAATTTGGAAGTTCAAGTGTAGTTTCATTATCCTTCATGTCAGTAAACATCAGCGAAAAATGTGTTTTGATATATGATAATATACATACAAAATACAGCTAGAAAAAGGTATAGCTTCCTGTGGATTTTCAAAGTTTATTACCTTTTTAGATTAAGATTTCTATTTCAGAGTTAGATTTAAATGAATATTAATATTTTAGTAGAAATTGTAAAGAATTCATTCACATGTAGGGTGTAATCACGATTTAAAACGATACAGTCTCGAGGAAAACATGTTTGTATAAAATTGTCTTGCAATTTCTTTATACATTAATGCAAACGAACAATGCGGCGAATCTACGTTTTATCGTTGATTAAGACGACAATTCTCCAAGAAGAATAATTAGAGGAGATAAAACGTAACTGTACTCTGCTCTAGATGAGACAATCTCTAAACGGAAATCAATATCCCCTTCTCGGCCACAGGAAGCGGCTAAAATAAAGAAAGCACCAATACATACAACAATAAGCTTATTCTTTCTCTGTGAAAATTTCTTTTCAACCTGTTCAAGTAAAAAGGAGAGATATATAATAATTTCCGGTTTGATTAAAATATTATCAGTGCTTCCATACAGCGAATTTTCTATTTTTAATTTTGTTTTACTTAGATTAATTTTAATAAAAAAAAAAAAAATTATATCTAAATGTAAAAAAGTAAGTCTGACCTTGCTTGACCTTGAAAGGCACGGTCATGCACGTGAATGAATTCGTCTTGACATAAGATTTAGCATGGTATGAACACGAACACATACATATGTATGCAGTATTGCATTTGAAAAACTGTAGGTCATCTTTATTCTCGAAAAATATTGAAGATATAAAAAAATGTAGGGTAAAGTGCCGAAATATGAACCACTTTTTGTTGATGTCATTTTTTGATTATTTTAGAATGCTCTTTTTCCTTCGAAAATTACCAGTTGTAAATGCATTTCCTCCCTACAAGATTCTGGGGTCAAGTTTGTGCAAAAATGAATACAGCTTGGGAAAAATATATTTTTTGTGGTGTGTCATTTGCAGGTTCCAGCGAAAGGGGTTCTTAATATGGTACACCTTGAGTCCCTACTATGACACCTGGTGCCATATTCGGCACCCACACCAAGAATATCAAGGAATTATACCCATATTAGGGAACCCTTGGTAGTGCCATATTGGGAACTCCACGTGGACTGATATATAATACCAGCTACTGACCAAGAGAAAATGAATTTCAGCCCAAACCAACAGTTGGCAAACATTAATACAAATAAACTGAAACTACAGATATGTTTAAACATTTCAAAATCACTTACCTTCCTCGAAAAAGATACAATCGACAGTCTAACCACAAGAATAGTCAACACGTGGAGACACAACTGGCGGTGGATCGATACTAAAATCTATAGAATGGTGCGATTGCACTGCACACGTTGAGTAAACATGGTAAACTATTGTTCGAGGATTTTTCCACTAATAGAGTGCGACTTCTCGTTTACAAAGACATAAGGTAGTGCCATAATAGGCGACTGTACCATATTTGGGCACTTCACTCTATATTTTTCATTGCATAATTTATAGAAGACGGAAATATTTTTTCTTAGTACTTCCCGTTTACAAGAAGAAAGGAGGCTAATAAATCTCTGAACACTCTGTATAGTCAAAACTAATTGTAAGTCAAATAAGAAATGAATAGCCCGTGGCGATGAAAAATTCAGAGAAAATTATGTGAATTAAAAAAACATATCTTATACAGAGCCAGATTTACTTTCGGCGATTGACGAGACCTCCGTGGAATCGGAGAAGGAGAAAGGCGGGAAAAAGAAATCCACGAAGAAGAAGAAGAAGCAAAAAGAAGCGAAATCGTTTGTAGACGACGCTTCGAGTAGAACCTCGAAGAAAAGTCGGTCGCGTCAAACCATCCAAGAAGAAGCTAGTTACGAATTCATTGGCTATGATCTAGGAAGATTGCGCGTGCACGTAAGAAATCGCAAAACTGTGTTTCTCTCGGCTGACGGTACGCGGGTTAAGGTGGAAATGGATGATTGGCTTTACAAGAACAAGGATGTACGTATCACGGCCACTATTCAAGACTACAGCCTGCATTTGTTCCATCGAATGAACAACCCGAAAATCGCGGAGGTGTTTCATTTGACCAGTCCTCTGGGAATTGTTCTTGCCTTCGAGAAACTATCGGGATTATGCAGTAAGATTATTTTACTTCTTTCAAAATGTACATTTCTAATCTGAAAATGTGGGACACATGTTTACAAGTGGATAAACTTTAGCACAAAGTAACTGTTACCGAATATAAAATTGTAAACGATATACTTTTTTTTTTACAGAAAATTATATAATTTTATAGACCATATCGAAATCTGCTCTCGCATAAAAAAGCTATAGCCATTCAAAGATGTAAAAATCTTTAAATTTTTGCCTCGCGATTTATTTAAATATTTTCTCACAATTTTTCACCATTTTTTTTATTGCTCATAACAACCTTGATCGATTTTTACAAAACATATTGTGCATAAATACTACAACTTACCTACATCCAGAGTCGCCAGATTAAGGCTTGTGTCCCCACTCTACCTTCCCCTTCTACGACGTTATTCCCCCCATGCCCCCACGCTTTCACCACGGCCCACAGTGGTCCGGATCGAAGAAGTTGGTGTCATTTTGTTACAACTTTTCAACTATTAGAGATATCGCAATTAAATTTTCACCAAAAATGTTTAAAAAATAGTAATTCTTACCTAGAGATAATTAAATATTAAACGTTAAAGTTAATTTTCACTAACTTTTCATTCATATTTTTTATTAAAAAATTAATTGTTCGAATATAGTCTTTCAACCTTTTTTTACTTGATATGAACAATAATTTTTAGTGTTGGTCTTAATCTTTAACACGCAAAAGAATGCTTTCCTGTGTAAAAAAAAGCAATATTTTGAATACATATTGCGATCCAATTTGTTGTAAAACAAGACTTTTCGTGGTTCTCTAGATATTCCTTGTCAAATGTAAAAAGTTTGGCCAATTCTTTATTTCATTGAATATTAATTTTTAACATATTGTGAACAATAACTTTTAGTGTCGATATGTTAATTTTGTAACGCAAAAGAGTGCAGTTTATCGTAAACAAACAAAAATATAATCCCGAGTCTTTCTACCAAATAATCCTCTCCTATTCCGTGTTCAGATACAGCGAGTCCTAGCTTCACGAGTAATTGGTCAAACAGAGGATTCGATTTCAGAGGTTCATGGCCGTCAGGATTGTTAATAGAACCGGTCATCGGAGACAGCCAAGAGAATCCATTCTACATCCGCCAATCCTACATTAGGACCAGTTGCAGTGGCGCTACAGGGAGCCACGAAGTTTGTCGAAAGTTCCTCAGGAATGGAACTGTTCTAAAGTACCTTGATGATGGCAAAGTCATCGTTCTTCGTCCAAATGGAGATATCGTAACTTGTATAGCTTTCGAACAGCTCCAAGACAACGAGGACAAAAAGACTAACGACGAAATAAACTTCGAGAAAGGTGTGCAAAACATGAATTCTTTAATTTGACCTATTTTGTTCATTTTGTTCATCGCAATCAATTAGTATTTTATTATGGCCTACAGATTTTAAATATTCCATTTTTCGAAAGTATTAACCCCTCGGTATTCATTCATTAACGCTGTGAAGTTGCAGGAAATCTCTGCCTACTTTTGTATAGCTTTATGTAATATTCAATATCATCAATTCGTTATTATTAATTTTGCTGTAGTAAGTTTTTCAAATATCTCTTGTTTCGTCTATGATTGTGATTCGGTCGACGGAATATTGGATACTATACATACACATAGGGTGTCCCGTTTCAATCAATAAATGCATCGAGTAGTGCATATAAAACTACATATATGATTCCATTAATAAATATAAAGAAGACCTTCGTGTGTTCTTATAGGCGTACATTTACAAACGAAACAGGGGCACTGGAAACATCCTCCTGGAAAAAGAGAAATTTTTGTATGAAACATTTGCCAAATAACGAATAGTTCTGTAAACAATACTCTCTCTGTCCCATAATAATAGTAGCAGTTGATGAATTTAATTTGTCCAATAATAATAGTAGCAAAAGAAAATAAATATAGAACGCAACATTTATTATCGAAAAACTAGATCACATTAAACAATAAATTAAAAATATTACTCCTAATTTTTATTTTGTGCGTTTAGATAGTTTCTGGACTTTGAAAGTGGGGCAAGTTCGTCTCTGAGAGTTAAAAATGCTTTCGAACCTTGTTTCAAGTGCTACGGGGCAAGAAAAGAATGATTAACAAGCCTGCTATAGAATTACATATTGCATTAAATTATATTGTTTAGTTTTATAATTATCCATTTTTAAACAAACAATTATCGACATCTATGTAGAATAGATCGTACTGACTTGTACTACATTAATAAATACAAGCTACAGAAATTTCGTTCATATACTATAATAAAAGTAAGCAATTAACGGATTTACGCCACTCCACCTTAATTCGTAATAATTAGGTTATCCTAAAAATTGAAAGATGTGTCGAAACAAATGACGGATGTCATGAATCATTGATTTTGATTGAACGCTTCGCAATTTTGCAATAATTCCCGTTTATTACATTCACTTGTTACTATTATTATGGGACAGAGTGTGTAGTTATTATTGATTAAAATGGTACTCTCCCTCTATACGAGTACATTGTATACAAACATCGCTTGCAAACGCTGTTCAGATAACAGAAGATTCGGAGAAGGGGGTTCGGATACGGGAGACTGTAGTGTATTAAATTGAACTATGATAGTTTTGTGTACTTTAGCTGTACATAACATTAACGCGAGCGGTTTTAACTTGCTCGGGGACTCGGGAATGAGTTCGCAACAGGAAAAAATGTGAAATGAACGTTCTGACGGCCGCAAATATTTGTAAATTGAAGCGGACCGATTAAAAGCGTGCACGTTCCGTTTTCAAAGGCGACAGACAAGCCAAAGGATCGAGCCTTCCGGGGAAAAGTAGAAGGACACCGTCGGCTTCTTTCAAGTCCCGATTGCCTGAAGTGGACCAGGGGGATTCTGCGTGGCAGATTTCAAGGACGGTGAATCAAGTGATCGTTAAATTTCATTTTGGCCGGTCCACCAGAACGATCTGATCCAATAAGTAAAGAATCCAGGCTTCACGAGCACTTAACACGTTCACGTTTGATCGTTCATATTCCCCCGAGTCGCTTGAACATCTCCGGGAAACTTGAAATGAAACGTTCTCCGTTTCCCTCAGTGCATCGAGTTCGTCCTCGGGAACTTTATCCGGGAGCCAGTTTTACACTAACATTCTTTGAGTATATCAAATTCTATTTAGCAAAGTGCCTTCTTGTTTTGTCGAATTCGAAGAACCAATAGTTTTCGTATGTATGTACTTGTCAATAGCGGACAAAAGAATGTCTATGAGCAATAAATATTTCGTGCTCGTCTAGAAATGCTTATTGCTCATAACAACGTTAACCGATTTGGATGAAATTTTCATCGTTAGTCGACTAATCCATTCTAATGCTTTGAAGGCTTTAGCGCCGTACATCGATCTTTCATCTTTTATAATTTTTCTATTGTCGAGAAATCGGAACGCGCATCCCGCACCATTGCAATCCTGGAAAAACGAGAGTCTACTCCCTTAAAGGTTAATAAAAGCCATAATGATTAAAATGTTCGTTAGTCTCGCTTTAAAATATTCTCAAAATATACGGAACAATTTACAATTCTAACGTATGAAGACCTCGTAAATCTTATCCTCAATATGCAACAAATCAATTATAATTTTACGTAATGTGGTATAATTATGTCCGAATTTGATTTTACATCATTATTGGGAACTTGATGCAGTGACGGACATTCTGTTAACGTTTGATTAATTTACATGAATACATAATAAACCACTCATAATTTATAGTACTCAAGAGTGCAATCATAATGTACAGTGGATCCACAAAGTATTTGGACACTTGTGGTGGTAACTGAGCGGGGTGGGCTGGGGGTGGGAGTATATTTCCTTATACAGGGTGTCCCGAAAAATGTGCCTCGGCATTGTTAAGAAGTGATTAACGAAAAGCACTGAGCAATCAGAGCGCGGCTACAGTGGACAGATTCCGGTTCTGGTAGAACATTTTGAGATACCCTGCATAATGGAAATTACACAATATTAAATGCAGTGACATGCCGGGAATTCGATGTGCGAGCAGGTGAACGTGATCTAAAATGATTAAAAAATAAAATCGATAACAGTATGTACGTATTACTGCGGATGAAAAAGAGCCATGTACCGATTACTGTCGTTTGGTGATCGAGATAGAAGAAAAATGGTCTTGTTTTTACCTTTCACGAAGATTGTATTCTTTTAATTTATTTATTTTTGAAATTTTTTCTACCATTACAAAAATATGAAAGAAAAAAGGATTCAGAAATTTGTTCACCTCGCCAACGGGAGTACATTCCCGTTGAATTGCACAAATTTATTCACAGCAAAATATTTATTTTTACGTGTTTTAATCTCATTGGAAGAAAAGCGCAGTAACACGTACACCAGCAATAATAGGTACGTTAACCCTCGTGAATTTTATTTGGAGTGCAAAGTCTGTGTGTTATTCTGTTAATTCTTTGATTTGTCAGAAACGTTAACTGGAGACCACGTGATTGACGGATTTGTTGAATATCCTATTTCCTTAGGACAGCGACAGCGTCCAGCCGATGACAAACGCCACGAAGGGGGTGAAGGTGTCGCGATACACTGTAGTGAATTACAATGGTCGACAGTACGAGGTGCTCGACGACTTGGTCGTAAGCGAAGACCATCGATTACTCGTGAGGACAGCGTCCGACTACGAGGTAGACGAGAAATTCACGCGTCGCGGCGACGGTACCGACATGTTGCTGAATTCCAATGGAGAGTTGATTGTCGGATTCTCGGGTAGGTCTCTCGACATTCCCACCATTTTGCGGAACGAATTCTAATTCCTCTGACCCATTCTACTCCTCCCAGACACATCAAAATTTCATAGGGTTTTACAAAGCGAATATTAATGTTCTGAAATTATGGTTGTCGACGCATCGCGCTCCGTCAAAGTGACGAACAAGGTCCATGCACGCGTTCATGCGCGCTTACAAAACCGCTTATAATTGTTCAAACGACAAAGTGTTTACATTCCGCCACGCTTCTGAAATGCAAATATAAAGATTCCCTGTTATCTGTTCGACATGGTCGATTACTTATTAAAAAAAATGATTGCCGCTATTTCTGTTGAACAGGATGTATACAGGGTGAGTCACCTAACAATAAGACAAGTCACCTGAATAACTTGTACATTTTTTGAGATAGGAAGAAATGCTTCGGACAAAAGTTGAATTCAGTCGAAAAAACTGAATAAGTTCACAAAAATTCGTAATCCCGTTTCCTCTCGAATGTTTTATAAAACTCCACCGTTAATGCAACGAAAGTCCTTCGACGTGTGCCTGCATTTTTGTCAAGCATTTTCTCGCCGATGTCGCGTTATCAAGTCCCCGACTGTAAATATTTATTTTCTACAGGCTGAGCGAGGGGGGAGGGGCATTAAAATTATGCAGTGATTCACGCCTGCGTCGCATGAACCATTTTCCCGTAACATACGCGAGAGCCAAGTCCACGAACTTGCTACCAAACTTTCCTCATCTCGGCAGCATTCTGTTTCCACCTAAAACCAGCTTTTGCGAATTTTTCGAAAATTAGCAAATATCACATTTTTCGTAAAAATTACTTACATTCGGGAGGAATATCATCGAAATCGTGTAATTTTAAATACTTTAGCTAGGCTACATCTCGAGACTACCTCTATTATAGGCTACTACTTTCGAAAAACAACTTTTTTATCTACTTTGAACACTGCTAACTCTAGATGTCGTAGATTACTTTGATAGGTTACCCAGTTTTTACATTAAATTCTACTTGATTTCTCCTTTAATACGAAGTAGATAACTGAAAATGTCCAAATTTCAAGTTTCCTAGTTCTTACATTCAGTCAGCGAACTATAAAAAAAGTTATTGTATGTATTTTAAAGCGCGTACGAATACTTTTTACACTCACTGTAAATGATTTAGTAGCTTTATGAAGGGAATAACGAGTAGCATCGAGTATTAGATTTAAAAAATATACGATCCCATTTGAAAAACAAAGTTGATCTTCATATGACCTCTACGCGTCTACGTCTACACAGAAAAAAAGATATCTATGTATATCGAAAAGTGTATCCACGCTGATACCGTTCAACTTTTGTCTGGAACATATTGTAGTATCATCAATAGTTTCAGAGATATTCGACTTGGTAGATCTCGGTAGATTTAAATGGGACACCCCGTATATTTTACACCTTGTGTCTCTAATAATTTGATCATTCATTGTACACTATTTTAACAAGTGTAGACTATTTTAACACTCATTTAACAATAATTGATCAAGTATGCTAGAATTGCTTATGATCTGTGAAGCGTAAGAGGATGTTTTATTGAATAAATAGCTTTCGTTGCTTCGTAGGTTGGTCGAGTAGGCGATCAACGCGTTAATACCGTATCTTTGGCTGGCACATTTATTAGTATCGCATTCAACAATTCATTTGCAATTATTGGTTCTGATTAGGAAACTTTCTGGCCCATCATCGACCAGATAAAGTTGAATAATTTTACGCCACCTTGGACTGTGGAAAGTTCCTCTGTTAGAAGAGTTTGCTCCATTTACGACAATGTCGGTTTTAATATAACTGTGAGAGCCTTAAGCGCTTTTAAATTCATTGCCTTCCGAACTAGCTCCGCGAGTTCGAGGAAAGCAGTTATGTGGTCGCTCTCGCAATGTACATTTACGTTGAGTTTATTGAAAAATGTATAAAGTTAAATGGGACGATTTCAATTTCTCCGCAAGTTCAGCGTAATGTTTGACATTATAATACCATTAATTCCGCTTACAGTTACAATCTCAATCCTACATATACATATACATTTTTGGCGTATACTAATCCTTACCCTGCAACTAATTAGGCTAATTTCAATTAATTTCGAACAAAACTTAAGTTTCATCTTCATTTCGAGGTCATTTGATGATCATGTCACTTTGATGTATTTTTGTATGAGCTATGCGATGCAACACGAAAACAACCCCTACGGACTCGTAAGTTTCCTTTAGACAAACGTTGCCCAATGTAATGAATTATAAAATGAATATTGAATATTGTTTTTACAATTTGAAGCATTTTAAATTATATCGAATGGACTTGGGCTGTTTCAAATTTTATGACAAATCTAGTTGTTAATTTTGAAAGCGGCTCAAGTCCATTCTTGGTAAGAAGACACATATTATTCACTTAATAATTGCTATTATTTTAATAGGAATTGTACATTTTAACTCTCTTAGATACACTTAAGGAGTGTGATACATCAGTATCCGATACGTATATTTTTCGTTTCATTGAAACGCAAACTCTTAAATATCTCGATTTAAATATAAATGGACACTTGGGCCTATTTCAAAATAGACGGCTACAATATGGCCGGGTGCTTCTTTCTTTTGCGCAGCAGTGTATTTTTTAAAAGTGAGGCACACAGATAAAAAAAATTTTTTAAAAACTGGTAATTCTCGTAAATTCACCGCTAGTAGCGGTGAACATCACTTTCCTTTGGTTGGAGATCGTACAGTCGACGACTCGTTGTATGTAGGATACGGTGGTTCCTCCATTGTGTATTCCCTCGTGTGTAAACTGTATAACTGCGAAGCTCTCGTGCATTTTAGACGGTACACGCATCATGACCGGTTACACGGTGGAAAAGGAGCCAGTAATGTGCGACTGGACCGAAGAGGAGGTCGTACGATTCTTCGGGACGAGTGGCACAGAGGATGATGACTATGCCGATGGTACGTTTTCAAATCTGAAATTCTACGGTGAGGCCTCCTCGGGGTACGACCATATCGGCGAGATATTGATCGCGGACAGCTTTGTCTCTGTCCTGTTGACATGCCGTGCCGAGCACAAGAACTACGCGACGGTGTTCTATGATCCGTCAGCAGTTAGCTGCACCCTATCGATGCCCGACGATCTTCGAGTCAGCATATCGAGAAGAGGTCATTACAAAGTTTCGATGGCGGACGGAGTTAATCTAAAGGTAATCGAAACCCGCGAGATGAGATTTCCTCGGGAGCCGGTATCTAATGCCGAGGAATTCCGGTTTGGCTACGGATATATATCCATATTGTATATCGCGATCCACCCGAATTTCCGCGAAAGCTCTTCAAACGAAAAACTTATCCCGCGTTCCTACATTCAATTTTATTCTTAATTAATGATCAGACTGTGGATCTTTATGCAAAATAAGAATTCCTCGCATTAACGATTAATAAGTATTTAATCGTTAACCGCAATCAACGATTTATAAGTATTTAATCGTTAACCGCAATTGACGACTAAACTAGGAGATTAATTGTTAATTGCGATCAACGATTCAAGTAGAAATTTATTCGTCAATCGTTGATTAAATTTTTGTCCAACTCTTTCCGATAGATATGTACATTATATTGCAAAATAATAATCATATTCAAACGCATATTGGTTTACAATCCGGATCCGGTTAATCGATCGATTAAAGTCCTACTGTACTTTAAATGCATTAAATCGATCATTATATAATACAATTTCTACATAAAAATATTGTTTGTCGTTATATTTTGTAATTATAGTGGATGCTTCTTTCTTTTGCGTAGTAGTATTATATAATATTTCTACAACCGGAGACAAACGGCGCGCGGGTAGCGGGTAGCGGGTAGCGGGTAGCCGTCATATATCGAGTAGCCGTCAACTTATCGGTACGGGTCGAATTTCTATTAGATCGAGGACGACGTTTTATCGTTCGAGGGCAACACGTGCGCCACTTGTGGCAGGCAGTCAACGTCCACCTACAACTTCTTCCCTTCCGACTTGCCGGGCGTCGTATTCAGGAGCGTCGACGTCTGTGGAAATATCTTGGAGGTGAAAGGCGACGGGACGACTCGCTATCGTGGCAAAAGTCAGCCGCCTGGACGGCACAAGTTCAAGTCGGACGCGGGAGGTTCAGGATCGAGCGCGGAGGAAGAGGAGGAAGAATATTTCGGGGGAAAAGAAGATTTCGAGGGTTCCGACTGTGTCTGCGAGCACGCGGAAGGTTACGCGGCCTTAGTGACCAGTCGATGCAGACTATTCTCGATGAATCGAGATCTGACGGCTTACGAGTACCATCATCGATCAACCAGGGACCAGACGGAGGCGGTCGCTGTTCCCGATAACGAGACCAGCGTGATCTTGTATCCAGCACCGCGACGATCGAAACTTCCTCGTCTGATTACGCTCGAGACGGCGAAACCTGAGTCACGATCAAAGGCCGCGCTATCATTTCGGGTTAGATAATCGGAATAGTTCGCTGCCGTTTGTTTCCCTGACCCTGACCCTAGCCCGCCGCGCCGCACGGATGCTTACTTTAACAAAGTAGCCTTTGAATTTCAGCCACCGAGGAAAGAAAATTGAGGGGACGCGAAGGGAATTGTACCGAGCTCGGGTTTCTTCGTTCGAGGGAATGGGTCAGGGGAGAACGAGCCAAAACCGACGAATACAGTCGAGATTTGACGTTCGCTTCCCTGGGATTAACTTGACTCAAGACCGAGAGGACGCATTCCTGGCCGAAAGGAAGATTAACACTAGGTTTACGGAACACTAAAAGTGACTTTACACTACCACAAAAATAACAAGAATGTGTCTATTCGAATTCTTAGCCTCTTTTTTGTAATATACAGGCCGAGTCACTCATCTCTGCCATCTGAATTTAGTCCACCTACCAATCGGTTTAAAACATTTCCAAACAAATGTTTATTACACAATGTGTAATATTCGAATATGCAATTTCAAAGAGCATCCGATGCTGAGAAAAATGAAAATAGAAACGAATAAATTTGTCGAATAATAATGCATCTTCGTAATCTGAATAATCGTAAATTAAAAATGTCCCGTAAACCTAGTGCTGGCAATCTGGTTATTTCACGTTTACACGTAGCTTTTTCTTGTTTAAAATTTAATTGTAATCGCTTGGAAGATTGGTTTAACCTTCGTCCTAAAGCATTAACGCGATCCAAATATCACTGTAGTATGAGCCGTTCATTTTGAAATTAACCCAAGTCCATTGATATTTAAATTGAGATATTTAAAACTTGAAAAACGCCATTTAGTTAGAAAATTTTTATTGTCTATACAGACTAGTTATTAATGTCGCGACAATTCTATTAACAACAGGAGTACAAAGTTAGGCCGACGAACTTGGACAGAACGGATTTGATGAGAAGTACATACACCATTCCATACGACTGGTTGTTTCCTTTCGGTAGGAAAGGCAATGGAATTTGGAAAAACACACATGACCTGCCATTTCTGTGCGAAAACGATAACACGCTGCCAAAATTATTGGAGATACGTGTACTGTATGGTTTCAAGAAATCTGGCGAAAATGCAGTGATCAATATACAAAGAGCCCTTGGTCACTATTGGATGTCCGTGAGTTTCCAATTTTACCACATTTTTATTAGCTCGCTTTCTTGTCTGTCTGTCTGTTCGGTACAAATTTTGCAATTGATTTTAAACTAACTTCTCGCTCTTGCTTTAAATTATGATCTTTTCATAACAACAAATAGTACAACCATAAGTCTGGGCTCGTTTCAAAGTTCGAATCCAGTTTTGTAGTGTTATTTAAAAAAGTCAAGGTGACCTCAGTTTTTTTATCGAATACAAAATTTTTTCCGAAGTTTTATTATTGCACATGGAATATGAAACATTTTTTGTCAAATTGGCCTAAATGCCTGAAAAATTGGTGGGACCGTTAGGACGAACATCCAGTATATTTTTGTATTAAATGAACGTTTTTGTAAGGACAAGATAAAAATTTCAGTACCGGTAGAAATTTATTATTAAAACAGTAGCAGTTGCTTCAGAATTTTTCTAACATTGTCAGTACTTTAAAAGTACATCGCATATACAGAGAATATTAGTATTCATGGTACAACCGGGAAGAGACTGACTCTACGTGGTAAAGTCGAAAATGTAAAACAAAATTTTTTCATCTGAGCTTTCCAAGATAGTCGAGTTTTTAAATTCATCGAGCACACACGTGCATTAGTATGTACGCGATATAGAAATGGTAAAGCACAAGCAGATACTTGAGCCAGAATTTTGAAACTCGTCTTTTTTGACAAGGAACCCTCGTATGAAAAAATTTTAATCTATATTTTTGGTCTATTTTTCCACTTAGTGATATGTACTGCCTTTCCAATTCTACTACGAGCGCTATAATATTCTGTGTGAATTCTTTTTACTCTTACTCCCTTCCTATTATAATATAAAGAGTGGAAAGAAAACAACTAAATATTAAGTGTCTTTATTTACGGTATTCGTGAACACGAATAGTATTTTTTAATTTTCTCTATTATTCTCAGGAATTTTTATGGACTGTGAAAGTATTCAAATACATATTTAACTCTAATAATACCACGGTTATTTTGTAATTGCTGAATTTACAGAGATACTTTGATTAGGAACTATTCAAATAATTTGTAGCAGTAATTTCGAGCAGATATTGTTAGACAAATCTAAGGAAATGCATATTGGAATTTTTAATTTTTGTTATTTTTTAATATTTCCCTATGTTGTATTAGGTTTTGAGGACCACCAATATTTTTGTAAGCAGAATGCATCATTTTTCGATCAAATGCTTACACATATTGTTTCATAATAAATTAGAATTAACATTAAAATTAAGTACGATCGAAGCATGCTACCGCAGTAATTGGTACAGTTGCTCAGTGCCATTTTGTGTTTGGTACCGTAAATGTTGAAAATTTATTCTAATACGGAGAAATGGAAACGCGCGCGCGCGCGCGAATGGGATAGTGGAAGGGGAGAAGGCGGTGTGGGAAAATCGACCAGTTTTGGTTTCAGGCACGGTATACACAGCCTGCTAATTTGTTCACGAATCGATGAAATGATGCAAACATTCGGTGTTACAATCAGTTAGTGAGCGGTACTAGCGGTCCATCTTCGCCAGCCGAAAGTGCAAACATGCAGGAAGACACCGAGAAGATTTTGGACTCGTTGGAGTGCGATCTTCGCGATTTATCATTGGGCATCAAAAAGACGATCGACGCGGCGACGTACAGATACGGCTTGGAGAGACGCTGGGAAGAGCGAGGGGCGGGGACGGAGGAGCCACGACAATCGATCGAATTCAACGAATTACTCAGGCAGAAGGCCGCAAAGAGGGAAGAGCTCGAATGGTACAAATGGTGCTTCAAGGAGAAATTCTATCTACCATACTTCCAGAATATCACGGGAGCGTGTTTCCTGTGGGTTATGGAATGCGTGGAGAACGCCCCGAAAATATCGGAAGCGGACCACTCGCTTGGGGAGGACGATGAATACTGTCAAATACAAGACAGCGATGAGGAACTGGAGGAACTCGAGTAAATTCATTAAGTTAATTATATATGTATTACGATCCCTCGGAGAAATTTTCAACGCGAACACAGAGAGTGGTCCACCTAAGTGGGCCACTTGAGTATCTAGATAAATTATAATAGTGCGAAAGATGTTTTACACGATACGACGAATGGCATCAAAGGTTCTATTTTTTTCTAGAAACATTTTTCCGTCGGAGTTGTTAAATGTTCTAGCAGACCTCGAGACAAGCACTGTTACGTCAGGCCTGGGCAATTTGCGCCTCGCGAGCCACAGACGACCCCCTTCCCTTCTCCTGCCTTCCCGACCACCCAACCATTTTTCTTAAAAAAAAAAAAAAAAACTTATTTTCAATGGGCTGCCTCAATACAATAATAGGTTCCCTAACAATAGGACTCCCTAATAGGGAGTTCGGGGCACACGCTTTCCGCATTGCCCCTGAACTCCTTGTGCCTCGGGCCCAACACCACACCTGTTCTTATCCTTTCGGCTTTCAACTTTCGACTTTCGGGTCCTCCCCACCTAATTCCTGCGGTGTGTAAAAGGAGGTTGGGAAGATTAGCAGTGTATATGTTACGGTAAATGTGATTAATCCGGGGATTACGTATAATTGCCGGTTATTATATAATAATCACCATTAAATTTGGTAAATGTGATAAATTATTGAATATTTGGGCTGTGTTTCCGTTTACGTCCGTGCTCGGAATTCGATGAAATTTTGGGATAGGCTCCTTTTTGAGTAAAATGATGATTGTCAAAAGGATTTTTGGCGACTCGAAAAACAAATTTTTACCATTTCAATGTCAGTCCCTGTCATAGCCTGCGAAAACCGGCCGTCGCGAGTAAGTAATATCGAGCCCTGGTCTAGACGATTACAATTCAGAGCAGAGAATGTGCAAGCTTCAAAACTTTTTTTTAAACTTGATTGCAAGAGATAAAACTGCATAGTTGTCCGAGAATTAGCACATTAGCACTTTAGACAGTCGCGTGATATGAATAGAAAGCGTTGAAAACCCCAACAACATTTCGAATAAACAGTATTTTAACCTTGTCTTCTTTTGTTAATAGCGACAGTGAAATCGACATTACTTACGGTCAGTTGATGCCTGAAGTCACGAAAGGATGGATGAATTGCTGTGACGGCTGAGTTCAGATGCCGAAAGAATTAAGACAATTAAGATGTTTATAGGAAACGGTTATTACGGTTATTTATGCGAATTTCCATTTGCTTAAATTATTTTGCGAGAAGAATAAAGAATAAGAATAAAATTTATTTCTCTTTTCCTTTGAAAACGGCAATTTCACTATAAGTTTATCGAACTGTTTAAGCATCGCTGCGCTTCGTGGATTATCGCCGAAAGATTGCTTGACTTATTGTTAGATTTTTAGAGGTCGGTAGAATTCCGTAGAATTTCCCTTGGAAAGTCCATAGATCTAAGGAATTTTGATAAAACTCTAAGTTACACTGACTGACCATCGTAGTACTATTATCTTGGAGAAAGAGGCTAGCGGATTTACTGGTTCCATGCCTCCTTAATCTTAACGTTCGGAATTGACTTCGTTCTTCCTCGACGGAAGATCATATTCTACCTGATTCCCATAAAGTTAAAGGAGAGTATAATTTTATTCAGTATTGGTCATTGATAAAAAAGCGGAAAAGAAACGTCGATGGTAAAGATTATGGACGGGAAAATCGAGCGAAGGGTTCCCGTGAGACGGACTCGGTCGAAGGAGTACGTATAAAACGGGGACGACCCTGGTTTTTTCCTCGCCGTGCCATGCCACATGACGTTTCAGAAGGGAAAATGATATAGGTTAAAAATACGTGAGCGAAATTTTTCAGGGGGACCAGAACCCACCGGAAATATCAAGTCGATTTCGTGTCCCTGAACGACTCGATGAGATATACCTATCTGTGGACGAGGAAAGCAATCCTTAACGTTTCCCTCAAGGACACTGCGCCGCGCCGCACAGAAATGCACACGAACACGCTCATTTATCTGTGAAAGGATAATCGTTATTAATCAATAATGCTTCGGTAACCTTTACCTTTCGATTTTGCGAACTCGTAACATTAATATCGTCTCTTAATGAAATAAATATATTCCGGATTGGTGGCAGTTGCTGTAACGCAGTTTACGAGCATCTGCATAAATTCACACAATTATGCGCAGTATGCTACCGACAGAACGTAACATTAAAATTTTATATAATATTTCACCGTTATTATTGAAACAGTAGTAATTAACTAACCCAAATTAGATGATCAAATTACAGACCAGCGAAATGCAAACTGAATCAATGACGAGCGTTATTGGATCCCATTAATAATGTCAAGTTAGGTTAAATTGTGAGTGTCGCGTGCTGTTTTCTTCGATATTATACATAATATCGAATTTAACATAATATAACACATTTTTAGGTCGAAATCAAATTCTATTCTGTACGTACATTTTTAATTTCATTGAAACACAAACTCTTAAATATCTGAATTTAAACTTAAATGGACTTGGGCCACTGTTCAAAATAAACGGCTCAAATATAAATTTTCCTTTTCGTTTAACAAAGAATTAGTGACACCGCGATTTTACTTATTCTACTCGAGAACGAAAACTGTTAATGTAAAAGAATAGGGGGGTCAAGAGAATTCTGTCATTTCAATATTTCCTAACTGCACAGTAACTCATAGGTCCTTTTTTACAGTTTTCTGCATCATAAAGTATTACATTACTACAATCTCCTTTCCCATATTCCTAGCAGGATCATCGCCGCAATTTGAAATTTATCACTAAAGATTGAAACGGTAAGCAAAGCCACATGAAAACCGACGAGGCAATGATTAATGCTAGCATTCCTTAGGGGAAATTCGCGAGGAACTCGGAAATGCGAATAACCAAGATGCGAAACAGGTGAAACGTCAGTTTTACCATAAATTACGTTACACAGTCTGCATTCTTTATCCGCGGTACAATTGGATCGATGTATATGTATACAGTATACATATAATCCATGCGTCTGTAAATTCCGGACGTAAGCTTTAAAGCGTAAAATTACCGCAACGGAGAGTATTCGCTGTTCTTCCCGCGCTTCACCGCCACTTCTACGCCAATTCTACACTCCAGGTTCTACTATTATTTCCGCATTCTTTCACTGCCCTTTCCATCCGGCGTTCCTGCGATCCACGATCCAACCGATAATAATAGGTACCCGTTCTTTTCCAAAAAACCCCCCGGATTTTCCTGTGAGCTTTGAGCACACGATAAAAAAGAAAACACCGTTGCAGTTTTAACGTCTCGAATAACACCACGTCACACAGGTATGGCGACCGGCAAAGCCCTCCGCGTTGGAGTTTTCATATTTCCCGGCCAGGGTGGGAAATACTGGATATAACGAAAACAAAGCTTGACACCCTGGATATGTTTAAACTATGAATCATCAAGGTGTCTCGGAAAGTAGTATACTCAACGGCAGAAAAGTGACACCAAGAAAAACATCCTGTATACAGGAGCCAAGTTCCTATGGCCGTAAAAAGTTGTGAGATCAAAGAAAATACGGCCAAGTTCAAGTTAGCTTAGAAATGCCTCTTGCAATACTGAAAAAAGCATTTGTAAAAACTAGTTTTTAAACTAGAACGCTATATAATTTTTAAAGAGTTACATGGACGGTTAAATTATTCAAACTTGGCCACTAGCTAACATCTTCTATGGAAATTCGTTTAAAAAGTAACGGTCAAGTTTGAATAATTTAGCCCTCCATGTAACTCTTTAAAAATTAAATAGCGTTCTGAATTGATGAATTGGTGCATTATCGTGTTGGAAAATAAAATTTCGACCACCAATAAAATTTATGCCACTATATTCGTCTAACGCATATCCTAACAGTTCTTGGTACTTCTCCGTTTTACCGTTGTAGCCGAAAGCTGCCCGAATGGTCACACTACCTCCTACCTGCATCATTTCTGCTCATTCTAATCTCTCTATGATCACGCAGATCACGTCAGTAATATTGGATACCGTCCGAACTGTCTAAATTAAATTTCTTTTCATCTGAAAAAGATCACAGTTCTCCATTTTTCCGTCCATGACACCCGATTACGATCTTGTGTGCAAATTTCAATCTTTCATGTTTGTAAAGCTTGGTGAGAGTCGGCGGCTTTTCGCTCTTTTTCGGTATCGAAGCGTCGTACTCGTTTTCAAAACTTGTTCCACACGTCGTCGTACAACAACTGGTCAATTTAATTTTGTCCTGGTTTCAGAAAAAATGTGAATTTTTTTGTCCCATATTTATCACCCAATTGCAAAAAAGGATTAATAACGTTTAAAGATCTATGAATTCTTTCTGTGATTTTTCTATTTGACAAATTCATGTCCTTGAACGCAGTTAATCTCCTTTCGAGGTCATTTAATGACTCACGCTTTAAATAGTTACGGGTGCGGCAAAAGTTTTGAAACTTTTGTACATAATTTTTGTGCAACCAAATTTTTATTTATTAAATCGAACACAACGATAATAACATTGGAAATCCATTAAAAATTTACGTTATACGAAGTCTTTTTCGAAATGGTCTCTATTTGCCTTTATGCAGGTCTTGAGACGCTTCGGAAATTGATCAATCACGGCACGCAGCGTATTTTCGTCAATTTCGTTCCACGCTTTCTTTCTTCAAGTCATGCTTCAACGACTCCACTGATTGTGAGTTGTGCGGTTTAGCAGAAGCTTTTGCCTCAAGAATTTCCCAGATATGTAGAATAATCCAACGGATTCAGATCGGATGAATATATGGCGGCCAAAAAATGTTTTATTTACTTGTTTTGATTTTATTCAGATACCTACTTCTCGATTCAATAAAAATATAAAGAGAAACTTCTCTTGCCACCTTAATAAAAATATTAAGCTCTCAGCATGACGTACATTAAAACCTGAGCCGGGTAACTGTTTGCGAAGTAGTTCTTCCCTCAAATATGTACCTATAGAGTCAGATCGTCTGCAAACGGGTTTCACTGAAACTGTGTCATTAATACTTATTAACACATTCGCACCGAATGACGTATGAGCTTTCAAATTTTTCAATCTTCCGTCATCAAATAAGTGGATAAAACGTTATAAATGGGTAAATTTATCTTCATGTATCTTTCTTTATGTGATAGATGTTTTAGTAGTAAGACATATTGGTTGATTGAAAAGCAGTTTCTGGAGTGTTGTGAATTCCCTAGCGACTGTAACAGAAATGATACGGTACGAATGTGTTGAAAATAACGTAATGACAGAGAGCTTCGCGCGCGTGGCAATCTATTTTGAATAGAATTCTGTTCATGTTTAGTTTGATAAGTAAGTCAAAGCTTGCTATTAATAGGCATTTATTTTGTAGGAGCACTTCGCGTATACTGATTTCAATATTAATAAGAATGATTGAGCGAATGTGACGGCGGTCATATTGGTTTAACAAGAGCGAACTGGAATGCACCAGTTCTAAAATTTCTATAATAATGGTATGTTATACACTCAAGATATCATAACCCCTTACGAAAATATTGCTGTTAATACCTCGAAATTTCAACACGCTAGGAAAATGTTTGCATTTGAAATGACTCTGAAGAATTAATTCAATGAAAGCACAACAATTCCTGCAACTAATCCAAAATAAACAGATGTAAAAGAACAATCAATATTATGCAAGAATTTTTATACACCCGAAGAATGAGATGAATTTTAATAAAGTCGTTCACCAATTTAATATTCTTCGTTTCTTAGTAGTGACAATATCATGAAAGTAAGCTTGTTCATTATATTAACCTAATTCCTACCTAATTTCTTCATATCATGCGATGTTAACAAATACTGTGAATTGTAAAATAATTATATTTTCTGCGTAGTAAAAAGTTCGTGAATGATCGCTTGTTTCGTTACAAATAAATCCTTGTTTGCAAGGATTTTGCACGTTACCAGAAAACCATGTCTCGTTTTTGCTTTTCAGGAACAAAAGTGTTTCGAAAAAAGTCCATTTTGATTTATACGGACCGTCCGCAACATCTCTACATTTCCTATTTTTTCAACTCCCGTTGTAACTGTCCAACTACCATTCGGGAGTATTTTTTTTTACTTCGTTTACATCCATCTCCATATCAACGCCCCCATTCATCCATTCTAAGTTTTGTATTTCCATTTTTGTTGTTCATAACCGTGCGGTACACATTTGTTTTTTTCCGTTGCAGTTTCATTGAACCAGCGATTTCATATTTCCGTTTGGAATAATTGCCAAAGAGAATATTTAATGGGTTAGCGAGAGGAAATGCCTTTCGGTCGAAGTTTTCTGGGAAACTGAGGCGATGAACCGCTTGCGTCCGGAAGATGGTAAATTGGTAAAACCGCTTTTCACTGATTGGGACTGTGTGTTAACGCGTTACATTATACGTGATGAATATAGTTCATTTTTGTGACTACACATTAATCATTAATGCTTACACTGTAATAAACACAGTATCAACGAACTAAAAATTAAAAGAGCAATGATATTGCTGGATGTTAAATATTAGACTCCGGATTTTATGCATTTGTGACAAAAATTGGTGGGAGTAATTTAAAACAGTGCAAAAATTAGAAGACTTTAGGAGTATTAATATATATATATATATATATATATATATATATATATATATTATATTTTCATTAAATTAAAATTATATGAACAAAAAATATAAGTTTATATGTAGCACCCGAGTCTTGCAATTGATGCACAAACTTTTTATTCTGCAGAAAGATCCGGAGTCTATTATTCTTGTTGGTTCTGTTTCAAAACATGTATTATTTGGACACTTTACAGTCTTACTTGATACTCAGAGGTTATAAAAAAAAAGAAAAAATAGATGTAACGCAGGTAAAAAGTGCATTACACACAAATGCTCAAGATCGAAAATAATGTTCAAATTGCAACGAACTTATTTTCTTTCCTCTCTAATATATATATTTAATACATTTAGTAATATAAATAAAATCATGACATTAGTGGTTATAAAAATGAAAGCGTGGAGTAATCTTCATGGGCGCTTCACGCCTTTATGTTTACAGTCACTAATAATGTGATGATTTTATTTAAAATATTAAATTTTTGGGAGAACCAGGAAAAAAATTCATTTCTTCTTCTTCAGTGCATTTTAATATGAGCGTGGTTTTTAAAAGTTTTTTAATATATTTTTTTTTATTTTGGTCCTAGAGCGAACGCCACCGTGTGTCGTATAACATGTTCCACCCACGCCTATGCGAAACGTGGCCCGTCTGTAAGCAACCTAAAATAAAAAAAAGCGATGGAGGTGATGCGTGGTGGGTAATGAAAGCCCGAAGAAGAAATCCGGGCTCCGATTTTTCCGTGGACTTTGCTGGAGAAGTCGAAGAAGAAACGCAAGGATGAGGAATAAAAACGTGTGCCATACTTTTACGAGGCTTCTCTACTTTCGCGAGTAATGTGCGAGGCATATGGTACTGTGACGGCTGTTACCCCTTTACGGTCCTCTGCCCCCAACCCCTGGCCGTCCGACCGCCATTCCGTTCTCCTCTTCGAGTTCGCCATCCACGGTATTCCAGCCACGCGTCCTAGAATCACCAGCTGCTAAAAACGTGCATGCGAGACGAGAATGTCCGCGCCTTAAATGACGATGCCATCCCCCGCGCCGACATTAAACAAGTGTTCGAGTCCGAGGCTACGTTTTCCCCCGATATTGCCAGCCAGCACCAATCGCTAAACGCGTGGCGGCCGATCGTGCCGGCAGTTAGCATAATTCGATCGCCCGATGCGAGTTTTTGGGAATCTCGGGGATACGGTGCGGTGATTCGATTTAACGAGCGGACTGCGCGCCGAGCTGTTGTCCTTATTGAAAGACTTTGCCGAGCGGGGATTCGATTTTCTTCGATATTACAGAGTCTCGCGCGCATTAACGCTCAGATTAGTCAAAACACTGGACTGAACGAGGAAAACGTTCATTCTGAATATTCTGCGGTTATCGGGAAGAACATGCCGCCATGTCACGCACCGTTTGATCGCTAATGCTTCGACATACATATAGGACATCGGTTAAGTTGTATTATTCCTTCGAACCTTTCGAATTTGTTTTCATGACTTTTTTCTGGTAAATACACTAAATACGTGAATCCTATACTACGAAGAACCTCGATGGATGCATAAACTCAAATTTTTGGAAATTGTGACATGCCGCTGATTTTCTTTGCAACCACAGAATTACTCAAATATATCTTTGTTGTTTTCAAAGATATTAATTAATAATTAATATGCACTAATGAGAGCATAACTGATTCAACACACTTTAAATCAGAATGGCTTTTTTATCAATGGACCAAACCACTTCAATTTCTCTGTAAGGCTAGAAGAATTAGTTTAGTAGGTAAATGACATCTAAAAAATATTTTGAAAAAATGCATTTCGTCGGAATTGCGAAGAAAACAGTAAAAATTGATTTTTACAAAATGTTTCCGATGAAAGTTGTTCAGGACCGAGGGGGGCATCATGCGGTATGATTTTTACTTTTCCCGATGAACACTCCAAGGTGAGGAGAAGGTCAACTTTCTTTTTTTACATGGAATGTCCTATTTTTTATACCATAGATCGATAGAGAGTATCAAATTCTGAGTATAAAAGTGTTGACCTTCATATGTCCTAAATCCAATAGTTAACGAGATATTATTGAAACAATTTTCTTTCTTCTTTGGATAATATCTCGTTAACTATTAGGTTTAGGACATATGAAGGCAAACACTTTTATACTCATAATTTGATACTCTATCGATCTATGGTATAAAAAATAGGACATTCCATTTAAAAAAAGAAAGTTGACCTTCTCCTCACCGTGAGGTGTTCATCGGGAAAAATAAAAATCATACCGCATGATGCCCCCCTCTGTCCTGAACAACTTTCATCTGAAACATTTTTGCATATAATCAATATTTTTTGAGATATTCGTCTGTAACGCTTTATAATTTCCACCCTGTGTGTGTGTTATTGCGGATTATCATTGTATAATACAATTTCTACGTAAAATTGTTGTTTGTCATTATATCTAATAATTATACTGACACAATGAGTGCTTCTTTCTTTTTCACAGTAGTGTATACAGTAGTGTATACAGGCAGGGGATGATTCTGCATGTAAATATAACTCGAAAAGAAGCAATAACATTTTCTCGTTTGACGCTTTCAAACGAGAAAATGTTATTTCCTTTATTCGACTAATTTTTTATATGTAGAATGATCCCCTACCCGGTTGTACCACCCGTCCGGCCACACCCCATATATCGTGGATTTTATGCATTTATTGCAGAAGCGATTAGCGGGTTTAAAAGAATTTAAGTGTATCAATATATTAACTTGATAAAAATTCTAAAAAATTCTATTCAAGCTGAAACTTTTACTTTCTCATCTTTTTCTGTTCTCGTGAGAACTTCTAATGTTAGAACAGTTTTTAAAAAAAAGTACCACGGTCCATATTTTAAGCAGAACCTATTAGGAAGTTCCAGAACTCTTTCGATTCTTTGAAGCAAATTATTCGCATTAGCAAAAACGCAGGAGATATTAGGACGTTCTTCTTGAATTGGGATATCCTGTAGACGTTCTGGCGCATCAATCTAATTAGATTAACTTCTGGCTCGACATTTATACTTCCAGCAAATTTTCCGCTGTATGAGATTAAACTCGGGGTAAAGAGCACTCGTGTTATCGAGCCCAGGGCCGGGACTTGGGAAAGTAAAGTTGAACGGATAATAAACAACCCGTAGACTATTGCTTTGATGCAATTAACCGGCCACGATGGAGAAAAAGTATCGATCGATTACTATGGAAATAAAAAAAAGGATGACCCTCGTTGCTTGTATCGAGCTGAGTGTTTCTCCTGGATTGAAAGACGTTTTGTGCTTGAGGAAGTTCCCCGTGGAAGGAGAAATGTTTTCGTGTTCGCTGGTGGAACTTCTCGAAATTAGTTCGTGCGTTCAGTCGAGATGGATCTAGTCTGATAAAAAATTGTAATAGGAGTCCAAGTGGGGAGTAATTGTACAGGATAAGTCGATTTTGTTCCATCGTCTTCCCTTTGTACGTGTTTCGATCATTTTCTTCATCAAAATAACTTGCTTCGATTGTGGAAACTATATTTCTGACTGTTCTTTAGTCAATCTTTCAGCGATAATACGTGAAGCGCTGTGATACTTACAATAGTTTGATATTTCTGTGCGTCTTCCTTCGAATTAATGGCCGGACACGCGTGAAATTGCCGTTTTGAACGGAAAAAAGCAAGCAAGCGAAAAGAGTTTTATTTTCTCAACTATGTAGTATCATACATACAGTGAACCACGAAAGTATTTGAACGCACTTTAGAACAGTATAACTTATATTATAATTGTACCAAACGACCTGATGTTTTGTAAGTAATTGAAAAGAGAAAGAAAGAAGCATTGGAAAATATACGCGTGGAAAAACACGCGCGGCAGAAGTAAAAATTCCTGCAGTCTAGTAATGTTTAGAAGTAAATTAAGATTGGAAATGGTAATTAATCCTAATGAAGCGACAACAAGATCAGGAACAACTCTCGATGCGGTATTTGCAAGATATTTAGACAAAATTGAATCAAGAATATTTATATCATATTTTAGCTATCACAAGCCAAAATTGTTTCCAAGCCAAATGATAGAATCATATAAGATCATAGGAAAAATAATGAACGATGGAAAATTGAGACGAAAAGAAGGAGAGCGTATGGGAAAGAAAGAGTCATAGTTCATATAGACTGAATGTATTTTTCGATCAGTTACCCCGTGCAATAAAATAAAAATGTAGTTATGTATCAAAAGACATCGATGACCTTGATAACTCCGAAAAAAATGACCTTTGGAACAAAATATTCTAAATGGATATTCTCTTTGGTCCGTAACAAATATTTTTTGCATCACAATAACCTGAAGAGATATTTAGGTGTCCCTATTTAAATGGACCTCCCTGTATAAATATCGTTTAAAAGATATCTGCCTTTTTCTTTATTACAAAACTACCTTGCTTCCCAAAAACCAACAACAAAGCAAGTGGGTAATAGTTTTCTTAATTACATATTTAATTCAACATATTTCATCTGACATTATAATTTACAATATCTTACAGACGCGATTATTTCTTGAAAATGGTCTAAATTCAGATCGAAACGTCGAGGTTAATGTGATAATTTGCAAAATTGCTTTTAAATTTCAATGATCGAACCAGTGCGCCGATAACATTAATATTATTTGTAAACGACATTTCGATCGATAAAAGGAAATATTTATAAAAAAATATGATAATAGTATTGCACTGTGATTGGACGCATCTTCGCGTGTCATGCGCAGGTTCGCTCGATCATATCGATCGATAATGATAATTGATTCCCCCATTGTACGGACATACCATGCGGACCACATTTATTTCGATCTCCGGTTTCCTAGAAACGTTATTTTGCTAATGGATTACTATCCTCTTGCTTAATTCCGTGAGTCCGTAGTCGAATGGTAGGACACATAAATTGTAACACAGTCCGCAAACCGTCACTATCTTCCGTAATATGTTAACTGCCTTTAGCCGAAACGGAAACACCGAACAGATAGATTCTGTAGGGTTTCGCCATATAGACTCCATATATTTCGCGTGCGTAGGAGGAAAGGAGAATATCGAACGAGAGAGAGAGAGAGAGAGAGAGAGAGAGAGAGAGAGAGAGAGAGAGAGAGAGAGAATGAAAAAAAGGAACATAGGAGACGAAGGGCGGTTTAGAAAGAGAAAGACAGAAGATGGGGAGGGTTACACGTTATCCAGCTGCAACCTGAGAAAAATGGCCCGTCTCGTAGTTTCTCCCTCTCGTACCGAAAAATCCGCGCCGAGCGATAAATCAGATCGCGTCGCGTCTAAAACCGATGGTGCAACTTTTGTCCAATAACGTGATACGTAAACGTCCGTATACACGAACCAGCTAAACCCGAACCGACTCGATATATTTGCGCAATACTGTGAAATCTCGACTCTCTTTTCTCTCTCTCTCTCTCTCTCTCTCTCTCTCTTTCACTTACGCTCTCGCTACTACTCTCACCATCCCTCTCATTTTGCAGTTCGTTTATCTTTTCGTTCTTGATATGATTCTCCTCGCGGAGTTGTCGTTTCCGAAGTTCTCCCGAAGGGAAGTACATAATATATATATATATATACATACGTTTATCGGAGAATTTTGTCGTTTATATTTCTCGCGATGTAACGTGTTCATCGCGGTGCCTACACACCAGAGTTTGGCAAAAATTTAATCAACGATTGACGACTAAAGTAGAAATTTAATCGTTAATCGCAATTAACAATTAATCTCCAAGTTTAGTTGTTAATTGCGGTTAACGATTAAATTTCTACTTTAGTTGTGAATTACGATTGGCAGCAAACTGCCAAAAACCTGCCACGAATGTTGAACAACGTTGTGTCTTACAATTAGAATGCGTCACACTGGCTCTGCAAGTCTCGTGCCGTATTTTAACTACGATTTCAATGTATTATCATTGTTATTTTATGGAAATAAAAATATTCTCGGAAGTCAGCAGTTCAAAATAATATACAGTGGAACCAAAAAGTATTTCAGCACAGCATTTCCGATTCTCGGAAATTTGTCTTGTACATTTTTTATAGACTTTTTAACGCATTTTTAAACCGGTGTACACGTACACAGTTTATTACGTTTAGCAAAATATTTCCATGAAATAGTTAATATTCATAAAGTGGAGTTTATGTTGAGATTCTTATTCGTAGGTTTTTTAATATTTTAATAAAACCCGCTTTGCGATATAACAAATTCTCAGTGGAAACCGCAACGGAGAGCTCGATGAATTAATAGCGTACATCTAAATCGGACCCGACAAACGTTCCAAACAGATCACGCTGTTTTTATTTTGTTTTATTTAAGCAGCTTAAATTTAGAGTTTTAAATTGTATAAATACCAGAATAAACGTTGCGATTTCATTGCAATATACACATTCAGCGTGGATTAATTCTGTGCCTGCGTGAAATACAAGCAGTGAATTAAAAAACTTTTCTATAATCTCTCCGACAAAGCAAATTTTAAAGTGCACAATCGCCAGCTCCACGGCTTTTAATCGGATTTATTGCTCATCGAATCGAATATTTATTTGGCAAAAAATATTTATGTCGTTTTCGTCGATAACCGATATTATTTCGATGAAAATCGTCCAAGTGGAAGTTGTGCAGAAATATTCTCGAGGTATTGTGGATAACTAACAGTTCAATGTTGGTCCACTGACGCACGGTGTGCCGTTTCTATAAAATAGCTGAAATTATAATTATAAAATTTTTATCAGATAGGTTTTTATCATTTGATGCGTTGATTGCGAGAAAATTGACTAACAATCTATCAAGTTCACGTAAGGGTGCCGGCGCGCTCGTGCAAGAGTGTGGTGGCGTATATGAAATTACAAGGTTTTTTCAATACAAAATGACGCTTCAACATTGCAATGAGGAGGAGGATTAATCAACTAAAAATACACACCACCGCCTTTGTACATGTCATGGCTATGTCGATGCAGAGCGATTTTTTCGATTCGAACGATAAATCTCTGTATATTTACGAAAATCTGTCAGTGGCAGCCATCTTGTGATATCATGCTTGCCTCGGATGCCTCGTGAGAGGCGATATCTGCCGAATATTACAAATTATTCCTCGATAACGTAAAAATATACATTTTGGGCACCGGACAGACATAGATTTGATTTTTAGGAATCACAATTGGTCGTTTCTGAACTCCTCATTGCAATGTTGAAGCGTCATTTTGTATTCTTGTAAACCGTGTAATTTCATATACGTATATGCGGATCTAGCGATGTGTGCGTGTGCCACCACACTCCTGCACGGGCGCGCCGGCACATAATCTTGAAAAGTACATGGCTAAACACTTTTTAGTGGAACCTTCAATAGCAATGGTAATTTTCGTTGTGAACCAACAAGTCACCCTCGATAACGTCATCTAATAGTTTTATTTAAAACGGAGAAAGGAACGGAGAATCTATATTATTGGAAAGATGGTCGAAAGTTTGGACAGACACATTCTTGTTATGTATATGTATAGAATAATGTGAAATAGTTATTATATTTCTAGAGCTTCGTAAACCTAGCGTTAATGGCGTAAAATTATCAGAGACATGAATGTTGTGTGACGTGTGATTTCTGTATGACGTTCGATTCGTGCACATTTCTCTTTCGAGAAGTCTATATTCAAATGTTTAAAAACTGTAGCGACGGTACTAAGGAAATTGTGATCTCGCGAAACTCTTGGACAACGAGTACAGCAAAAATTCATCGCAGCAAAATCCCGAGATTCGGTAAGCTGCTCCAATTATCGACTTGTTACGTTCTTGCTACGGCACAGTGCGGGTAACGACGTTTTGTACCTCGAACAGCTTAAACCGGGGAAAAACTTTTGATAGCTCGGTAATAGATTCTTAAAGGAAAACTTCTTGCACCGTAGAAAATTGTTTCCTCTGTGTTGGCAGCGAAGTTGGACCTTGGTAACGTTGTAATAATGAATCTTCATGTTTAATCTTCATCGCGGTTCATCTCCCACGATTAACTAAACATTTCTTGATTATCTCTTCCAACTGTTGTTGTCATTCGAAACAAGTGAATAGATACAGTAATGTTTCGACGTGACAGTGAGTGTAAAAAGTATTCGTATGCCCTTTAAAATAGAATAACTTCTTTCTAATTGTATCAAACGACCTAATTTTGTATAATCAATTAGAAGCATTAGTTTACGAAATGATATGCAAAATAGATTTTCCAAATAATTATAATTTACAAGGTTACATGTAAAAATAAAAAAGGCAGTTTTAAAACTTTTTCATTTAGGTCCTTAATGAAAATTTAAAATGTATATTATCGTAGAAAATTTTAGAATAACTGTTATTTTTAGCCCCTGTTTTCAACTATTTTTTGTGGAACTTTTAGCAACATTTGTTAGTGTACAGTTTTCTGAATAAAATGATTCGAAACGTGACATAATGCATTGACGGTTCAATTGACGATTTTATGGATTCTCTATTACGATATCGTCTAAGTCTATCTATGGTATGCCTCTTTATGGTATCAAAATAACTTGACTACTGAATTGTAATATTCTCGTATTCATGCTAATATATGATATATTTCTTCTGAATGTACAAAATAAAATAACAATGTTTTATGCGTATTATTTTATTAATTTAGAAGAAGTATATTTCACAATTGTTTATGAAGTACACGTAAAACTATGTACGAGTTATTAAGAGGAAATAATACCCCGGTTTCGCCGAGCAATTTCCAACCAATTCTTTTCTGCGCGACAAGCGTTATTCCTTTCAGTTTATGTGCAATTTCTCTGTGCCTTGCTGTTGCGCACTTCCCATGCTTCATATGTGACAGAATAAATTGCGAGTGTAAAACCAGTATAGTAGTAAATCCCTACTAAATCTAGGTGACTTTTCTATCACCTAACGATAATTGTTCTTCTCATTTTGTGCTCACAGTTTTGCCTTTTCTACACGGTTTCCTGACACCGGATTTGTGATATTGTAATCAGTGGTACGATAAATAAATAGTACGTCTTATTTATTACTTGTACACGACGCGATTAATCCAACTTTGAACTTATTTTATATGCTTAACCATAGTGTTTCATATTCGATGAAGAAATTTATAAAGTTAATTGTTTATGTTTTCATCACATTGAATATTTATCGTCGTGTCAATTCGAGACCGTGGGACAAATTAACAATGGGTTAAAGAAGGTTGTTTGATAGAGAAAGCTAACACATATTGTACAGAAATGTTGTACTTCATTGAAAGGGGTGATCAAAAGACGTTCATACATTTTTAGTTTCAATAGGAACAGGTAAAGAAGAGTTCTTGAGAATAAAAGTATTAGTTTGGATAGAATCAATGTTATCATAGTAAAAAAAGAAACGCAATGTGTCCACTAGGAGTTAGCAAATGCTCCGAAATGTAATGAATCAATAATTCTGAACTCGTAAATGAAATGAAAGTGCAATCAAAATGCAGAATTTCGATGGATTCAGTTATGGTACAGTGGGTTTTAGTTATTTAGGACGCATCAAAACTAGTGTCCTTTGGCCCGATTTAAGCGGCTGTCCCAGTTATGGAAATATCACACGGGTAAATACTGAACTTACCATGACGCAAAATATGCAAACTCCAACTGAAATAACCAGTCAAGTGTTTAATTTTAGAATAAATCTGTATAATTAATTTTAGAATAAATCTGAACCGTTATGTTCAATATTTATATGTACATACATATATCATGGAATATTCCTTTATGTCGATCGTAGATAGTGCGAATAAACAATTTAATGATTTCGGCGCCACTGGTTCGATCAAATGTCACTCACTAATTGTAAGATTGAATTCTTCATAGGAATTATACGAAACGAAATCTAGTAATGAGAGGTTGAAAACGTATACATACATACATTGTAATTCCAAGCTGCTATGCAAGATTCAAGTGGAACTGCGTATCCAGGCGTCGAATAACCGCGGGCCCGTATTTGTTAAAATCCAAGATTGCGGGAGATTGCAGTTAAAATTTGCATGATCTTCTTAGCAAATGTTCAAGCTTTCGTATAAAACAAGTCCGATGCTTAGCGGTCTTTAAGCGTTTTTGTATAATTCTTTTCAAAGTTTGAAATCCTATTAATTTACGCTATTCGTGTATAGACTAAACAACGTTTAAAAATGGATTAAATATTTGAAATGCGCTTACTAACATATATAAAACCATCATTAAAATCTATTTTCTGATATTCGATGATTGAAATCTAAAACGTTTTATTTTACTTTGAATTTTCTTTCTTTCTATCTTTCTTCTTTAGAACGCTGTATCTCATCACAGAATTATCTAAAATAAATAATATTTTGGATTTGGGAGTTTTGAAGGGTTGTTACTTGATAGAAAAAAAATTTTTTCAACGTATTAAAGTTGAAAAAGTGAGTTTTGGCGACGAGAACGGGGTCTCCAGACCACTGTGCGCCGTCACTGGAGGATGGAACACTATTCGGAGCGGTAAACGACTTTTCGCTGTTTCCGGGATTAATAGACTAGAAACCGACGAGTCACATTCTCTAAAGTCGAGTGACAGCCGACGGTAGGGAAAACAAAGGCTTTACAGTTCAGGACACGTACGTTGATTCTTCGTCTAGTGTTTCGTTCGCACAGCCACCGGCCCGCAGCCGTTTTGCCGAAGCCGAAGCCAAAGCTGAAGCCACTCTTCGCGTTTTCGAGGGTTCCGGGCGTAGATCGCGGAACGCGGCGAGGTCGTGCTGTAATTCAACCAAAGTTCCCTAATTAATCAGGTTCCCAATTAGCTGAAGTAACGAAGGATTCGATGGTCGGAGCGCGTTCACCGGCCGCGATGGGGGAGAAGGCGAGGCCACCGCGAGGAAAACGGAGCGGTTCGAAAGGAGAGAAAAGGTCGGGGGTGAGAGTTAGAAGAAAAGAGGGAAAGAGGAACACAGGAAATTGGAGAGTGGTACAGTGAGTCACGTCGAAGTCGATCGACAAACGGGTTACCCGATTTCCCTCGAAATTACGTTTTGCGTTCCAATTCGACGCGCTGGTCCACGGCGGTGGGGTGGGGGGTGAAAGTGCAGTAAAGAAAGAAATCGCGGAGACAGAAACGGAGGATTCTCTTTAGAGGAGGAAAAAAGTCAGTTTTGCTTGTTCGACGAGAAGAACCGACGAGTCGCTCCACGATCATTTGGTAATATCCTCTACTTCTGACTTCGTTAAGCATCGCCCTTGGCAAAAAAGTGTTTAGGCTAAGGTTGCTCAAGTCGTACCACTTGAATTTTGAACGAACTACGGCGACAACAGCACATACAACGGCAACCAAATATAGGTGTACGTCTGATTGTGAGTCAACCAAGTTGCTTTACGTATTACTTATTGTCTGCCATAAACCAGCCTCATTATAAATCCTGTCATCAAGTGAGTTTATTTCAATTTTCTTATATAATTTTCTGCTGAGATCAGAAGATCAGAACACAGTACTAGGGTTAAACAAGCTACATAACTTGTTGCAATTTATTGTCATGATATTTCTTATTTATGATTATTCTTAAATCAAGTAAATTTGTTTTTGAATTCTCTTTAACACGTTCGCTACCACCTCGTTCATATATGGGTCAAGCAATTTTCCCCTAGATGTAGAGATTAACTTGCACTAGAATGTATTGGCGAAAATTAATCAGGACCGAATGATATAGAAGGTTCCAAGCTTAAAGGAGTAATCTCTCTATTCGTTTCATCTCTCCAATTTTGGTTTCACTTGCCAAATTACTTTGATTTTGTTGAATCTTTCGGGGTAGCAATTTGGCAATCAACGTGTTAAGTTTCATACTGTTCGGTCGTCGATATCGTAGTTGTCACGAGTGACCAGAGGAAATTAAATCCTAGATCGTTCCCTTCTCCGGCTAGAAAAGTAGAACTCTTCACAGACACAACGTATTGAAGGGGACGTTGTCCCTCCTTCCGTGATCGCGAATTCGTACGTCCGCGAACGATCCCTCGGCGGAGAAACAAAGGACACGATCCTATCCGCTGGTAAAGACAAACGAAAATGAAGGGAGAGGAAGCACAAGTACGACAAACGAAAGAAAGAGTTGATAAGAGGGTGAATGGCGGTTGCAGAGAGAGAGAGAGAGAGAGAGAGAGAGAGAGAGAGAGAGAAAGCGGCTGTATTACTACACTGTGATATCGGAAACTAGATATCGAGGTCGGTTGCTCTCGTAGGCCTTCGAAGTATCGAAGCGATATACGGAGATATCGACGACGCAACATCGGGGGACTATAGGGAGGCCAACGTAGCTAATGGGTATGTCATTTCGCGAATCTACGAGCACATAAAAGCGAGAACTTTTTTCGATTATATTCCCATTCCTGTGACGTGCCATTTCACCCGATATTCCTTACAAAGTTACGATTTTTTTTCGATCCGGCCACGAGTTTTCCAAGATCCAGCAACTTCCTTCTATGCACATTTATAGTTCGTGTCTCATAAGAAGATACTCAAAGAAACTGTCCGATTGGCCAGGCGCGCACAGTTGAATCACGCATTTTCGCTACATTCGCTCGGATTATCAACACTACATTATTATCTCCGTAAGTGTCGCAGAGATCTCTACCGTAACTGTCCAAATTGTATCCCTATCACTGGGGGAATCCCCATTGGAACGAGTCAAGCGGTAAACATGCTCCACAGCCGCGCCAGTCGAGTATCGACTAATGCAAGCGAAGCAAAAGGCTGTAATTTTTCGAATTCTTTTTTTAGTTTTCATGTAACCTTCGCTGTCGTATTCGTCTCGATTTTCTGTTTAAAATGGCACCAAACACGATATAATTACGATCATGATTACTTGTGTAATAAGCGATTAATGTTTCAAGCGTGAAAAAGGTCGGCGAATGGGAATGGAAGAGAGAGAAAAGCAGAGAGAAAAAATCACGAAGCATTGAATCTCAGATCCCCCTTCTTTTTCAACTGCTATCTGTCTCTACGTTCGTCTAGAAAGAACGTAGCGCAACTGCTGTAATTGTCAGAGATACTATTGTACTTCCATTTCCTTAAACATAAGGAGTTCTGTTTTTCTCGAGAACTGTATTCTATAGTATAAGATTAGCTCCCTTGGACCATTGAATTCGGAAGAAACGAAATCGATATCTGCATTGGATTCTAAGAAAACAGGTTGCGATACTTTCTTTTGCACGGACCTGTATAACCCAAAGTGGTGACGCTACCACGTGAACATTCTCTTGAGTGAACACTTCTGTCCAGCAATTACTTCGTGTAACGGAGATTCTACTGCGATCCATTCTACCGTGAGTACATCTATAGAAGAGCTGTTTGCATCGTTGCGAGCGACGATCTCCGACTAGTTAGACACCGAAGCCAACTCTTAATCCTCGTGGAAGGTGCAAAAAGGAGATTGTTTGCCAACTAAGGCATCGATAAAGATTCTGAATTCGGTTCGTTGAACGCTGTGGCTCGTGTACCACCTAGCTACCTACCATTGTTTTTCCATTCAGGGATGGTCGCTGATCTGTTTGGCCGGATTCCTGTGCTTTTTATCCAAGAGCGTGTAAAAGGCCTGGTAAATTTGCGGAACGAGCAAGAGGACCGACATTCGCCGTACTTTTCGGGGCGACAACAGAATCTGGCTGTTGTCCAGACTTGAAAGATCCAGAGCCGCATTGATTTTGTTAAAAACACCAGAAATTGTTCGGCACCGTCTGGGCGACGTGTATCTGGGTCGATGTCCAGACTAAACTAAACCGTCCTTTGTCTCTCTACACTGTGATGCATGGCTATAGCGCCCCACACATGTTTTCAAGATTTTTCAACTCGAAAAGGATAACTCGGGGAAGCCAAGTGCACGATATGTGAAAGCATGGTAAATACCGAACTTCTCATCTAAAAAATATTCAATTTATACAGTAAGGAGCATAACTGATCGCACACACTTTAAATCAGAATAACTTTTTTGTAAATGTACCAAACGACTTGAATTTCTCTGCACGGCTAGAAGAATGAGTTTAGTAAATGACGTCTAAAAAATATGATGAATAAATGCATTTGGTCGGAATTGTGAAAAACAATCGTAAAAATCGATTTTTACAACTTTTTTCGCTGGACCAATAACGACAATTTCAAAGATGTGTTTGGTGTATAAATTATATATAATATTCTATGAAAATTTCATTGAAATTGGTTAATTGGTTTACGAGTTATAATCGATCAAAAGTGGTAAAAATGCCGAAAATCATGAAAAATTACAATTTTTATCACTTTTTACTTTTTACCAATTTTTATCACAGAAACTAGATCTTCGGATACAAAGATCTCGTAGATCCTTAGACACGAAATGACCGAACGGTAAGTAAGACGAAAATAGGGGAGCACGTTGTACGCGAAGAGATGAGAAGCTAAAGCTGCAGAGGTGTAATCTTAGGTGACGAAGTTCGATGAACTACAAGTAGTTGACTAAATGCCGGCCTGTAATGAATGTAGCGAAACACCGTGGTGGGTCCGACCCACAGGAGTATCAAATTAACACGCCTCTCGAGTTTCCTCTATCTGTTCTATTAATTTTCCACCTGTAAGTGCTTTGTCACTTGTCAACTTTTCATTGTCGGCGAATTTTCCGTTTTTGTATCGCTGTTTTCCTGAAAACATCCTTCTTTCGTCATCATAAGCACTTTCTTCATCTGATTAAGTTTGACACTCGAAATTTTTTAATTTACAATTGTTACGACAGTTTATCGTTCTTATTTTTATAAACTAATTGAAAATCACCACTTTTCGTGTTCCGTAAACCTAGTGTTAACCCTTCGTATGCCATGGCGTAGTCATTCGCGACTATAGTTGCCAGTGTTTAGTCTTTACGCTCCTAACCTGGTTTAGATGATTGCAGCAATTCGTGTCCAATTTGAAAATAAAACGCAAGCTGTTTGTTTCAAGCTGTTTATTCCAATTCCTGGATCTTCATTTACGATACCTTGTAGACTGGAAGAAAAATTGTCCAAGTTAATTGTACGACACAGAAGTTGAATACGAATGTACTCGTAATAATTGTAATGAACCGGTGATAATATAATACAAGAACATTCTTAAAATGTAACGTTTTCACTGTTTCGCATTCCTTTTATTCATTTCCGTCACAAATTACATAAACTCTAGCAGTCTGGTGACAAGTAGACTCCGGATTTTATGCATTTATAACAAAAATGAGTAGATGCAATTTAAAACAGTGAACAGATTAAAAAACTTTAAGAGTATTAGTATATTGTTGTCACTACATCAAAAAAATTATTAATGAAAAATATACATTGATATATAGCACCCGTGTCTTGCAATTGATGCATAAATTTTATATTTTGCTTAAAAATCCGGAGTCTAGTGATAAGTATTAGGTCATCCCGCATAAGTTCGTGTCGTTTTTCGAGCGGTTGCATATGTTAATTTTGTAAACATACCTTTTAGTTTATTTTAGGTATTTTCAGAACATCTGACATCTCCTCAACTGATAAACTTGGTGATTTCTGTAGAATTCGAACTGTTTTGTGGTTTATCACCCTTATCACCCTAAAGTTTGTAAATCGACGCATGAAATGTATACACAAAAGTCGGCACGATCTTACGGGATGACCTAATATTTGATTACGATATTTTTATTCGTCACTCTAAGTGTGTGTGTGTGTGTGTGTGCGATTGCAGTTTCGTTAGAATTAAACATAGCGGTTGGAAAATGGCGGTATCGAACCGCAAAGCTCGCTAACGTCGATATGCCTAAATAATACGTAATTGCGCCGCAACAGGAAGGAATGCGAAACGCGGCATAGTGCTAGCAGAAATTCTCATTGCGTTCTAACGACATTAGGGATTTGCGTGACTGCACTGGAAGGGGTGGGCGGCGTGGGTGGGGTACAGAGCCACGAGAGAATGATATGGCAGACAGGAAACATCCGTGCCAGATAGAGTGAATCGGTCCGTTTCGGGGGATTAGTATGTGTAGCAGAACAGGCATATTGCGTTGTGTACCTCGGGAGTATCAGACTGCTCGATCGCTAGTAGGCTTACCCTGCAACGCTTGATTCATGATCAGGTACACTCCCAGCCAATTCCCGGACGTTCAAACGGTCATTCTGCCAAAAATCACGCCCGCATACAGCTGTCCCGACAATTCGTTTTCAACTATTGCCTGTGCCTAAGTGATCTAGAACTTTCGGTGATAGATAAGCGATATGCGGAACATCGACGTTCGACCCGTCACGATGCAATCTCGCCACGATTTTCGGAACTACTGTTGGTTTCGTCAATCGTTGACGTCGCGCCGTGGTCAATTGCCACGAATACCTCGACGAAACTCGACACGAACTAATTAGCACGTCGAGTGACCCGTCACTTATCACAATTTTTCGTCCATCTATTAAATTAATTTCTGTTGCCACATAAGGTGGAGCGGGGCAAGTGCGCTCTAGTTTTTGCGAAGTTGGACTTCAAACTGATATATTTTCAGTCTGGTATGTAAAAACTTAACGCTCTTGGCTGCTGGTTATAAGCCTGCTACAAAATGCTATTTATTGCATTAAATATATTGCTTAGTTTTATAGTTATCCATACTGTACTCTGTAGTAAGCACTTACCTCACCGTGATAGTTCGCACTTGCCCCGTGTAGTAATATTTACGGGGAAAGAGCATCTTAGTGTTTTTCTCAATAAATTTTGAAAAATACAATAAAAACGGTTTATTCAATGTATATATAATGTATTTAAGTTTCTGTTACTTGATTGGACAGCGGATCTTGGTGCAAACTAAACTTTTTTAGCCAAATTGTAACAAACTAATAGAAATTAATTTTTTCTTCTTCATAAAATGTTTAATAGGTTGGAAATAATATTTCTAAATTCTTCGAACGTTTTTACTGTTTAAAATTGCTCTTACACTGAACACCTATGTAATATAAGCTACATGTAACAATATTGTACTTGCTAAATAAACCATCCGGTTTAAAGCAGTGATAAATAAATAAATAAATTGAGGATAATAGAATGACAACTGAACGAACGGAGGCAGCTTCTGCGATAATTGTCGTCCTCAGTCTCGGAGTCTTCAGCTTTAACTTCATAAACATTTATGCATTCACCAGTTGGACGCTGAGTTAGTTATGAAGTTCGCGCAAACATCAAGTGCAATGGGTTCATCAACTTTCTGTTAAGTTTAGTTTGCTGGATGCTCCAGGTGCGATGGGTTATGCAGGAGAACGATGTTAAAGTGACTTCGTTGCTTTCCGATTTCAATATTCGCACGTTTGCAGAAAAAAAAAGACGGGCAAAATGTTATTCCAGTCAACAGTTGGTTCTTTGTTTTCAACACATTGTTTTACACTTATCGGTAGTCTCTCCAGACCATAATTGAAAGAAAAAGAATTTCACCGATACCGATTTCATTTTTTACGAAATTGTCACAGGTTAAATATAGGTAATTTTTCAAGGATTGGGTGTTTAGTGTTGAAATACTTGTTGGATCCACGGTAGGAGACTCTCTCAAAGTGTCTATTAGTGCACCGGTCGATAGCGTGATAACCGTGATGTAGATTATTGGGTCGAACGGTGGATTCATTCTGTCTTTATGGCTAACTGAAACGGTAAAAAATGATGTCCCATTTCCACAAGGTTCTTTTGCACGGTACAATGGGGTATAAGCTATCTCACGTTACTAGGTTAATGAAATTAAAGTGACGTTAATTACAGTTGTTTACATACAGAACCATCTCGTAACAAAGAATAACAAAAATTCTCCATTGAATCCCATCCTTTCGTTTCCAAGGAATATTATTCACCAACACGCCGGCTATAACGATGCAAATCGGAAAATATCTCTCTTTCTCTCTCTCTCTCTAGTACGTATTGTTTATGGACTTCTTAATATACATATATTCGGAAGTAAAATAAACTGTTTATTATTTACTATTTCGAATAATATTTGACCTCGCTCTGATAACAGCTTTTCCATTAATACTTCTCAATTTAGTTGATATCTTTCTCTGAAGATTTGATGGTGTGAAATAAATTTAGCGTGGACCTTATTTTTTGACCATGAAAATTTCGGCACGACACCCCCCAATATTCTTCCATTTCATGAAAAAATGATATGTCCGAAGTTTTAGATCAATCGGACGTTGGGAAGGCGTGCTACATTACAGTGGACCTCATGTATAGCCGGTGAAATTTTTTTTGCAAGATTTTTTTCACGCCTCCCCCTACCCTAAAATTGTACCATTGGATAAGAAAATAACTCCTGCAGAAGATGAAGTTGATCGGATAAGAGGAAGACGTGCCACATTGACGTTGATGTTGCGAAAAACATGAAATTTTATAGGAATGGGAATATTTGTGGTTTTAGCAACTTCAACGTCAATGTGGCATGTCTTCGCCTTATCCGATCGCGACTTCATCTATCACAGGAAAATTATTTTCTTACCCAATGGCACAATTTTAAGCGCGGCGGGGGGGGGGGGGTGGGGGTGTGAAAAAAATCTCGCAAAAAGAATTTCACCGGGTATACCTGAGGTCCAGCCTACGTACATCATTATGCAAAATAAAAAATTTCAGTAATATAAACAAGCTCAAAATAATGCGTTAACATTTTTAAATTTATTTTTAAATTAATGTCTCTTAAGATTCATATTCACCCAATGTTGACAGAAATGCATAAATCTGCGTTCTCACCATAAGTCTCGGCCAATGCATTCAGTATAGACAGGCTCCTTTACCAAACGACTAAATAATTCACTTACCGGCACAACACGAGTGAATAATTAAATTGTTAAGTGGCCTAAATCGTCCAAGGCACCCCTAGCACCGATCAAGCTGATTATTGAACCACCAGGGTGAAAGGATATTACCGATAAGGTGGTATGTCCATAAACCTCACCCCCGCGATCTCCAGAGCTCTATCATCCCTCCTAAATTCCGTTCCTTTCGGTACATTGCCCAGTCTCCTTTCTTTTTCAACAGATAACACGTAAATCAGAGAGTCAGTAAATTCCACGAAAAAAACCCTCTCCCGTACACATGTATGCACCGTCTGATCGGAAGACGATCGGGAGATCCAATTCGGCGACCCGTTTCCGGTCTCCTTACACAGGGACGAACGGCCAGCGTGAGTCTTCCTCTATCGACGTGCGCCATCTTTATTGATATCGAAAACCTTCCACCTGTTTGGCAAAAATCGGACACAATCGGGCGGCCCATGCGTCGTCGTCTACGTTATCGGGCGAAGTTCAATTAAGGGAGACGTTAAGTATGGCGACCGTAGTGTAGTCCATTGAAAGGTCGGGACAGGATTTTCCAGACGCTCCACGAGGACGTTCTTTGCGGAAAATAGAGACGCTATTTTTTTTATACAGGGTGGGGCAATAACTATTAGCACCTCAGATATCTTCGAAACTATAAGTTTCACAGAAATATTTGCTGAAATAAAATTGTACAGTACGAAGGGGGCCATACGGCGACGATAACAGTTTTTTTGCAGGTGGAGGTACTTCGGACATTTGAAGGTCACCTTCATTTTTTTAAATGGAATAAGGTATTTTTTAATACATTCATCGCTGCAGCTGGACATACGTTGTAAAAAAGTACTAACCTATGTACGTCGAAAAGTTAGTAGTTCAGGAGATATTTCAATTTAAATAACTCTAAAATACCATTACCGTCCTGCTAAGATGTTACACAAGTAAGTAAACACTAATATAGTATGGCCCCCTTCGTACTGTGCAATTTTATTTCAGCAAATATTTCTGTGGAACTTATAGTTTCGAAGATATCTGAGGTGTTAATAGTTATTGCCCCACCCTGTATACTATGATACTGTTCAAACATAACCCTCCGCGTCGCATTAGTAGTGGTTCACACCGGTATACCCGAGCCGAGAACAGATTACTAAAGTGGAGGGGATACAGCTCTTATGCGTTTATAGAGAATTTACTGTTGCATATTGTTTTTATAGGATGCCCAATTGCAAAGAAAATAGTTGGTTGATTACTCGGCATAGACAACGAATATTGAATTATTTCCGGAGGGTATCAGTTTTAAAATTGGGCAAACAAAGCAACTTTTTGTACCTGCCATAGGACAGGAGGTTTTCTGTCTCTGTCTTCTCTTAATCTGAGATTAGAATACAATACGAGCCGGAATGTAATTGGACAGGAGAATTTGGAAAATATAGAGGACATTTAAAAGAATGTTGTTAGGGCGGATTCAGATTCGGAGTTTTAATCTCCTAAATCGCTTGGCTTCGTTCTTGGCAGAGTTATTTCAAGAGAATTCGTTCTTGCGTCTCGGAGGGCAGAAGGACGAAACAGATTTCCACCATTCGTGCAATGGGTCCATTTTCGTTTAGAGGTGCTTGTAGATACTACAGATATGCAAATAAACTTATACAGGGTGTTTCACTTAATTGTGACCCCCAGAATATCATCTTCGATTTGTAGTACGATGAATGTTGAGATGAATTGATCATGGACTTTTCAATGAGTTACCTTCATTTACTCTATCGTTTTATTAAGTGATATCTGCAGAAAGACACTTTTGTTAATAATTAACACATGTACAGAGTTTTCTTCTGAACTTTTCTTCTGAACCTTGGTATTTCTAAGAGGTCGCAACAAGCGTTCTTGTTTGTCGAATGTGAAATGCACGAGTTACTGTGCGAACCAGTACTGTGCGATCTTGTAGCCGCGTTGCCCATTTTTGTGGAACCCTTCGAATGGAAGTACTTCTTTAGAGACAAATGTTATTCTAGCGATAGCGGATACCTTGGTCGCTAGATCTCGAAACTTTTCCGTCAGCTACGAACCTCTATTCCGACGTGCCTACGCTCTGTAAACGTTGTCTATGCTCGCGCTGCGTACGGGGAAATGACTTGAGGCAGCCAGTTTCCTAGAAGGTTGCTGGAAGATTTCCAATAGTCAGCTGTGCAAGCCCGGCTTCCACAACCTTGTTCTCTATATATTATCATCTGCTTTATTGAATCACCAGCCACTGCCGACTTCTATCCCTGTGGGGCAATCTGCCATCCTTGCCTGGCTTTACTGCTATTTTTTTCTCTTTCACCCCACACCGCTAAACTCGAACTCTGCGTAAGGTGTACCTCTCCAACCCTCGATTTTACGACGCGTCGCTGCCGCGCCGTGGGCCCCCGACTACTGTCCTTATTTCAACCGTTAAATTCCGTTCGATTTTATTTTTCGCCATTCCTGGTTCTTGCCTTTGTGCCTTCGATACATGCGGACTCTGACACAGTCAAATCTTTATTATGATCGTACGTTTGGGTTTTCAGTTACTAAACAATTTATAGCTTGCCCGGAAATAAACAGTTGTCTTCCGTTTTTGAAAAGATTCCGCTCGAGCTTATCTGTTTCGTTTCGTGAAATATTCGTTGCCGTTGAATTTTTCTGAAAACAATTGTTATTCTTACGAACGTCTTCAAAAAGTGACCATAGAAATTCTGTAATGCAATGTAGTAGTTATACAGGGTATTTCACCTAACTTGACCATTTTAAAATGTTCTACGATAAAAATCATTAATAAAAAGTTGATCATTATTGAAATTATTTTAGTCGATGGAATACTTGTTATTCTATGGCTATATTCTTTTTGGTTATAACAGTTATGGTCCCTGTTTTCTAATAAATATCTGGCTTAGTTTTTATGATAGTTTTTTATGATATGATATTTTATGATTTTTTCTAAATGGGCGTACATATCTTCATTACGACAGTCTTATAGCTCGTGAAGAACAATTAATAGTCTGAAAGATGCGCGATATGTTGACCTTCACGTGACCTTCAATGAGAAAATCACGAAATGTTCCCCATTAACTTCATGCACCGATTTCAAAGGCATGATTGTATTTCATTTGTGTTTTGAGAATGTGGCAATTTCAATAGTAATAAAAATTGCAGTCGTTAAGCGCGTTGCTTTGGTTGGTTGAAAAATATTATTCGCTAGCATTGTATAATAGTGGTATAGTAGAATACAATATAGCGTACAATAACGAATGTGGCCCCATATAAATACTAGAAGGATGGGCGTGCGTAGAATTATTATCCCTTTGGCATCTTCCGTTTACGCTCACCCTCCCGTACAGCATTTTCGCAATTTACGGGAATGGAATTTTCTGCTGAATGAACCCGCGGAATTGCCGATCGGAAGATTTACTAAAAAGGATATCGTTTGTCACCGTGATCCCTTCAGGCTTGTTTTGTGAGCACGCTTATATAAGAGATCATCCTTATACTCTCCCTAGAAACATATATCACTTTTTCTTGCATTAGGTGCGCCAACGAATGACTTTTTGCCACTTATTCCTGAACGTTTTAAGTTCACCAGCAAAATTGCTCGATCTTAATCGTCAGTCCCTTAAGGGCCGAACTTTTGTTGCACCTAGGGCACTAATAATAATATTATTGTAAAATACTGGTGTCACTATTGCTTAGTAGTAAGCGATAAGATGATACCATTTTATTAATCGACTATTATTTTTGTGAAATAGGAGGTTTTACAGAAACATCATTTTCAAATGTGCGTTCCTTCCAGTTTTCAAAATTGAACATTCAAGATCCTTTTCGAGGAAGAATTTACTCTCAGCTCTCGGCATTCTTCGATCCTGGAAACGTTTGGAAGCTTTCGAAGAATGGGGAAAACGCTTGAGTTTCGCGTAATCGATCGCGTTCCCGCTCGGTTTATTGGAAACACGGCAGTTCGAGAGTGCAATAACGGACAAGATTCTGAGAACTGGCTGGTCGCGATCATGCTGATGATTCGTCAACAGAATAACGAATATGAAAATGAAAAATTGGAAAATAAATGAAAACAAAACATCTGCAAATACACGTTTATTTTTCAGGTTTCTGAACACAATTAGGTGAGCTTTGGAAAGAATGATACGTATGCTTGAAAAAGAGATAGTGTAAATGAAACGAAATAAAAATATTTTTGAGGTTGCACAAAAATGTATGTAAAAACTATCACTTCGAAAATTATGTAAAATGTTTCGAACATCGAATAGAAAAAACTGTACGATTTTGTCAACATTTTATGCAATGCTACCAATCCGATTGTATGTAGGCCAAATGGTGAACTTCTAGAGAAGATTCTCCTACACTCCGATGAACATGACCTTGAAATATGTTGCCAAGGTCATCAGTCTGAACGCATTTTCCTTTAAAGTTATTGGCGAATATCTCGTTAACTAAAGCCCATCGTCAAAAACACAAAAGGGAAATGTCCAGATTGGTGACCTTGACAACACTTTTTTTTTGCATTTCATTTCGTAAACCAATGCTTTTAATTGATTATAAAAAATAAGGTCGTTTAGTACAATTATAAAAAATTATTCTATATTAAAAGACGTACGAATACTTTTTACACTCACTGTATATGTAAGTATACTCCTTCTTGTTACGTGTTTATAAAATTCGAACACACGTTCACTGGATTTTACTTCAACAAGATACTGCTACCATGCTGCTGCGTAAAGTTATGTAAGCCTGGTTTATAATTACTTCAAGGTTGCGGTTAAAAGCAACTCGAAATGTGGAAACGCGAGAAAGGAAACGCGCACTGGTTGTGTGGAGAGTCTGAAAAGAAGTAGGAAACAATGGTGTCAAAGGGAAGAAGAAGCGGAAGAGTTGAGTAATTGGAGAAAGAAAGGCGAGAAAGATAAATAACTCCTAGAGAATAATACAATAAATGGGTGCAATGGAAAAGAAGATCGAGAAAGAATAAGCAAACAATGCTTTCGAAATAATGGTATACCACGAGTCGCGTTACAGGTGCAAAGATTGAAAGTGTTTTGATGTAGCGATGATTTGATTTTAGCCCCGGTCTCCCGTAACGGGTAATTAAAGGTAAGAGAAAATTCTGAATGCTTTGTCTATCTGCAATACTGTAACTGCGAAATGCGGCGTAATTGCACGATTTTAATTATTTCACGAACGTATCAGAATTGTTGAAATGTTTGGTCCGTCGTAATCGCTCCTGGTAAGGGGTGGAGGGAAGAGATAAAATAAAACCGTGAGGGAGCGAGCGGGTCGTGCGAGGGCTACAATAACGGCGCGTAAAAAGAAGAAAAAAAATGGGGTCGAAGAAGGTGTGGTAGGGGATCGAGAATAGAGATGGGGAAGGCTCAGAATTTGAAACGAAAGAAGGGGGCAAGGCGGTGCAAGGTACGGCCGCATCCAAGCGAGCTTTCAACGCGAAAGCTGCCGTAAAGCCAGCCGTTTCAACGAATGTTAGGAATATCAATCTCCGCGAGCTAAAACCAGCATACACATTGTAAGAATAGATTGAATAGGGTCTAGCGGGGGTTCTGAAGGGTATCGAATACTACGAAATATCCCGGTTACTGGGTAAACTGAAAAGCGCAGATCTGCCCCACCTGTTTATGCTGGGTATCTATTAGCAACCCTCCAGAAGACGGGACTACTTATCTCGCAGTTTCTTCTCTGAATTTCCCTCATAAGATAGAAGGAAATTTGAATAGGGCGAACACTCGTCCGGGAGAGAACGAAATAAGACCGGAGCTGGGCAAAAAAAGTACTTAAACGCTGTTGAAAAATAAGTCTAGATTCATTTGAAAACTTGAAACCTCTACTTTCGCAAAGGAGTGTTCATTTCCCACTCGGGTATTTTTACATGACGCAGCAGGTTCAACTTGTACACCCATTTTTCCTCAAGCATGCTGCAAACTCGAACGTCTCCGGAAATTTTCAAAAATGTTATGTTAAATAAAAAAACAAAGTTGACCTTCAAATGATCTTGAAAACGACACCCAAATAAAAAACTGATACTGCCTCCTTTTTCCTTCTCGAAATTCTTCAGGACACGTGTTTTGCACGTTTTTAATATCTTTCATACTTTTCGAGATATTCGGCTGGAAAGTTTTCAAATGAACACCCTGTATAAAAGCAACGCCCTAACACTAAAAAATAATGATTAGATTATAAAACATAAGCATGATTATATGTATATCAAATGTATTTGAATAAATGCGAGATTTAAGTAAAAATTTTTAAGTGTCCAGAATTAATTCCACTAGTGTAGGAACAGTAAATGATGGAATCATTTCACGAATCAGGTGAGATACATTTACGCTGCAATAACTTGAATAACGAGTTTCTAAATTTATTCGCTCCTCTCAACGAGAAGATCTTTTCGGATGTTAGATTTTTCAGGCGGACTTAGGGAAGGAATACGATCTGGCACTTGGTCACGCAGCCGACCAGTAGTACAAGCCAATATATGGTCCAACTTTGAGAAGTAATGTGATTCATACTGTGCAGTCAGGAAACCGGAAAGTCGTGTGTAACTCGACATATAGTCAGACAGAATTTCATACACCTTCAGCCACGTACCACTATTGCACTCCAGGCAGTCTTGTATCAATCGAAGTAGCGCGACCCGGTGGAAGCTCAGACATTTATTACTTATTAGAACGTAATGTACGTGACCGTATAAATGGACATACACGGGGCGCGAATGTTCTAACACTATCGATTCTCGTAAATCTCGCGTATGGCGAAAAAGTAACCGAGTTTAGGGTCAAACCACTCGAGCTGAATGGTTCCACTGTTCGCCCCTTTACAACTACTCGTATCCTAAACAACCCGTAATTTTACTATCTGCAGTATACGCGTTCTACGACTTCGTAAAAATAAAAACCAGCTGGCTATCGGGCAGCTGTTATTGTCACGTTTTTATGCGTCATAAATCTCAATAACTTCGATATATCTTTCACTATAATGTCCTCGTAGGAAACGGAGCCTTCAGATTTATTTCATTGCGCTTGTGATTCATGCACACTGCACATTTTGTTTGATTGAAAATTAACTGGAAAAGGAATAATCTCGTGGAAATATGTTTGCCTCGTCACTGACACGTTATATGGAAAATGGTGTTCAGCGTTAATATAGTATCTATAGATAATTGTTTTTTAACGATCTTGTTTTTAAGGTCATCAATGTTTTTTTAATTAAATAACTACGGTTTACGGACCTCTAGAAATGACTATTTCACATTATTATATATACACAACAAGAATGTGTCTCTATCCAAATTTTTGGCCATTTTTCCAAAGAAACAAATTTGGTAAATAATTCCTCAGGGAAGCATCTTTACAATCTTAATAATCGCAAACTAGAAATGCTAGTAGACCTAGTGTTGAATATACCTATACAACATATTCGAAAGTTAGTTCAAATGCCCTGAAAGATCACCCCTTTCAAGGAAGTACAGCATTTCTGGGACACCCTGCACAGTAGTCTATCAGGTCTGTCTGAAAAGTTGTTAAACTCTGTTGATTTTGTAGTCAACTCAGTGGACGAAATATTAATTAGTCAGAATCGTCAAGAACAAAAGATTCGCGTTGAAAGGTTAAGCAATTAGATGGAAAGAGAAACTGTCAGATCTGTAAATCATGACAGAACATACCGTGTGCATTTTGACTGTCTAGATACGGGTGTAGTACTCTACGATACTTGTTCGAGCAAATGCTGGTTATGGTCTACACTCGAACCAGCAGAATTACACCCATTCAGCTTGGCTGACAATCTACATGCCCTCTTCCACTTATCCGGCGGAACATGACTCAGGTCCTAGTTCGCTAACCGTTGTAAGCGTTAATTTATTACACGATTGTAGACCACATGCAGAGTGGGAACAAAGTATATCACGCTTCTCACCTTGTCATTTACTCAAGAGCAAATCGAGCAAATAGTATCATTGTATTCGTAGATCAGAAACTAAGCAAAGTATGATAAACACTTAATAATACATAAAAAAAAAAGCAATATTTTACAAAACGATATAATCCCTAATTTCTTTTGTCATTGCTTCATGTTAACGAATAAAAAATTTCACACTCGATAATAAATAACAAAAAGAAAAAACAATATTTTTCAGAATGATGTAATGCCTAATTTCTTTTATTTTTGTCTTGTTATGTTTGCACTACCAGAGCCCCACTTTTCAAAAGAATTTCGATTTCGCACATTTGTTATCAATAAACAACTGGTCTTTATGTAAAATAACAACTGTCTACCTGATTTTCAATAAATTGGAGTGAAGTAGACATTTATTTTCTATCTGACTAGTTTTAGTAGGTCGAAAATAATATAACAGTATTTTCAAATTCTTTTCATGTTTTTACTATTTTATTATTAACTTTTTACTAATTATATCAGCTTGAATAAAGAATTGTATTGAGCATTTCTTCATGAAAACATGTTCGTGATTCGAATAGTCCTAAACAAAATCAGAGAAAAATTAATTTTAGCTCGTCTCTTTGAGTGTTCATACGAGTTTGTTTGAATTTAATATTCATGAAGCGAGAAGTATGAACTGGGTACTTTGAAAATTCGTAATTGATGTAAAATGTACTAAACATTTTCGGTTTATCCTCTGTCCGCTTTAATTCGATGTATTTATACTTGAGAAAGCTTAAAAAATTTTTATGTTTCAATCTTCAAAGTACCCTGATATAGACAGCAGAAGAAATAGTGAGGTATAATTATTTATCTTTTCTATAAATAACTTTGATGACGTGCAAATATTGTAACCAAACTTTTAAAACATCCTACTATTCTCACATACTCATGTTTGTCATGAATGCATAAGATCCGCAGAGATAAAAAATGTATTAAGCAATTCTTTGAAATCCCCTTTTCCATAAATATTATTTATTGTAAATCTGCCCGGCAACGCGAACTCCAGAAAGCAATAATGTAAATACACGAAAAGAAAGCTTAAAATGTTGCATTTATGCAACGTTGGCTCTTAATGGAACAATGACCCTTTTAATCCCCATGGAGCCGGTTTAATATACGCGCGCTACAAGAATAATAGTCCGGCCCGCATCTAATCGGAAATAAGCGTTTAAACAAATTGTTTCGACGTACTGCAACGCGGAAGAGGGCGTGATTGAAATCAGGAGTTGCGGAACACAATTTCCGGGTGCATATCGCCGAGTCTGCATTGTCGTCATTGTCTCCTCGCACTGTTATCCAATCATTTTGTCGGTACAGACTAAAATTGTTTACATTAAATAACGCGAAACCGCATTGAACGTTTTCATTCGTCCGAGTTCGCCGGACACATTTATTATCTATGTATTATCATTTATTACGTCCATCAGTCTTTCATATTATTACAAATAACGGAAACAGGGTGTGCAAGTTGCGCGAACCACCCTGTATATTGTACCAAGAAAAACATCCTGTAAACAGGAGTCAAGTTCCACTTGGCAATTTTTGTTGAAATTTCATCAATTATTAAGTAGGTATCAAAGAAAAAAAAATACTTTTCTACTCTGCAAGACAAAATCCAAATTCAATGTATCGAAGATTAACACTCTGCCGACGCGACGCGACGCTCGGATCCGTTTGCCCCCCGCAGCTATAGACGATACTCGGTGCAGTTTCTTTTGTTTACGTTCGAGCGATTGTTTCTTTCATCAGTATTTGTTGCGACTTCACAGCTAATAAAACGTATACTTATGCGTACGTTATGCTGCTATGTTCGATCCTACGTACCTATTTCGTAATGTTTTTTTTTTTTCAATACAACCCCTTTAAGGTGTAAAATGTCAAACAGGAAAATATTTTATTGATTAAAGTTCGTCGCTTGGATAAAGATATTCGGTTTTATTTCATCTTAAAATACCGAAATTACTTTCTTGCCAACCCAATATAATTTTTGTATCTGTCGCAAAGTAAATTAATCGTCCTTTATTGTTATTGCTAGAATGCATTGGTTTCGTTTTAATCCGAATTTGCATAAATTAGACGAAAAGAATAACTGTCCGTAAGTAACGAATAATAAAGCGTTCGAAGTAAAGCTGACATATTCTTTCTCAGCGTCGTATTTCGTCTGCCATTTCTTCGCAATCAATTTACTGTCGAAGCTTGTAAGAGACAACCTTTCCCCGACAATTGCAGTTATATCAAAGTGTCGTTCCCTAAGAAATATTACGTCAGATTACGTGTAATCTGAAAAAAAACTCTAAGAAGAGAAAAGACAGAGGGAAAGGGTTTGTCGGATCCAGAGAATTCCCGAGGTCATAGAAAAATGAAATCAGTTGGAATTTCTGGCGTGGACGTCAATTAATTTTTATGACGAACGTTTATTGATGTCGATTACCTTTACGCGTATTTATTCACCGTCTCCGAAGATCTATGTCAGCGAAACAAGACGCTGTTCGAATGAAATCTTCAATTGCTTATATAAAAGGAAATAATTGAGATTTATCAGCATTGAGTGTAAAAATTACTTCGCAGCCCTTTATTCAAATAACTTTATACAAATAACAATTAAAAATATTTTTCTTCATTTAGTACCCTCGATATATTGAACATAATGTAACAATATTATTAAATTTTTTTTGACACCTTCACTGGTCCGTGCTTCACTTATGCATTTTTGCTGTAAATCCATAAAAAGTTCACACAGATAAAAGTTAAATGTATAAATGTAATTTTTCATGCCAATTTGAATAAGTTCAAAATGATGTAACGTTGTCCTTAAATTTTTCTGATGGTTTTACCGTTTCGTATTTCGCCAGACAAGAAGTCTTTATTTCCTGAAATCTGCAGTCGGCTTATAACTCTCGATTCACTTATTCGACTTACTGACGTTTATGCGAACATTTCAATATTTTTCCTGGAAATATATATTTGAAGAATTTCGCGTTAACTGTAAAATACCCTTTACAATTTTTATGTTCTCAAAAAAAAATTAATTTATACTACGCAGCACAATCGATACCACTCTCCCTGCATTCCAGGCGATCTTCGTACCAACAATTTTTTCATATTTTCAATCGTGTACTATACATATATTCCATAGTTTTCAATTAAGTGAAATCCGGCACATACGTGTACGTATATTATACATATATTATCAATTAAGCTTTTGCATGCTGCTGCGGATCCGATGACATTTTTTTTATTTTTCCTGTCTGTTGGTTTAATGTTGTTATTTAAAAATTATACGAACTCCGTTTTTAAAAAATCACATATGCTATCTATTTTTAATATACAATTTTTATTCGAAGGGATTCGCATTAGCAATTCATCATTTTTGTGGAAAAAAGAATCAAAAACGAAAATACTGAACATTGATTTTCCTACCAAATATATACATAATATCGTACATAATTATTTTCGGATATTAAGTAATCTTATTTTTACAGGATGATTAAACATGGCCATCTCATTCGTGACCTACATACCAATGACATTAATCTTATTAATTAGTGAAATTAATCTGTAATTGATTAAATGGTAAGTTAAATAATAATATTCTTGTTATATAAATAACAAGAAAAAACAACAACAAAAAATTTTGTAGTACAGTTTGGTGGGCACATTAATACCATCCAACTTTCGTTTCAACTTTTATTTTAATATCATTTGTTGTTCTCGAGATATTTCACACGAAAGAAAATATTGGAACTTTTTCAAGAGCTGACTTCACCCCTTCAAGTATCACGAAAACGAATATGGTTGTATTCGTAATAACTGACTGTATTGGTGTGAAAAGTTTCATAATTTTTGGAATTTACAGGTTCGATAATTTCCCTCGCGAGAACGGCAGCGAAACCCGTATGTAAACCAGTCGAATGAAAGGTTTGAATTGCTGTAATTATAAGACGATACGCAGATAAGGGTCTCGAAAAGAAATTGTCACGCCCTTCTGCTTCCTAAACGTTCCTCGAGGACAATGAATTCAATTGTCTCGAGAATGTTTCCGTCTTAAACGAGCCGTAGATTTACTCCACTTGTCCGCCCACTCGCTCTTCTCCTCTCTTCTTCCGTCTTCTGTGTTTTCGAGCTGACAGTGATAAACCGGGTGTGTCTCTTCTCCGAATGCCGCTTAAGTAAATATGTACGCAGATACGGCAACATTTCTCCTCTGCAGAAACGGAGGATGGTGTCTATATGTGTCTCGAAGCATTGCTCCGGTGCAGGTAATGTAGACGTTTTCGTAATTATGTTTTGAGTCGAGCCACTCTTACTTACTTATTGTTAGTCGAGGAACAAGCAGTTCTTGGTCCGATCGAGTAAGCAAGGGATTCATAGAGCACTCGCCTAAGCCCGTTTCGATTATATTATTCGAGCTAATATTTATTATTAATATATGGGTCGCTCACTTGCGCCAAATCGATTAAATCCGTAAAACAGAAAGTGGAGAAATCTGATGAAATAACATACATTGTTTTTGAAAATTCCCTCAGGCATTCACCTTATCGCTTTCTCCATACACATTTTCTCCTGCTACAACATCCAAGTTCAAATTTTGACTCGTCGCTAAGTACTATATACCTCTTACAGAAATCTGGTGATTTGTTTTTAAACAAAATATATGTATGGAGAAACGAAGGTGAATGCTTTAAATTTTTAATGAACGGTGATAACGCCTACAGCAAATTTCCCAGAACGTCGTCAACTATAATATAAGAATATAATATCGCTGCTCCGGAAGTATAACGACGCAACTGGAAAAATTGAAATTTTACAGGACAAACAAAAGAAAAATAATTCCAATGCATTTTTTCTATGCATTCGACTCATTAACAATTGCAAGTATCACATTGCACCCCCGCTGCAAGGGTGACACAACTCGAAATGATATATTTATCAGAAGAAGCGAGAAACTTATTCTGTGGAAAGAATGAAATTATTCTGTGGACCCTTTTGACCATGATCGTAAACGGGACATCCTGTATAATTTAGAATGATGTATTTCATTGAAATATATTACGTTTATCAAGTGCACCAATTCTGTCATGTTCTAGCGTCAATTGGCAAGAGAACATCCCGGGATCCGTCGATCGGTTGATTAAACGCAAAGATAAATATGCGCTGTCAAGAGTGGAGATCCAAGACGTCTACGTCGAGTGCCAAGATGGTTTTCGAGACCGTACAAGTCTCCCTAAATCGCGTTCCAGCTAACTGACATCCGTGGCTTTACGCGTCTTGTTTAGCTTTCTCTTTCGCATTTCCTCCGTTTGCCTTGCGGATGAAGTAGTAAACCCAGACGCGATTTGTTCCAATACCCTGAAAATACGCGAGCAAACACACTCCCCACCCAATGTGTAGATTGTTTACAGAACCGGAGTAACCCGACGATACCCAAATAATTGCGCTTTTATGAATCGCTTAGTCGGCATTCGATTCGCAGCTCGACTTTCGGATGATCCCCTTTGAGACGCGTGCTACAAATACATCAATTTCATTTAACCCGTTTAGTGCCGACCGAAATATTCAACCGAAAATGCCTAGCTTAAAATAAGAAATCGAATCCAATCTTAGTATGCCGTTAGAATGAAATTCTAATATTTAAGTGTTATCAGATAATTGAATAAGCTCCAGCTTATCACACTTAATTTAGCAACTCTACTTATCTCTACCTTCCTTATTTATATTATAACCTGTAGTTATAACTTATTTAATTGCAATGAAACTCGAACTTAATTTCTTTGGGTCAAGTATGTAACAGAATTGACATTTTACAACTAATAATATATATATATATATATATATATATATATATATGTTGATTTTAAAATATTCAGAAGAAAAATTGTTTTGTGTATCGGTTTAAACATTAACGTGTTTTATTGTTGGTATAAAATAAATTCGACGTTCTTTCGCGAATATTGCTGCCTGCGAAACGAGCTATAACCGTGGTTACATACTTGCATCTAAAAGCATCTTTTATAACTCTCATCATTTTTTCGGATAAACGGCTGTTACACTTTTTATTCGTTAGAACGTGTGGAATGATGTCGTAAAAGGACTTTTCCGTTATCGGGGTAGGTTAAAATTCAAACAAAGCGTATTCTAAAAAATTGATAACAGAAGAGTTTTTCTCGACTTTACTGGTCACGAGAGAAACGCAGGTCCAATTTACCGCAAGCTCCCCGTATACGAAGTATAAGGTTAAGTGGTTGTTTTAAGCAAAGGAGATTCTGATTCGCGACACCAACAGAAACCATAGACCCGTTCTTGGGTCTGGTTTTCACGGTGCATTTTCACGGTAAGCATTTCTGGTTTACCAGAATAGAGTTTTCCCCGATAAACGGAGCAGATTTGGAAGATTTCGCTGGATTCGTCGAAGTCGCATATTTCCCGATCCTCTTCGCTCTCACCCCACCCTCTGTCTCTCTCTCGCTCTCTCTCTCTCTCTCTCTCTCTCTCTTTCTCGGGAGGAGGAGGAGGAGGAGGAAGGAGCTCGCGCGTGTGTGGCTGATCGCGCGGCTGTCTCTGGTTCCGGTCCAAACCTCGTATAGGTGTGCGCGAACATCGCTGGGGTCGGTGTACAGAGGAAAACCGGAGAGGGTTGAAGAAGGGTGGTAGGTATCGCAATGCTTGGAATGTTTAATACCGGCGCAACGACACGGCACGGAGAAATGGCCGGCTTCAGCCACGGAATAAATCTCCTGGAATCATACCTACCTGCCGCCATTTCTTGTCTGCCAGCAGACGCCCACTTGAAAATTTTTCAGCGGCCTGCCGGAGCGAGAACGCTTATTGCGGCTCGATGCGAAACTCCTGCTTCTCCTCGCTGCCTTCTTTTTGTCTGTTTGAGGAGATCCCAGTGGATCCCTGACCCTCCTGGCTGCCGTGATTGCGCGTGGAATGGGATTAAAGGGGGTGTAAAATCTTCACTCCTTTCACTGCGTGCCGTTCGAGATAAGATTTATTCCGCGAGGGGTGGCGGAGTAGTCAGACCAGAAAGATTAATACAGTTTCTTCTTTTTCACGGGTTCGACTATTTGTTTCGTTTAACTCGAGGACAGTAGCGGAAACGAGCCGTGCGGTTCGGTAATTGTCAAAGTGACAAACCTGACGAGTCAATAAGCTGACGTAAAGTCAATGCCCCTATTTCCGATCACGTCCCGATTTCTGCTCGGACATTAACGTAGTAAATTAAACAATAAATCAAGAGCTCCGGCGGTAAGTTGTTCCCATAATCATTTATAAAGGAGGAGAAGAACGCGCGACTCGTAATTAGCTGTAATTAGGTTTTATCAGTTATTTCATAGGTATAGTTCTATATCTAATAGGTATAAACATAAATACACGATGTAACCTTGCTCGTGAAATGAAGCTTTCTCGCTGTTGAATTTAATTATTAGTTGCCAGGGAAATTAGTTGAAGTGACAACTTCTAATTTGAATGCAGTGTAAATTCGTCTCATCTTGGATCGCATGTTTTATTAGTTTGTAATTTAGAAAATATGTGAAGCAAGTGCGTTGGAGTCAAAGTACAAAACTAACATCAATGAATAATTACGCGAAGTTAAACTGAAATCCACGCGAGTTATTTGCAGAGTATCCTTTGTGAACTAAGTTTACTATCAACGTAGAGGTTGTTGTTTGCGTACGAAGCAAGTAAATTCGTGGCAATAGCTTCGAGGACGAATCTCCACTATCTCAATTGGTATATATATATATATATATATATATATATATATATATATATATATATCACACTTGTAACAATAATAACGCCATTCGGGAAACGTGATTTTCTAGCTATGTTTAGAAATCGAAACCGATGTGTCTTTGGCAAGCAAAAAGAAATTGAAATACTTAACCTAACTACGGTTTACAGTTAGGAGCAAAACTGATCACAAACACGCTCTAAATCAGAATAACATTTTTATTTATATTTAGTTTAGTAAATGAAGTCTAAAAATATGTTGAAAAAATACATTTGGTCGGAATTGTGAAAAACAATAGTAAAAATTGATTCGCGACTTTTTAGCTGGGCCAATAATGGAAACTTAAAAGACGTGTTTGGTCATAAGAGTTGTAAACGATCAAAAGCGGTAAAAAGGCCGAGAATCTTGAAAAATTGCAATTTTTACCACTTTTGATCGGTTCAGTAACCCTAAGTTTTTTCCTCAATCATACCTATAAGAGTCACATCGTTAGAACTGTTGTATTTTCTTGCAACACCTGATTCTAGATTTATCAGATCTTTCCATTCAATTTCCTTCAGTTCTTTAAATCGTTTTCTTCTTCCCAGATAACGGTTTTTCATATAATAACTTCCATATCCTTTGTTCCCATCTATGCTCTCGATTTAACATAATATTCTCATCGTCCAGTGTAACCATTCCGTCAAAATTCATAATTTGGCTATTTATATGTTTCACGACTTTGCTAACTTTATCTCAGTTTCAGAATATATTTCTCCGCTAACAAGTTGACTCTTCCCTCGAATAGCATTATCCCGGTTTCAACCGCCGTGACATTGGTCGGAAATCAGAATCTCTATAGCCCATAGCAATTCTGATTCGTTCTGTATTTTCTGATAAGAGATCTAGCATTGCACGGTTTCTTGTAAACAAGACTGTCCTGGAACTTTTTGAACAGGACTGTATTTCAAGGTCATAGCAGTCGGTGGGGAATGCCCTACTCGGAATAGCGACCAATTTGGTTAGAAACAGTTTTCTGATAGATCGTTGTTTACGATATGAACGTGAAATTGACAGTTGAGTTGTTCCGACCGATTCAGAGGACGACGCGACGTCTAAAGCCGAGACTTGGCATAATTTCATCTCGTTCTTGAGCCATGCAGCAGCCGTTTTATCGAAGTTTTTGCCGGTCCCGAGATCCGTTGCTCGTTAGAGGAAATCGGTGGGTTCTTCTCACGACGAGCAAAACCACCAGTTAATTACGCGGCCTTACTTGCCCGCCAGTCAAATACAAATGACCTTAGCAGCGTGGCAAGCCTTTAAGTGACGTAACGAGGCTGTTCTCTTGGTACGCGGTGTTTGCCAGAAACGTTTAATTGCGACCGTCCAGCAGTGACTCCGCGGTGTAGAACGTTTGTTAGAATTTCATTACTAAGTTCGGGTCGTCGCGGAGTGATTCGTACCGTGTCTCGCGCGTCCCTGGACCATTGTGTTCGCGCTGGTTCCCGTTTTTCGTCTCTTGAACCCCATCACAATTCACAATGCGGCCCTCCTTCCGTCCATTCGTTCCGCGTGTTCCTCCAGTCCAAAATGCATCTCGCTGCCAAGGAAAGGTACATCTTTTCAATAAACAACTGGCAATCCAAACGGTTCTTGGAATCCGGCCGAATGAGAACAAACCACTTGTACAGGTTGCAAAGAAATGTTTGACCTTGGCTGCCATAGACGTATTCTACGTAAAATTGTGCTTGACCTTGAATCACAAGGTAGACTTTTTTTCATTGCATTTTATTCTATATCTTATTATAGAGATAATAAGCGTCAAACGAACCGTGGGTTCTTTTTACATTTCTAGAGAAAAGTTTTATTGATGACCCTTCGTATGGCTCCGGTTACAATTTATTCATGATTTCGAGGGACGATGATGCGCGATGGTTGAAGCTGTATGTACAGTGATGGAGAAAACTATTGGCACAGTACGAAATTCTTCACGTACAAATACCCATAACTAGACTGTTGATCTCATGTAAAATACAAACTTTTTTAGTTGGTCTTCAGGAACAGGAGTTGGGTGAAAATATAAATATTTCACATGTTAATAATTGTAGTAAGGCGGAGTGGGGTAAGTGCGCCCTAGTTTTTGCATAGTTGGTCTTTAAACTGATGTATTTTCAGTCTGATATGTAATCACTTAACAAGTTTTTGTTACGAAACTGAACAAGTTTCCTGTTACATTGAACTTTACATTGTCTTTATTCATTCATTGTGGATTCATACATCATCTTACTTCGAGGTATTATCGTTCTGTCACATTGTCGTACTTTTCGAGATCAGTCAATCTTCCACATCATCTTCAACTTTATAAATTTTATACCTTCATGGATCTCTAATATCTTTGTTGTGCCTCATTTCTTGTAGAATTTATATTTTACGTATTCCATAAAACGTTACATGTATGAAACCAATGTGAAATACATATTTGGAAAGTAAAAAATCGTTTGAAAAATTATATATAAACAATTTTGTATCCAATGAAAAATATCAATGAAAATTAATTAAAAAATATTCTTTTACAAATGCAAAAAATGCTATGTAAAAATTGCTATTTTTCAAATGTTTTTATTAAGCTTAGAGAAATAATGCCTCTTGATTCGAACTCAATTGCGATTACCGTGGGGTTTAGTGTAATGAACTAGTTCGTCTTAATTGATCTACTGGAAAGTTCTGGCCACTGTTCATGTTGTCAGACTCATTGTGACCACTTATACAGACAAATCCCAATTTGTCGAATGTAATCCGAAATTGTTTGTTGAGCCACATTCAACGTATCCACCTACCGATCTTGAACGCCTGAATGAATCTTGCTTGAAAATTGTCCACAGAATATCAATACAGACTTCTGATGACTTTGCTAAATGGTGTTTATCTTCGAAGATCGCGTTCTCAATTCTGCATTTCGCAAACTGTCGGTGACATGTTCTTTGCAGCGCTGCAGCTTCGCCAATTAGACGATGCACGGGAGACGTCCCACCTAACATGAGCATCTTAAATATCCACAGTCACTCGCATAACGCAATTTAAGTCAAAATAATTTGTCATAAATGGACCAAACTCAATCCAAACCAAACCAAACCAAACCCAAAATCAATCATGTATAACATACATTTTCTGAATTTCTTTTTATACTTGCTATAATAATGTTGTACGGGAAATATAAAATATCAAATACTATCGTACATTATGAGACTTTACATAACATAATAATACTTTACTACATAATAACACTATCAAACAAGTTTCACTCTCTTCTATAATAGTTTAGAAACACGACTTTAACTTTATTCGTATACTGTTAACTTGTTAATTAATTGTAAATGTTTAAGCAAAATGTGTAAACAGTGTTCAATGATTTATGTTACATTGCATATGGCCTGCGTCACGAATACTTAACGCAATCGACAGTACACAAACTGCAGAAGAACACTGTTTGTAGAAAACAGCGCGATCGAAACTCTATTTTTCTAACGACAGAAATAAAAGTTATTCTTCTCCCGAACGTTACGAAAGAGTTCTCAAGTGTTATCGCCATCCGGAAATGGAACTTACCGAATGTTTGTTCCTCGTATGTCCGCAAGAAACTATTCGAATGGTTCCAGAGAAATGATCTTCAGATTTCTCTACAGTGTCGTTAATAAAATTGTGTAACGATCAAATTCTAAAATAAAATTATTCCTTTTTGCAAAAGAAGAAGTTACTTTCACACAACCTCAAGAATCCTCCCTTTCAAGGTAATACAACACTTTTGTGACGCCCTGTATACATAATGGTTAACGATTTAATCAATTGTCAGATATTGCTAATTGCACTACAGGACTGCTTAATTTAGCTTAATCTAGCGTCATACATATTCAATATGAAACATCTCTTCAGATAGTCACTTACATTTTCCTCTTAATCGCTACGCAACATTCATAACCGCGTGGCAAATGTACCAGCCGTAAATAACAGCAATTAGTTTTTAGAACAGTTACGTATTTTCTCGCCTGTTGCAATCTGTCCTGAATACATACTGCAGAGAAAAGCAACGATGTTGTGTTATGTTATCGCGAGTATAATATACAGGGTGGGGCAATAATAATGTCCGCTTTGAATATTTCCGTTACTTGTAACAATATGAAGAAATTAGTTGCATTAATGTACGTAATGCCGAGAGCTTGATTTGTTTATTAAAAAGACAAGAAAAGTTGCTTTTTATATTTTTCACCCGCAGTATTAGGTGCATTTACCCTATCACGAGACTATTGTTACGAAGAAAAACAGCCGTAATTTCCAAGAAAATTGTAACTCCGAGCCACAAGTGGTCGCAATAGTGAGCGAATAAAAATGGAAGAGAACAAAGCGTCGTTATATTTTCGCGGAGCGGCACATTAACCGTGCTCCTTTCGCCCCTTTTTTCTTCTCGATGTGCGACGTATCCATTTGCCAGCAATTAAGCGAACACGATAAAAATTAATGAACATGGATTGTCAGTGTAACAGTTAATAGTTAATGCCCTAGCGTGTAAACAATTTTTCCTCACGATGTTTTATTGTCAAAATAAAAACATATTAGAAAGTTATTACACAAACGTGTTATTTTCCCAGTGGATAAACACGTGGTCGGTAGCTATTGTAATTCTGTGCGTTGCAGGAAACCGCGGTGACATGATTGATTATGCTATCAGTGTATTTTGATCGTAAAGTCGGCGCGCCGAGGAGAAAGCGACCCACTTCCTTTTTCGTCTCCCGGGCATTCTTGATGTAAAGATCACTGGAGTAGCTTGGAAATTTTTCAAAACAGCCCGAGTGATTACCGCCTGGTCGCTTTGGAAAGGGGACATAAATTCGGCCGGGTGGTATCATCCGTACTTTAGTTTCCTCCGGCGGTGTATATATGGGACCCGTGGTCGGGTCCTCGTAAGGATTTGGCGGGAAAAAATCGAGTGGCACGCTGGCATACAGAAATCGACCAACGGGTTTTCCTACACAAACACAGGAACATTACGTTAGATATGAAAAGATATACGACTTCCATTTTAATTGATTATTTTATAAATAACAGAATAAAAAGAGAAGAAACGCTTCATTCTTGGACTGAAAGACTGTTTAACCCTGACTACAGTACAGTTCCCCCACTATCAACCATTTCATATTGCTCTCGTCGTGCTTTGCCTCGATAGAGTATCAAATTATACGTAAAAATACAATAGATTGACCTTGATATGTCCTAAGCCTAATAATTATAATTAACCAGATATTATTGAAATAATTTTTAACACGTACAGTGACTCCTATTAATGTTCGGACGCTCTAAAAAAAAAACGACACCTTTGTTAACATTGGACTATGCGATTTGAACTTTTTTGGAATCCTAGAGCAATTAGTTTAAGGTGAAATGCCCTAAGCATGTGGACGAGCCAGAATTGATGCCTAAATCTGGACAATTGAATTTTTATAGTGAAACCAACAATGAAGAGATTAAATAATTATTTTATATATTCTGAGGCCTTAGCTACAAATAGGTGTAAACATTATTTCATTAGATACTAATTGACTAAATTTAACAATAAATTCAACGTTTGTCTGAAAACTGTATACAAAATAGTCTATTTTCATGCGAGTCTTGTGCATTTATAGTTTGAACTTTCATTAGAAAAAAAGATCTAATTTAAGCCCTTAGGCAAGAAATAATTATCACACATATAATAATGTTGATATTTTAAAACAAATTGGCAATAAGTCGTAACATAAATAATAAATATTAATTCAAATATTAGATGTCCAAGTTTAGAATTGCTTTGAAATATAAGTACATACTTCATACTGGGACGCGATGGCAGTAGCTGTCCAACTTTATAGTTAGTATAAAGCTTGTGCTTTATACTCGATGCGCATATGCCTTAAGCCGGACAACGTTATTGTCACACCCTGTATTATTTGCTCGATTGCATACATATTTGTCAAACCATGAAACACAATTTCCCGAGTGAACATATTTTCATTTACCGTGCAGCGTTACAGAATAACCGTTCCTAATTAACGCGTTTATCTCGTAACAGCCGTAACGGCCAATAAAACTAAATAGTTCACTTAATTGCGGCTTTTTTTGTTTGCTTTAAAAGACCCCTTCTTGCCCGGCTGAAGTCCGTCTCGAGTGAAGGTTTGAAAGCGCGTGCATACACATTTAACGTTCGCGGGTTGGTAAAAAACTGTGCGGGTGGTGGGTGTAGCGAGCTCCCAGTTTCCGGGCGTTCCTTACGACAAAAATGTAATTACTTGTGCCGGCTTGGCGAAACAAAATTCTACCGAAAAAGTAAGCGGAAACGTGGAAAGGGAGAGAGAGGGAGACTCCAATCTTCTTCCGCTTTCCAAGCCCCCTTTATATTACTTCTTTACTTGGCGATATTGTCTGTCGTGTTTACCGTTCCTAGAATGTGGATAATGAAGAAAAACTGAGAAAGAAGGGACCGGGCTGGAGAAATGCAAAAATTAGAACCTAACTCGCGATGCAATTCTACACAGATACTTGCACGTCTCTACTTTTCTTGTTAGCGCTGCCGCACAGTGGGTGGTCAGATCGACGCGCTAGCTGTTCACGCTACGTTTGTAGCCCTTCGCGAAACAATTTCAACGACATAGACATTGTTATTTAAGGTTAGAAACGTAAAAAAAAGGATGAAAAGTATAAATTCAGTAGCTGTACTTCTCGTTTTTCTAACACGACTGTAAATAAGATCTACCGCCGAGAAATAGATTTTATTATAGCTGTAGTGAAACATGAAAAATAGAATCCACTTTACCACGTTTGGGTCCTGTTTCGCGATCGTACGGATTATAGGAGTGAGATGGAAAAGGGCTCAGGCCGATATCAGCGTATCCCGGTCCTCCTCGGGGATTAGGTTTGATCTTCACATTCGGAAGTTCCGGATCGCGCTTTTTCTTCTCTCTCACCGCCGGATTAAAGTGACTGACTTTCTCGAAGCACCCATAATAATCGCCCGGAGTCGCGTGCTTCTGCGCAGGCGAGGGTGGCAATAGGCGGCCGCCAATTTTCGCCTTTTCGCGATCCAGCTGCGAAACAGTCGTGTATCAGGTTGATGTCCTTAGCTCGGTAAATGCAACTGTAAAAGCATTTTGCCTGAGCGATACAAGTATAGTCGCGAACCTAATAAATAATACATATATTCTTGTATAATCTAGGGGGAAAAAACAAAGTACATAACATAAAGAAGATAACATCCATAAAGAAGAAGAAAGTGACGCTACGCGAGGGAAGACATATATCGAGAAAAGTTGAGTGTTAACGGGATAGGTGACATTGACAGATCTACCGGTGCTAGAAGTGGGAGGAATCACATGACGGTCGGTCGATTACCCGTTCTTTCGCGTCGAGTCGCCATGGTTCATTCAACGCCTCTCCGTCGAAAATTCGTGTGAATTTCTCTTCGAATAAGGCTGTGGGTGGACCGGGGTGCAGTTGACGGCCCTTCTCGATGCCCTCCCGAAACTTTACAGGTGTTCCGATGTACGTGCCGAAGGGCGCCGACCGTGGGTCGTGAAAAAACCCTGCGAGAAGGAGGTTGTAACGAAGGAGTAGAAGTACGAAGCAGGAAGTTTCAACGGTTGATGTATACTTTACCAACTCGATCGAGATCCGTTTTCCCGAATTGTTTGCCGAGAGGCTCCGGTTCAGGTCGCCTCGATTTCATGCTCGTTTCTTTGCCGAGGAAACCCCATTCGTTATTTCATTTCGTTGAATAACCTGTCACTTTCGCGTCTTCCCCGGCAAACAGAAAACTGCACGGCGATTGTTTTCAAAACGCTGCCGTCTCCTCTCCGGTAATAATAATGGTAATAATAATAATGATGCACACATACAACACATTGTTTATTGGCAATATATTTCAACAAAAAGATAATTTTGATTTTTCTTTTATAACAAGGATTCTTTTATAACAAGGATATTATCCTGTTCAATATATTTTTCTGTTAACATTTTTTATATTGTAAAAAACAAGCAATATATTTAGGTGAATATTCAGATGCTCAGGTTAGCTGAGACACTCTGTACACTTCCAATCTAATAGTTGCACTGCTGATCTTTACGCAAAATAAGAATTATCAGCACGACTTACTAGAAACAGAGGTTCCGTTAAGAATGTATATACATATATACAGGGTGGTTATACATTTTTAAACAAACGTGTACTTTTATGCTGAAATATGAGAAGGGATACAGTGATATTAAAACAAAATTTAAAAATGCTTTCGAACCTTGTTTTAAGTGATACGGGGCAAGAAAAGAATTATTCTCAAGCCTGCTACGAAATGCTTTTTATTCCATTAAATATATTGTTTAGTTTTATAGTTACCTAAAAGTTACATACATATACTGTTTTAAAGTGCGTTGAAATACTTTCGTGGTTCACTGTAGGTGCGCTGACTGGGGATGTACCAATCATGTGCAAGCAGGTAAACGGTGTGCGCAAACAATACGGTACTGAAATGTTCCCACCGTTACCGCAACGAATAGAATGGTAGTCTGGGAATATCAACTCGTTAAGAACAACTCATTACTGACAACTAGAATATTCGGCGGCGTCGAACGTTTTCTCGCCTACGGCGGCGTAAGCTGGATCTCAGAAATCGTAGGACGGTCTCCCTAAAGCACTGTTGACTCGCCGAAGATGTGCAAGTCACCTGGAACTCTCGGATGAACTGCAACTATTTGGAATTAAATTGTGGTTTGCAGATGCTCTCGTAAAGCGGCTGCCGCGAAAAGGAGATTTCATTGGGATCGTCAAAGGACCGTTTCGAATTCATGTTTTCAAGACATCTCGATGCTAACTATAGTACGCGATGATGTATTCTACAACAAATTTTCACAAATAAAATATGCTGCATTGGGTTTCATGTTAACTGATTTAGGCTTGAAACTAGTGCAGTCAGAATCGTATGTAAGTTTCATTATACATATGTATGTACAAATAGAATGAAGAACTGTGTTTGTATCCACTTTTCCACGTTTTCCACATACAATTTATCACAGAAACTCCATTTATGAAGTGAATTTTAAAATAATTAAACAGTTATTTCTGGAAACTTGCAAGTTTCTAAAAGTTGACTGTAGAATTGATAAATTCTTTAAAATGTATTCTTCCTTTAAATTCGTTTAAATTGCCTGTGAGATATGTATGCTCGCTAATACCTTAATTGAAGATGATTCAATGATTTATTTTCGATGGAGAATCCTCTGTATACAGAATGAATATGAATGCTCCAACAAAAATTTAATCATACCTAACGGATCGATTAAGCAGATTTAAATTGAAAATCCTGGAATGGGTGGACGTTTCACGATCTCAGTGACATAAATAATCTAAAATGTATTCACGTTGCAAATAATCTGTAAATACCGTGTGATAATTATTTAATTTCATAATATACCGAGAGAGGAAATGCAACACACGAGAACGCAATAATGTTCGTGAGCTTTTTCACATCGAAATAAGTTCAAACACATCATTATCATCTCTGTAGTATAAATTATATACAGGGTGTTCCGTTTAAATACGAACACCTAAATATCTCTTCAGGTTATTGTAATGCAAAAAATATTTGTTATGTAATGTGCATGGTGTCAATGGACCAAATATCTGGCACGAATATTTTTTCCCGAGGGTCATTTTTTTCGGAGTTGTCAAGGTCAACGATGTTTTTTGGTACATAACTACATTTTTGTTTTTTATTGCATCGTGTAACTGATCGAAAAATACATTCAGATATTTATAAAAACATGACCTTGAAATGACCTCGATCTTCGAAAATTGGCGTTCTTTTGCGTGGTCCACCTTTTCAGAATATTGTGATGCAAAAAATATTTGTTATAATTAAAATTTAAACATATAAATTACGTCATATCGTTGCTACTGGAATACTGAACGATCGAACATAACAGGACTGTTATCACGCTTGATTCGCGGCTGACAACAGATATTCCGGTTAACCGGGAACGCACTACATGATAACCTCCCGTCCCTGACCCGGTGTAACAGAGTTCCGGTTACCGATAGAATCCCCCGGAAGTCCCATGGAACTCCATTACCAGGGCTGTACGCAATACAACTTTCCCTTTCAACGCGGATTGTTCCCGTCGGAATCTCGGCTAAGATCGGCGAGTACCGGGTGGGAGTACTGGCAATTTCCTTCACCCTATCTACCGCCATATTTTCATGGGATCTGCCGCGCAGCACAGCCTCGCGAACCGTAGCGACAACGGCTGCGCGATAATAACTAAACTTTCGATTGCCGGGACGAACCATTAAGATAAGACGGCAAAACGGAACGGTTGGGGCTTTAAGGAGCGGGCTGCAGGGGTTCGGTGGAGGCGGGGGAGGAGGGAGGAGGGAGGAGGGAGGAGGGAGGAGGGAGGAGGGAGGGAGGTTGCGGGAGTAGCACAGCAACATTTGCGGGAGGAGACGAGGACTACAGACGAGAAGCCAGGGGGGTGGCGTGGGATTGGGAGGGACAACCCCGATGGTAAATGGAGAACAGAGAGGCCGGGGCGAAATCGGGAAAGAAGGTGTCGGAAAAAGGAAGTGGAACGAGACGGTCCTCCTGAAAGGGAGCCAAGATTATGGAAGGGGGTTTAAGGAGAGGAGCAGAACCAGAAAAGGATGCGGATATATATCTAGACCACCTCCCCCCGTTCCCCCCTACCTTCCCCCGTGGAGATCGATTAAGATTAAACGCCTAGTTGCTGCGCTTAAGTTAGGGCACAATGGAAAAGCTGAGATTGGGTTTCACGGATTGAAATCAAGGACGTGGCCGTTTAATTTGCAAATGGAAAGGGTCGTGACCGTCCTTTCCGGGGCTACCTCCTTTACTCTTTCAGTCCCTTGGATAGAGAAGCTACACGTCGCGTCGCATCCTTCGGTCGTAGAATATTCTCGCGCCGCGCCGCGCCGCGCCGCGCCGCATCGCGCCGCGCCGCGCCGCATCGATGCGTTCGTACTCGCTGGACAGTGTCGTCCGAGTTCCAGGAAAAGGGAACGAACTCTCAGAGACGTGTTCCAAGAGGTCCACGGGATTCGGATCATTGCTATCGGCGCGATAAAGGAGCCCTGTAGGCAGTCGACAGGAAAGCGTTGTTTTAGCTAGACGAGAAAGAGGCCGATCGACGTTACGATAAAATTAACTCGATTTATTAACGCTATTACGTTGCAATTAGTTCGCCAGCTCGCAAAGAACCGTCAGGTTGGACGCGTACACGTCTGAAAATCATTCTTTCCTGTGCTCTGTGACCATCGGGGGAGGACAAAAAATAGCAAGGCAGAAGGGGGCCAGAGGAGATTACTGCGTTAACGAGAGTTTCAGGCCGTCCTCTTTATCTGGATGCCGACCACGCCGGAAGATAGGTAATTTAAAAATCCCGAACCCGGAGACACTATTTTTCCCAGCCTCTCGCTTTCCAGTTCATTTTTTATTCCTCCCTCTCTCGCCCGCCACCCCTCCCTTCCGCTCTTTTCGACTTATTATCCCTACTGACCCGGTAATCCTCCAGTGACCCGATTTCTGTCACAAGCACGAAAAATCTATTCTGAACGGTATGATACTTGACAAGTGTTTTTCTCACTAAACAAGGCGAAGGTGTCGAGAGAAACATGATACCGCAGTAATCGGTACAGTTACCCTGTTTAAAAATTTATTTACAGGTAGAACTTCGATAGTTGCAATCTCAATTATTCCCACCACGACAAGGTTCGTCTTTGCGACGACGTCTGCGTAGAAACAAAAGAAGATTGCCAATACGAATCACTGTGATTGGTTATTTCTTGCGTTGCACTCGATTTGTGCACGCATTTTCGGTCTCGTTTTGTGCAACCAGCGAGGTTCTACCGTATCGTGTGTGTCTCGGTACCGTTTCCGATCCATCTGTCGATTCCGGAAAGGTAGGAGTTTCTTCGACAGGGAACTTCCGTCCCGTATCGATGTAGCTCGGTCATTAATTTCGCGTCAGCAGCGTTTCTCTTTCTCTAAACGTGTGCCATGCATTTCCCAAAGGAGGCCGGCCATGAATAATCAACAAGTTTGTCACGGACGCGATCTGTCGGATATATGCTTGCGGGCCGGGGGATAACGAACTTACCGAGACCCCGGTCGATCCCGGCGGCAATCGGTCTGCCTTCAGCGAAGTCGCCTTGGCCTGATTCGATCTCATTAAGCGAAAAGACAGAAGCTCACGCTGGGAGTTCCTTGTGAATACCGAAGCACGACGACGAGCTTCTGCGAAAAGCGAAAGGAGCCAGCCTCCCTGCCGTCTTTCAGAAAATTGGCTTTTCGATATGAATCATTTCTGAAGCACCAGTGACATTTTCCAAGGAGTTCCCTTCCTTCTTTGTCCTATTATTGTAGATTGTCGTAATCGTCCACCATACAGGGTCGTCGAGGTAAATCCGGAACGCCTTTGTATTCGGAGTATCCATAAGTGATGAATTCTTTTTAAAGAGAACACTTGTCACTAGTGCCGCATCAACTGTACCAGCGGAAGGACATTTTTATTCACGGTTTCCATATGGGCACACTGTGGGAAATGCTGTTACACGCATTTACCCACAGTTACTGCAGACTTGTATTCCGAACAATTACAATGGATTCATTCGAAATGATTAGAAGAAGGGGCAGTTTTATGTACTTCTGGGTACCCGTAATAAAAGTAGAGTTGAGCAGAGCCTCGATAACTTGGAAACCTCTACGAGACGAAAATTAATTTACCTTTAGACGCAACAAAGTTTTAAATGGGAATGAAACTAACAAATACCTATTTTAATCAAATAAAATATTATACATGAATATATTTCCTATTTAATATTCCTATTAACTTCGTCAAAGCTAAATTATAGCTTGATTAAAACTATTCATTTCTCCTATTTCCTAATTAAGTTTTTATTTAATTTGCCACCGACTTGCTTTGGTAATTTTCCACATTACTGTACAAAATAATAACTCTTTTCTGATTAATCGCCATGATGACAATCAATAAATTAATAAAAAAAACTTTGAGTTTTCTAAGAAGATATCTGAATGCTCTTCTCTTTGAATTTTGAACAAGTATGAAACTTTTGTATAAAATAATGTGATACAAGATAATAAATCAATGTAAATACATAAATGTTTAGAACGTGGCTTTTTTGATAACATACACATTACTTTTTAATATCGTCTGGTTTAATAAATTGAATGTAGTAGTGTTTCAAACAGGAAATTTCAACACATTTTGCTGTGTTAATGATCAATTAGTACAATACGATCCAACGATACGATGGCCAATGAGGCCACATCAAGCATTCAGAGTCCACTGACGTTGGTAATCAATCTCGTGATGCCAATAAGGGCTTTCTGGTGACCTACAACGCGTATACCTTCAAGTAATTTTCCGCAATTTTGTAACGTAGCCTTGTCAGTGAATAAGAACTTGTATAAAACTTTATCTGTAGCTTATGCTTTCTAACCACTATTAAATTATACTTATATTATTTATTTATTATTTGTATCTGTGTAAACCATTAAAAATATGTACATACAGCATACGTACTATCACAAGACACAATATTTCAGTTTAAATTGGCATAAAATAATTTTACAAAGCCGTGGTTAAATCAGTTTCAGCATGCAAGATTGATTTACAATCTTTCGGAAGTAGGTGAATGTTTTAAACCCATTTTATAATCTTTCTGCCACCTATTTCCATTTATATAATTTGTAAAAACATTATTTGGTTCAATAAAACTTTTAAATAATTTTATTTGATTACGGCGAAAACGAGATTAGTTTGATTGCTTCATCTCTTTGTTCGATGATGGTATCTCCTGTATTTAGCCGACGAGTTATTGGTCACTCTCCACTCGCCTAACTAGCCATTAACTCTATTCTATTGGTGCAACAAGAATTTATCGGTCTCTATTCTCTTGGACCCTCGTAAATATAGTCCACTCAAATTCATGGTATAGCATAAAAGGATGCATAGATGACAATCTGCTCATTCCATTACGTAATTATCTTGTTAATTAAACTTTCCAACAAATTTTACCTTTTTTTCATGTGTTCCAACGATCGAAATGTGATTCTTCGCGTGTTAAATTCGATATTGGAAACTGCTTTCGCCTGTAAACATTATACGGATGTTATTTATATATATGTAATAAAATCTCTACAACTTTCTAAATAAAATAATACACGGGGTGGTTCAAAATTTGGTCCCCACGATTTTTGCGGCATTTCTGATAGTCTGGCAAAAAAATGTTACAAACAAAAGTTAACCAGTTTTCAGTGATCTATGTATAAATTGTATCATATCACGAATTTGATTCAATTAAATTATATTCAACATTACACAGTTGAATACTAATAGTGAAATACTTAAATTATTCGAAAATCGGAAATTTAGTATTGATTTCAAAACTATTTACATTTGGAGTCACCGTATATGGTAACTATACGTACGTATAGTTTGGTACCTCTACGTTCAGCGCAGAATGTCAGCTCCGACTACTGTCTTCAGCATTCATATAGGTGCATTGGCCAACGTTCTAGGTCCCTGCGCCACCATTTTCTCCTTTCATATGACATCGTTGCTTACAGATAACCGCGTTCTCGGTGCAGTTTAGTAGGGGACAGTCGCGGCGGAGGAACCATTGTATTAGGTTGGTGCAAAAATAATTGTGGTTTTCGTTCTTGGATTTTAAAGCTAACGAATAACACAGACCAATCAGAGCGCACGGCTACAACAGGCGGATTGCGACTCTTGTAAGGAGACTGCACAGCCTCGCCCTCACGGATTTAGTTGAGATTTTACAGAGTTATAGACCTTGTTCCCCTGATTACGAAAATACCCCATCATAGGGGCAGACACTCAATAGTTTCATTGCAAATATCTCGAAAACTATTGAGTATCTGTCTCTATAATGGGGTATTTTCGTAATCAGGGGGACGAGATCTATAACTCTGTAAAATCTCAACTAAATCCGCGAGGGCAAGGCTGTGCAGTCTCCTTGTTAGCTGGACCTCCCGCCGCGCCGGAATCCGTCCGCTGTAGCCGAGCTCTGATTGGTCTGTGTTTTTCATTGATAATTCTTTAACAAAGCCGTGGAGAACATTTCCGCAAAGGAAAAAATTACTACAAATGACATCGGGAACCACCCCTTTCGAGGAAGCGCAACATTTCTCGGACACCCTGTATATGTAGACGGCTGTAACCGTTTATTTTTTAAATCCACAGCCATGATATTTCAAAGGCAGCAGGATCGATTTATTTCGAACCACGCGGGATTGTTTCAGAGACAAAAATCTGAAACCCAACAGAGACGTTTTTCTGCTCTGGCGCTGGGTTTTCATTTCGCAGGTGAAGCACCAGCGATACTACAGTCGAATATCGATGCTTTAAGTCTCAAACGGCGCCATTTTCCTGTAGGTAAAGCAATTCCAAAGAGCAGCGAATACAAAACGCTCCAGATATTAGTTACATTATCAAATCTCTTGGCATTTTTCGTGAAAATGCGTACTATAATTTCAACGATATGTAATACAATAGTTTACAAGTGGGATAAAGATTCACCAGATTTCACCATTCACAAGATTCATCAGATTTTTTGGTTTGGTGCGCCGTGGTTAAAAAAAATAAAAACCGATTTTTTCGACGTTTTTTCCGCGAAGAACTAAGCTAACCTTAGAATTGTTACGTTCTATTTATTCTGTAAGTCTATCAGGCTCTGATAAACCTTGAGCATTGTACAGAAGTAATTAAAAAATCAAATCGATTATTGCCCAACTCTGCAGAAGCTAACGTCTAATAACACATAATTAGTAAGGTGGAGTTTCTTAGACCCCGGCAAATGAATTCCATGAACAGCCTCGTTTTTAATAAATTTTAGGATAAACAAACAGATTTAACTATATTCATATAAAAATTCTTCCCAGAAATCTGAAGGTCTCCGAGACCCCACATTACCTTGCGAAGGTTAAATTAATTTACATATATTTCATTAAGAAAAGTTAGAATTAAAAAGCAACGATCTACTTTCGGGCAGAGAATTGATCCGGACAGTATGCGAGAGTGCGAATATTCCAAAGAATTTTGCATTGCAACAACCGTGTTTGACGGAAACTATTTTACAGTAATTAAAAACATGGCAGAGCGGCGGGCGTCTGTCAATCCGCATTTTTTCTTTCCACTGCAGCATCTGTCATTCGACGGATCGACGGAGCCATGCGTGTCGTATACATATAGTACTGCATCGTTCAAGCTGTGACCTGGATTTTAGCACGATTAAACGATTCGAAATCGTAGCGCAATCGCCGTTGGATTCGATCATCAAAAGGAGACACCGAAAGGAGGGGAAGTAACTAGTCGAACCATTGGAGATGTGGGAGGAAAGTAACAACCTGTATCTATTCCTCGGCTTGATTAATCAAATTTATAAGGAACATCGGTCGCCCGAAATTCTTAAATTTTAAAGAAAATTCTACTAGGAGCACAGTGAACAAGAATTGCAAAAAAGTGGACAAAATTCATGTTTCTGTTAATTATACCATATCAGTTACACAAATAGAACTGTGTCTTACTTAGACGGTTTGGGGTCGTTGAATTTTGAATTAATTACACCTATTTTATAGAAGCGGCCCACTGTGCGGCTTCCACGTTATTAGTCAGCGTTTTTTTTTATGGAGATACTATGTGCATGAAAAAATGAAAGAGCAGACAGTTTTACACTGTTTTATGTCCAATATAATATCATGTGTCCTTTCTTTTATGGTGGTAACGCTTTCAAAAAATAAATTCACCTTGCAATCTTTCAATAAAATACTTTATTATAGCTTTTATGATCGTATTTGCTGTATTAATAAAGACGACGTAAACCAGACCCAATTTTACTTCAGCTATACGACGGTAGAAAATAAGAACGAGTCCACTCACCACTGCCAATACGCGTTTTATATGGGATAAGAGTCTTATTATTTAGGAAAAATATTACTGCTCTATCTATGTCTGTGAGATTAATAGGTCGTAGTTTGTTTTTGTCACATTAAATTTTGATTGTAGCAATTAGTCTTACGAATCAAATATTCATGAAATGATTGATGGTTTACCATTTTAAACTTGTACTGTTTAGTAATAACTATTACAAATTTCCTTCATCAATAACTGTTATGAGCGATCGAAATGAACTTCTCTTATCGATAACTGCTTTGAGCAATCGAAACAGTTTTTCTTCATCGATAACAGTTATCGAGGAGGATCCAATTTTTGGACACTAATAACTGTTACTTGTAACCAAAAAGTATATAAAGATCGTTATAATTTTAATCATGTTGTTCTTCGAATTTTTTCCTTTATATTTTGTGTAGATTATCTTAAATTTCAATAACAATCAACATATTATTAATGATTTTTATCGTAGAACATTTTAGAATAACTGTTATTTTTGGTTCCTGCTTGTAACAGTGATTACTTAAACCGATTGATCTGCTTTGAGTCCACACTAACTTTGAGTTCATTAAGAACTCGAGTTTGACAATAGCCTTTGTTAGCTGTAATAGGGGGCACAGAAAATACCATTTTCAGTGGCATTAAACCGCGACTTACTGCATACGTTTTCGCAGATGCGGATTGTAAAAATGTGCACGTTTGGATTACCGACGGGCATTGTCAACGGTTATTTAATTTTCAGTGGTTTATCGGCTGAATGCTCGCAGCTTTTACGGTGACAATAACACTTGCCGTTTCGCGTTTCTTCGCATTCCACCGTGCCGAGGAACTGCCATGTCCGCGGGACCGTTCCCATTGATTTCGTTTCTTTTTAAAATGTCTGCTTATGAAACTGCCTATTTAGGATTAACTGCGCTGGAATTGTGACTACATCAGAATGCTTGCCGCACCGACCGAGAATTTTCTTTAGTTACTTAAGCAACTCCATCGAGGGTTCCCGTGTAGCGATTTCCCTTAAGAACAGTTTTCTAAGAAAGCTTAAAGTTCTGTTGAGCCCCGTGAGTTTAACCAGAACAAAAACATTTTTGCTCGGCGTGGCGCTGCGGGTAGTTTATAAACGGCTGAAACGACTTTAATTATAATACACTATCGCGACGTGGGTTAGTCGGTGACGTTATAAACAATTTAATCAATTGCAGTGTTTAATGGCCAGTGAATGTCCGAGCGCGGCGATACCGCGCGGATTCGATTAATATGCAAACAGTGGATCCGAAAGGTATTTCAACATTAAATTGCACCGATTCTCAAGAAATTATATCAATATTCGAACCATGATTATTTCGTTATAACAGATAGAGAACGAGAATGCTACAAATTGAATTGCCTACGAAAGTATCGAACATTTTTAATCTGAATAAATCTGTTATTAGATTTGAAGATTGGGTAATTATTCCGAATAGAGCATTCCTCGCCAATTTTAATGACCTCGAAATAAGTTGTTGGGAGCAAATTCTGAACAACCTTTTCCTTTGCGAAAATTAGAAAAAACAATTACATCAGATACCGATATACTCATAATAGATAACAGTAATTATTTCTTTAACGAACGTCCCCAAGAAAAAATACTGACAAATAAGAATTTAAGGCAAAGATAAAGAAGTTTATTGCAAGAAAGATATACATGCCTCGGTTTTCTACGACCACCAAAATGGCTACTGAAGATTTACAATTTCATGGTCTCGTAAATTATTGCATAAACGGGCTGAGAAACGTATACAGCGAATCACAGTATTATTCGAACACTTTTGAAACGACGATAACTTATGCGACCTGGATTTTTTTGAGAAGTTAGAACAATTAGTTCTACCACATGACGTGAAAAAGAAATTTTTTAAATGTTGCAATTACAAAAAAAAAAAGAAGATACTAAACGTTGTTGCGTACAACTTTTTTTATGAGGCCCAATATTGAGAATTTAAAAAATATGATGAAATTCTCAGAGTCTGTATAATCACGACAAAACGTATTGTTTAAATTTTCAACATAGACCAACATGAAACAGTTGTAAACTATAACTTTTAGTATTTTCTCCGTAATTCCGACCAATTGCAATTTTTAAACAAATTTTTTTGCGTCGTGTAGTATACTAACTGTTCTAACTTCTCAAATATGTAATCCAAGTCGTATGATCCAATATTAAAGGTTAGTTATGGTTTTTTGTGTGTGTGTCCAAATAATACTGTGATTCACTGTGTACATTTATTACGTATATTTCCAAAAACGTATAAATGTATTCTTTTGAGTTCTTTCGATCGTTTGCAAACATTTCAATTATTTCTTGAAGCGCACCTCCATATTTCTGACTCCAGCTTTTCTCTCTCTCTCTCTCTCTCTCTCTCTCTCTCTCTCGAATAGAATGGCCAGACGTAGTTCTGTTTTAACAGTAAGCATTCTTTCACACAGCCGTAAACCACAGAGGCTATAATTTTATCAAGACGTGCACCCGACGATTCTCATTGCAGGAGACTCGTTATTGTTCGTAAACGGCCGTGAAAAAATTCTTGCCCGGTCCGTAATCAAAAACCTCCGTGGGCTCGGTATAAAAGTTTTACGGCTCGTCCACTCGGAAACCGCGTTACGGTTGGACAAGAAATGGCCTCGATTAAACTTCCGCTGCTCGATCCTCTGAATTTCAACGGTCAGGGAGACGGCGAAATGTGAGAACGGATTTCGAAACGTTTCCCGGACGTTCTGTACTAAGCATTTGGAACCCACGGAGGGTCTTATTTAAGTGTATGAAACAAGTTTTAGCGAAAGCATTAAACGTCGCCGGAAAAGGTAATACAGTGACCGATGAACGAAAGTTTAAATAAGAAAATATACGTGATAAATAGACTACGGATCTTTTTGCAAAATAAAAAATGTTTGCGTAGATTGCAAGACATAGGAAACGAATAAAAATTTAATTCTTTTGATTATCTTGTCAAGGTGAATGTAATACATACACTGATGGCCTTAAATCTTTTTAATACATCCACTGTTTTAAATTGTACGTACCCATTTTTGTCATAAATACATAAAATCCGCAGTCTACTGATAAATAATCAAAGTTTACTATTTACAAAGTTAGTACGTATTATTATACTATAATGTTTGTTTACCAAGCGAAAGAACAGTAACACCGAAATTCTCCGTCGAACCTTTATCCTTGACATTTTACCGCGGTCGCAATACCGTCTGGAATTTACTACATGTCTCTGTTATAATCTCATCAAAATATTTAAAATCGATTGAAAAATTTCACACACACACACACACACACACACACACACACAAGACTAAAAAGCAGAAAATAATTATTTAAATAAAAATAAATTTGTAAAAAATACCACGTTTTTAAAACCGACTAAAAAGTATAAAATAATTTTTTCTAGCCCCATACAGATTCCTAACCCCGTACAAATAGTCCTGAAAATTTGTGATTGTGAATTTTGAATAGCTATGAAAATACTTGTAAGATTTAAAACGAGATAATACATACATATAGTAAGGAGTGTAGAGAGTAGCTGCCGTTGAGAAAACTCGCACAACAGCAGCGCCCGCACTAGCGGGTATAGTTTACCCTGCATAGAAAAGTGTATGATTCTAATTTAAAAAACGGGGTTGACCTTCATATGTCCCGGAATTGTCTCGGGAAAAGTTGGCCCCTAACTGTACCTCTCTCGAGACAAAAGTTAGAGGCGGAGGGTTATCAAAGTTTCTTGTTAAGTGGTGCTCGCTGAACAAACTTACTTCGCGACAGTAGTTTACGCCTGGAATCATCGATAATATCTGCGAATTTCCAAGGTGTCCGATTAATCCGAGGGGTTGGCAGACGTCATCGCGGTGACCATCAAAACCGGTCGAATTTCACCGGGTTGGTCCGACTCGCCCACGGAGTTACCGAGCAAACTAATCACTGGGAAGTCTAAACAACAACGAAATTGTACAGTACCTCGAGGAGGAACGTATCTACATACATACATAGTGCCGTGCTACAGTCTGCGAATGGCACGCGCCCCGGAACCAATGGGAGAGGCCACAGAACTGCAGAATTATCGATGCCGCGGTGGTATTGCGGCGCTGTGTCCATTAATTCGACGTTAGCCTAAGGGGCTTTAAATAATTAATCCGGCGGCCCACCTGCCGCGATTAAACGACGCGATTAAACCGATCCCTGGGTTTACTTGACCGAAGACTGTCGAGCCACGGGCCAGTGACTTTCTCCGTGGAGCTACGTGCCATCTGCGACGCCCGGAGCGGCGCGGCGCGGCGCGGCACGACCATTGAAATTTCATGAACAGTCCATTCAATCCAACTGTTCTTCCGGTGGCACAAAAATGGAGCGGTAAGATCTCCAACGAAATTGGATATATTTGATCGAAGCACTTATACTCGTCGACAAAGTGATAGCACGCGTGTGGACTATCTTTAATTTCTCAAAAACTACAGTCACTAAATATTCCGTTTTGTCGATCGTAACGAATTAATAGAAATTAGTTCGTGCTAAATTTTTCTCAACGTTTCGATCCAAGTATGGATCATCTATATCTATATTGTTACGTCCTAAGGTGAATGTATTATAGATTCGATAGTTAAAAATATAGATTTTGATTTGAAGTTAAATTTTCAAAAGATTATAATTGTAGATGAAACGCAGTTTTGAACCTACGTGCGTTCACCGGTTTCGTTTCGGGTAACTGAGGATTTTTATTCTTATATATATATGTCGTGGCACTAACATTTTGGCGTGACCCGTGCGCCCCGGCGTTAGTACGTTTCATTCTCGCGTGTCGGCTGTCGAGTACCCTGACTGACTCTGCGGAGTCGCCCTCGAACGTTCCAACGCTAAACAAAATCTGCCGGCCGGTCTCGGGCCATCGAGGGCCTTGCCTCGCCTTTTCCCCACTCCGCAGAATCGCTCCGTCCACGTGCACGTATTCCAAAAGGGAGCCGATTTCGTTTGTCGCAGCCGCTCAAACGTTTCGGCCGCGCGCAAGCGAAACCGATCCCGACTCTTGGCGGCCGATCAATCGTCTCGGTCGCGCTACAATGTAAATGCACGCGCGAGCACTCGGCAACCGACTCCTGCAACTTCCAACGGCCAATCCTTAACCTATATGCTTACTCTAAAAACGCGCTTAAATCTATATATATATATATATATATAATAATCGGAAAGAATAAATTATTATTCTTTTAAAGAGCGTTCGAATACTTTCGTGTACGTATAGGTATAGTCTAAGTCTGTGTTCGTATGAACAAAGGAATATGAATCGTAGCTGAGAAGAAAATTATGCGGGCGACGTGTTAACAATCATATTTACAAGAAAGTTCGATTATATGTTCTTCTTGTTTACGTATAAATATCTGTTCGTTAATTGTAGAGTCAATATGTCATACACCATCGGCATTGTAATATATTACATGGCATTCATTACCCGGACAGTATCAAGCATTGTTGTGTTACACAATATCGATTACTGGTACGTGAGTTATACGATCTATTACGCGTTGTCATGTGACAATAATGGACACCATTACACTCGAGTTAAGAACGCCCGCTAATTATAGGCAAATTGTCGAATACATGTATCATTAACTCCATCGTTATTTATCACAAGGTTTTTGAATAAGTCGAATTTCATAATCAAACTTCATAATAATGATAATCATTTCGTTCGATACGAATTTGATAATTTTTACTTAATACTAAACCTACCGTCGTCGGTCAAAATGACCGGTTCCAGACCTCTTGTTTTATTGAACGATTATTATTGATATAATAAAAATAATTTCATAAGAAATGATTGTATAGATAACTTTAGTGGAGCATATATTACAATAGGAACTGTACAAAGTCTAAATAAAATCAATCTTGTCATTTTTATAAGAGAACATGTACTAGTTACTTTTAAGGCTCGGTAGGTTTAGTGTTAACCCTCGCAAGGGAAGGTCTAATAACACATAAATGAGTTTAAGTACATTTAAGTTTAAACTGAGATATTTGAGAGTTTGCGTTTCAATGAAATTAAAAATACACGTATAAGATACCAATGTAATACACTCCTTAAATGTATCTAACAGAGTTGAATTTACAATTCCTATTAAAATAGTAATTATTAAGTGAATAATATGTGTCTTCTTACCAAGAAAGGATTTAAGCCACTTTCAAAATCAAAATTTGTATCATTCTATTAACCAGCTAATTTACATTTAAAAAAATCTTCGGTTTTAAATATATTAGTTACAATTTGCTTCAGAATGAAAAGATAACGGAGAAATGTAAATATTAAAATTGCCAGCTTGATTTTTCTCGAAAATGGCCACTTTCAAAATAAACGGCTCAAATAGTAAAGTGGGGGGGGGGGTCTCTTAGACTCCGACAAATGAATTTCAAATTTAGGATAAAGAATAACACAGGATAAAAAGTAAACAAACAGATTTAATTTTATTCATATAAAAATTCTTTCAAAAGTCTGAAGCTGGAGAGTCTCCGAGACCTCACATTACCTTGCGAAGGTTAAAGAAAAATAATTTGCAATACTATGCAATAAATATAGTTTACAATCAGTGAATCAACGCGCACACCATATAATTCCTGCAATGGTCTTTGTCCATTGATTATCCAAACGGACAAATTTCAGATAATTGGTCGATTTAATATAATAAATAGATGGTGAACATATTATGCTTGCCTGATTAGCGTCCGATATATTCCATTTGTTTGACGACTTACACTTTGGATTGTGATCGAGCTGCGGATCTTTATGACATGTATGTTAACGAGAATCGATCCTTGACTATGTACAAGGTAAAATTTTTTCTAATGACGACGAAATAATGATACCAGTATTTTTCAAAGCCTTTTGGGCTAGTAAATTGGAATTTCACCGGGTTTTAATGAAATTCCTAAATGTCTTGCGCAGGGGACAAATCAAATAAATATATTTCCCGATGGAAGTCAAATTAATTCCGATCCACTTTATATGAACTATTATATTTCCCTCAATAGATGCTTTCCGCTCGCCTAATAAATCTACATATATGTATAAAACAATAGTAAATTTTTCATACTCGTATGTCGGTAGTCGTTTTCGTGATCGTCTCCTATATTAATTAATCAATTGGCTAAATTTGGACACCTCGCGACAGTGGGCATTCATTTCTCACAAATATCGTGCTCATCTCTTTCTCGTACATTATGTCAAACAAATACCAAGAAATCTTACAAATTAAATAAAACACAGACATTTTTAATTTTCGTCAAAATTTATTTCAAGTATTTTTAAACTTTGTTTTTATATATCACTGTATCCCCTTTCATATTTCAGCATAGAAGTACATTTTTGTTTAAAAACGGATAACTATAAAACTAAACAATATAATTTAATGCAATAAGAAGCATTTCAACCAGACCATGTTGATAATAACTTAATAATAACGATTAAGTCACGTTAAATCACTTCAACATGGTTGCATTAATCGAAATAAATGTTAATCCGATGGGGAAATACTTGGTGAACATGGCAAACACAATTTCAAGAAAAAATTTGTTTCCCAAAATTAAGAAGAAGAAGAAGATTTCCGTTTTCTGCATCTTCGGTTTAGTTTCACGTGCAGTATGAAAATATATAAACAATTTTGTAAATATTTGATTTACTGTCACGATAAATCTAAAAGGAGAATTGGATTTATAATTATTTACACACACAGCACTGTACTTAAACAGATGAGAAGACATTTAATGTAGAAATAGTTTCCTTATCGTGAACAGCATACCGATGCAAGACTTTATGCTGATTTTATAATATCAGGGCTTGATTCCGTACAGTTGTGTCTGTGTTATCCGATTAATTATACCAGTACGGCAAGGGCGAACGGTTTCACCGGGCGAGTACGGCGCGCGGGTAGTTTTTCCCTAAATCAGAGAATTACGTCTCGCGTTGTTTAATTAAATTCGGGTGAATCCGCGGCACTGACAGCTGGCCCGACGAGAACTTATCGTGCACAGAAAACGAGCCCGCGCGTAACGAAAATAAATGCGTTTCCACGGGCACCGACCGTTTCGTGATTAGGCGAAACAACACGTCGCGATGCGGACTGTGTTTCGACAGGGTACTTATCTACTTACGATGCTCCGCGAAATCACTGCGTCGAACGTGACGACTCGCCAACTGAAGAGGAGAAAACGCTCGAACAAAATCGTATTTTTCTCATAGCGAGTAACCATCATTTTATATTAGGTCGTTGCACATGAAATGTCCGATTTTAGAATGAAAATGTTACGAAGCGTCTTTTGATCAGAAACAGGCCTGGCCAAACCAAATGATTTCACGGGCCACTTTGATGACGCGTAAACATGCTTTTAGAAAATCTAATACAAACACAAAATGAATAAAACTTTATCGTTATGCTATGATTCAATACAATTAACTCGAGAGTTTTGGCCAGCTTTTCGGGCCAAATACTCCACTGTGTTTCACCTACAACTTTTGGACCAGTGAGTTCCTAACATTGAAACTTGGATTTTCGGCATTTTCTCGTGAAAATCTACAGGATTATATTGGGTTGGTAAGGAAGTTCGTAGCGTTTTCAAATTACGAATCGAAGATCAAATTAAGCTATGTATTTATATGTTTATTCAATAAAATGCAAAAAGTAATAGAACAAAGTGGAAAATATGTTATTGAATAAATCTATGGTTAAATATTTGAATTGTAGCTTCCAAGTGTAGTCTACAAATGCTACGTACTTTCGTTCCAACCCAATATTTTAATAATAAAATATTTCAATTACGAGTTTGAATACCTTTCAAAGAGAATGATCATTGTTATAGCAGCTTGCAACTGCAGCAAATTAAACGAATCTTAATTAGATTGAACGGTTAATTTCGCTTCGTATTGTAGATTCATAAAGCTTAATTAACTGCTTGCAAATGTGAATATTTGGAAATAGTTGGTATGTAAAGTTAACCATAGAATATTAATCGTTACTGTTATACTCTCCCAAACTCCGAAGCAACTGTGACCTCATTGTTAATTGTATTGCAATTCAAAGACATTCTAGGGATACTGTCAAAGGCATTGTTAATAGACAAATGTTATTAAACTTTCACATAGCTCGGTCATAACTTTACTCGCGAATAATAATGATGCATTTTATTAACACTAAACCTACCGAGTCTTAAAAGTAACTGGCACATGTTCCCTGATAAAAACGACAAGATTCAGACAAGTTTTCAGCAAACATTAAGACAAGCTATTTATTTAGATTTTATTTGTGCTGCTCCTATTGTAATATGTGCTCCACACTAAAGATATCAATACAACAATTTCTTATGAAATTATTTCTATTATATCAATAATCGTAAAATAAAAAATCTGGAACCGGTTATTTTTAGCGTTGATGGTAGGTTTAGTGTTCAAGAATAAAACTTACACTCTGAACTTATACAGAAAATTCTAAACGATAAGTTTTTGCTTCTCACTTATTACTAGCTCTCATCCCTCGATACCACAATTTTTGATTTGTTTAAAAAATTACCGGAAAATAGTGACATTTGGGAATATGCAGTTTACGTATTCACCATTTTGCGAATTTTCGAGATAAATAACTATGCACTATGCACAATTTTAACCCACATTTTTTGTTTAAACAAATATTTATTGCGGGCGGTGTAGAACAAGAAACTAAAGTCTCTAAACAGGAAGCTAAACTAACCAGGAAAAACATTCATGAAAATTATTGAACTTTGCAGAGCTTACACGAGATTGATGTTTCGGGTAGTACCGATGGGAAGAAGAGTGGGCCATCTGTACGCGCATAGAGAGCAGCATTCGCGTAGAGTGTAGAGTATGCACGTGCAAGGCTGTGTATACACGTATCGGTAGTCACTATGTCGGTTGCCAGACCCTCATCCCTGCCTATGTGCTATTACAGTGTATATAATCGACGCGGGTCAACACGTCGACAGAGAACGTCCATTACTTCATCAAACCCTGGTCATCGTCGACGGATCCGTCCACCGCCAATTTGCCAACAATAGCGATGCTGTACCGTGTATATGTATAAACAGGTTAACACTTCGGCCATCCCAAATGGGACATCCTCAGGCTGTATCGTCTCCACCAGGTGCGCAGGAAACCTGACTTCTCGATTCCTTGGGTTACCTTCTCGACAGAAATTAGCACTAACCGTACCCCGACCTTTCAAACGGCCGGTTTTACATTGTGAATTTCAGGGCAAAGTTGTCCTAGTCGTACACCATAAACAAAATCAAGAATAAATTGTAGGATTGATTAAATACCAAGGAATTACTTGCGTTAAATTGAAATTCCCGTGAGCCAGCGTCCCAAGTGGTGCCATCTACAGCTTAAAGTCGTAAGGTGGAGTCGGGTAAGTGCGCACTGGATTTAAAAGGAAAAACGTGGGGCGCATACAATAGATAATTGATGCATGAACACCTAAATCACTGACAATTTTACTGCACTGCAAATTATATGAACTGTTGTGCGAGTTTTCTCAACGGCAGCTACTCTCTACACTCCTTACTATGTATTATCTTGCGCCCCACGTTTCTCGTTTTAAATCTTACAAGTATTTTCATAGCTATTCAACATTCACAATCACAAATTTTCAGGAGTATCTGTACGCGGTTAGGAATCTGTATGGGGTTAGAAAAAATTATTTTATACTTTTTAGTCCGTTTTTTTTTAAATTTATTTTATTTATTTAGCAAAAGAACAGGAGCAACTTATGGACGTAAAGTGTTAGTTGTCAGTGTGTCGGGGGTGTGGGCTATGCAACCCTCGTCGTTGCTACCTCTGGTTTTTTGTAAATTCAGACAGCAGGGGCGGAATCACTATGATATATAGCCGGCCGACGGTATGCGTGCAGAGATTCCAGGCGCGAAGCAGTAGCTTCGTGCCATCACGATGGGAATTATGACGGAAGGGTACCGGTCTCTTTTTTGCTTTCTGCCTCGCCGCAAAAAGCACCGGAACACCACGCCGCGCGCCGCGCCGCGCCGCGGAGAGAAATACAGGAGAGAAGGAAATCTGTCTGATACGAAAACGTGGCACCGGCAATTCCGCGGAGTTTCAATAAACACCGCGTAACTTTTTTACGTGAAATTAAGCTCCCTGTGTCACCGATTGCTCGACTGCTTTAATTAATAATTAATAGTTCGTGAACGTTTCCCCGCGGCGCGCTTCCACTCCTGGCTAGAATCTCCCTTTGACTATTTCAATTCCTACGTGCAATTAATTCAGTTCGCAGTTCCGCTTCCCGATGCGGTGACATTTTTCATTATTGTAATTGTTGTCGACCTCGTTCCCGTGTCTTCATTTTCGACGGCTCTTTCGATTGTTCTATGTAATTTTAACAGGAAGGTAGTAGGGTACGTTCTATCGTGACGAGACACTTTCGCGTCATTTATTTGCGCGCGAGAATTTCAGTTGGTACTAATATTTATTAGCGAATCTAGAATAAAAAGATTAAAAATTAGGATAAAATATGTATATGTTGACCTTTCGAACCGGAAATTCAAGGTCAACGTTAATTTCGCGGCACCTTTCATCAATTTCCATCAAACCGAGAATGGAATCTCGCTATGTCAGTCGCGACATATAATTTCTATACACCCCGTACATTTGCTATGCGAATATAACTTTTATTTCGCTGATGATTCGTTACCGTTTCAATATTCCTCACTTTTCGTTCATCTTTCACGTTGCCGCATATTTTTACACAGGTCGGGTCGTGTAAAAATAAACAAGTCTGTTCTATGATTATAACCGTACCGCTCATCGGATAGGTTCGTTCTCGAAGAAAGAAACGGAATCAGGCCACGTCACTAATAAATCGGCACAGGCGCAGGAAGCTTTCTCATTTTCACAACTTTTGAAATGCACCAGCTAGTAACAACCTCAAGAGGGGATCTTTCAGCCAGAGCCTCGGCGCATTCATCGCCGAGGAATGGAAACCTAGTTAATTTTTCAGAGTCAGCGTACCGGTTAAAGAAATTACACGATCAAAAGCCAAGGAAGGCCTCTTAATTAGACTCGCTGTGTCAGCCGCAGGAAACCGGACTGCGAGGCGAGACAACGTGCATGGAGGAAAAACAAAACACTATGACTACGGAGGACTGGGGAAATACCTTTGAAATTTTCGTCGGCCCTTCTTCGTAATTCCTTGAGCATTCGAATCCCGCGGCCCTCTCGTTTTCTGTTCTACTTCGCGTGAACAAAATGCACCACCTAACCTTCTCTCTCTTTCTCTCTCTCTCTCTCTCTCTCTCTCTCTCTTTCTCGAGTGGACTCTGTTACATCAATTAAACTCCCGAGTTGCACGCTAAAGAGCAATTAAAAACTGTTTTGGCTCACTGCGAAGCCAGACATTCAGCAAGATTAGAATCCTTCTTCAAGAGTTAGGTACTGCGATGAACAGATATCCATTAACGACTGTAATTACGCGCTAAAATTATAGATAATAGAGATATTCGTTAGAGACATATTTCCTCCCATAAGTCACCGGAGAGCGGGGGTTACTTTATTGTAAGTAAAAGGTGTCTCGAGAGTAGCGCGCTCCTCACACAACTCGGCGAATCAAACAAATATTTGCTGTTCTACCTTATAGGAAATTTCATCGGTAATTATTATTTGTTTATGTAATTATTATTATTTACTGGTATTACCGGACTCGAAATCTGTGGCTTTCTCCTGTAAATTATGATGTATTTGGTATGTAATCCAGTAGATTTGTACCCGGGGCGGTTGCAGGTCGAAGTCTATTGATTATACACAGAAGGGGCGGAAAGTGAAAAACACAGTCGGTTAGTTACTATGAATTTATTGTATGTACCTTCTCGACTCTTACAAATAGTAAACAGCAAATACAGATTTCCTATGATTCTCTCGTTCTCTCCCTCTCATACTCTCTCTTTCTCTCACTCAGTCTCGCTCTCTTTCTCTGTCTGTTTACCATGAAAATGGTAAAATCCTCCTACGACACGATTGCGCCTTCTTAACCGTGGTAATGACATTAATAGTACCAATAACTTATGGATGCTTATTAGACATGTCTTTATTTTTCATTTACGTTATCGTTATCGTGAATACAATACTATGGATGATGAGACGTGATTAGCGATGAGCAAATATATCGAATCGAACACTTTACAGACGAATGTTTTTTCGATGTTACATACAATGTGCTCCGGTTTGGATCGTTACGACTGGACATCGGAATCAATGCACATTGTTCTGGACGTGTTCGCGTCCATACTTGAACTGCTCAGCAAAAGACAATAACAATAAACTGCTGAAATGTTTCACTTGATTTATATAAAATCATTAGAAATTTCAGACTTCTTTTTACATAATCCTGTAGATCTTCACGAGAAAATGCGAAAAATCCAAGTTTTAACGTAGGAATCCATCCGGTTCAAAAGTTACGCGTGTTTAAAGTTGGATTACAACTTAAGAACTTTCAGATTACACATTTGATACTGTCGAATAAATAATAAATTACTGGAGGCGATAATATCGAATTAAATAATTTAGACACAATTATTTTTTAACGCAGTAGAAATTGATTTGGTGGATTGAAACAATTTTTTTACGAATATTGGCACTGGTTCCACTGTCCTAAAATATAGTAAACGCTAATTTTTCGACAAACACGCTTCATCAAACAGTGACACAAACTTGCTTTACCATCTTGCAAGCAACTTATTACACGAACTTGGTTTACTCCCTTGCAACATGTTTTGTTCATTTAATATAATACATACTTGTTTTATCATTTTCCAACATATTTTGCGCATTACGCTAACTCCGTTTACCCTCTTGCGACACATCGTGTCCATTACATGTATTTCCTTGGTAGAAAATATTAAACTAATACATATTCTTGTTTTTATATACAAACAAATTCAACATTTAGGATCCACTATCAACTTTGCAATAGAGGCTGAACTTCCGAAGACGTCCATGCTCAGAATTGAATGAAATTTTCGGAACAAGTTCCTTTTTCACTAAAATGATGAGTGTCGGAAGGATTTTTGGCGACTATCTTACCGACACCACTCCTGTATTTTCGTATGCGTGGACTCCGCCTCCCTACCACCTAATCCTAACTAATTCTGATCGCATAATCTTCCCATTGCAAGTGTTCAATTAATTGGTTTAACAATTGGAATTTTGAAAACATTTTATATTCATTTCCAGAATATACATATTTACAGGGTGACAAGAAATAACGGAGTTAATCATTTCTTGTTATAATACCGTCAAATTGACGAATTTTGAAAAACCAAATAATAACAACCATAACATGGACCTTTAGTATTCATATATTTAAGAAGTTTCGAAATGGCCACCCTTTGCGCCGATACAGAGGCTGAAACGTGTCTTGAAATTTTCGGCTATGGGCCGCAGCTCTTCTAACGTCACTTTTTCCCAAACTCTATTCCCAATCTATTCCCAAAATTTCATCCAATTCTGAGCACGGACGTAAACGGAAACACAGCCCCCGAACATTCTCAGGAATCCCGAAAGTTTCAGAATACCGTCCCGATCCCGAACATCGTTCCCATTCCCGTTCCCGTTCCCGTTCCCGTTCCCGTTCTGTCCCGGTTTCGCATGCATTCGTATCTGAACAGATACAATTGAAAGAAGCTCGCGCGCTCTTCCCAGCGATCTCGCCGATCTCCACTCGGAACGATCCATTGCGTATGACTTATTTCCTCTAACCTCGGGATACTGTTCCCTCGTCGTTTCGTTAATCCTACGTTATCTCTCGTTTCGGTTTATCAAACGCGTTTTATTCGTAAATCGAGAACAGTCGGGCATGTATACACACGCATACTCGTACTCATGCAGATACAGAGACAACAGGCGCACACCAACAAACTCTCTCGTTGGCGGATCGGAGGCGTAGGCGTCGGTTTGATACGGAACGCGTGAAATTCTCGTCGCCTGGTTCGGTAAACCGGAAATTGGGGAGCGCTCGAGGATTTTAAACGACGTCGACGCGTGGAGGAAAGTCTCCGCCACTTGGTTCGCGCGAACGATTAATCGTAGCCGATCAGGGCAATTCTCTGTCGGGTTTCGAGCTTTTAACCTCGGCTCCGGCTTGTCTGATATGAGGCTCGATACCATCATAAGTCGAAATCGTGCGGGTGTAATAGTTAACCCCGGACTCCTGCGAATTCTATGCCTGAGCCGGAATCATTTCTGACCGACAACGATATTTCACTAATCCTTATCGTTGTAACGTTGTCATTTTTTCAACAAACAATAATAAATTTAGGAATATAATTTCGAAACGCGACACTTGAAAAAAGAAAATGGAACTTGAAAAGGAGGGCAACCCCTTAACGAACGACCTATCCGTTTCGTTACGAAAATCAATTCTCCATAGAACTAGGTCATCCACCTTCGCACGTCTCTAATAACTAGGCTGCGGATCTCCGCGTATTAATGGTTTATAAAAACTTGCATCGCGTCGTAAACTAAGTGCCATAAAAACTTGAGCAGAATTTAATAAACGTTTGTATGCGGTCATCCCGCAGAATTCTGGTTACCTTTATGAGAGAATTGACCAAATTAATACAGTTTCGAACGTTCTATGAAGTTTTTCATGGTAGAAGTAAACTCTCTATGAAAAATAAAATGTTCGATATTGCAGTTTTAAGGGTGCCGGCGCGACGCGCCGGTGTAACAGTGTGGTGGCACACGCACACATCGCTAGATCCGCATATACGTCTATGAAATTACAAGTTTTACAAGAATACAAAATGACGCTTCAACGTTGCAATGAGAAGTCCTGAAACGGTCAATTGTGATTCCTAAAAGTCAAATCTATGTCTGCCCGGTGCCCAAAATGCATATTTTTACATTATCGAGGAATAATTTGTAACATTCGGCAGATACCGCCTGTCACGAGACATCCGAAGCAAGCATGATATCACAAGATGGCCGCCACCGACAGATTTTCGTAAATATCGAGAGATCTATCGTTCGAGTAAAAAAAAATCGCAATGCATCGACATAGTCAGGCGGTATCTGCCGAATATTACAAATTATTCCTTGATCACGTAAAAATATGCATTTTGGAAACTTCTTGTAAATCTTGTAATTTCATATACGTGTATGCGGATGTAGCGATGTGTGCGTGTGCCACCACACTCTTGCACGAGCGTGCCGGCACCCTTAATAGAGGTGATTGTTATTCTCGGAAGCCATAGCTCAGTTACCATCGGAAACACTCGCGAAAAAAACCATGTCAGTTACGTCACGAGTGAATGAGCAATATGTAGCTGGTAAAGCACGCTTTGTTTTCCATACGGTGTCACTTCGTTTGGTTTTACATAATTTCGCGGTCTGAGGAAATCGCTGCAAGTACAATGAAAGCTTTATGTCCGCCAAGAACGAACTCCGGTGCTTAAACGGATTTTAAGCCGGTCGTGACCTGATTATAGTGGCGCTGCGCGTTAATGAGTCGCCCATAGATGTGAAGTTTTTAATTAACGAACCGTTTTACGTCAACAACGACCCGTGAAGGCGATAAATATTTCCGTGATGTCGCACCTGCTCTATCGAATCCGACCAGCTACCTTATGCATTTAACAAGGGGTGTATAAACAGATTGTTTTAATGTCACTTTTACACCGTTCAAGTAGAGGACAAGTTAGCACGAAAATGGCTAGTCTATTGGACTATGGTTTTTGTCCCGTATACTCTACCAACTTGGCAGGGTAAGGCAGGTTGTTTATATTAACGCGTCCATGCTTCCATGTGATTTTAAACGAATTAACTCTCGCGCAATTCTGAACAAGTGGTACCAGCAAAATTAACTTGAAAGCAATTTTGCAACGAGTTGAATAACACTGCGCAATGTGATTAAAGGAAAATTGCTTATTATTGTTTAAACAAAATTGATCTTTTCTATATTCAGGCTACGTACAAACAAGTTTTTCAATATTCAACGATATATAAGTCTTATTTAAAATAGATAATTACGAGGTGGAATCAAAATGAAGCTTCAAAATTTTAATGTAAGTCTTTCCACGTAAGTGCTCAAATAATTCCATGAAGTTGACATTAAACGTGTTGGTTAATAATTTAATATTTGTACATTTGAGTTTTTGGCTTCGAAGATTAAGAATTTTTCAGCCAGAGAAATGATATTTATCAACATAGAAAATAATTAATACTTAAAATTAACACTTGACATATAAAAACGTGAAAAAAACTATTCTACTTAAGATATGTAAAGTTTCCCATTGTACAATCTGATGAATTAAATCAATGAATTAAATTACATTAAATGTGTTACTTTCATGAATATTTATATATGTTAATCACAATGCATACTGATACTAATTTGATAAATCGATGTATCCATAACCCTGTGCTATTATTAGCAGATAATTTGCAATGCTTAGGACCGTTCACAGCTCTAATTAATAATTTTTAGAAATTTACTTTTGATGATATTACTCGTGTGGACACGTTAGTCTCTCGGTATCCTCAATGAAACAGCTATTCAATTAGTTTAATTGCCACAAATTGAGTACTTAAATGTCAACTGGGATGATCCCGGTCAAAAATGACTCCGGCACAGCACTCGGCGGGTTGATCTTTCAGAAAACTGTTTTTCGAAGTAAATTCGATTAGGCTCCATAAAATGATATTATGGATGCCTCCATCGACTCCAAAGTGACACTGTCCTTGCCACTGTTTACAAGTATTTTACTTTTGTTAAAATACGAAATACTATGACCTTATTCACGATTATGGTGATTGTAAGAATAACATTATTCGTCGGTGAACGAAACTTTTTAATTTGATGAGAGTAGGAATCGATTCTTATAATAAATATGAACAAAGTTTTGGTGAGTAAACTCGATGCACAAAGTTACACAGCAGAAGTCGCCGTCGACTCTGTCTGGAGACCACGATACCCTGGAAAAGATTCTCGACTTGAAAGCCGGACCATCGAGTGTTTACCATTAATTCGCAAATGCGGCTTTTTGCGAATTCCAACCGTTGACAGCGGTTCGCTCTCTGAGAAATGGAAATGGATGGCAATTCCGGCGGAGACGGGACGCGCCCCTAAGAAAAAGAAGGGTTGAGAACGCAAGACGGGAGGTCTCGAGTGGTAAACAAGATATTGAAGAAAATTACTCGGAACGAGAGCCAGAGATACATAAATAAAGGAACGACAATACGGAAGAATTTCAAGAAGACGACAAACGGTAATTTTCTTATTCAATCATCCTATACATGTTGACAGAAAGAGAAATAAAACCGTGCAGAGTTTTTAAGAAAGTAGCTCTACAACCGTTTGCAATCTCTGCCGATAAAACATGGTGGATTTTATTATAGATCATAATTTACGTTTTAAAGTTTTAAAGCTTTCAATAAAGATATTTTTTCCAAATACGTACTTTTTACGTATTCTCCGTTAAAAAAAATAGCGCAACTGCTAAATGCACATGCATTATTTCGCTTACGGAAAATATATGATCACGAATGTGTAGTCCACTTTGAATTGTTCAGCTTTCTCCTGCAACTGTTTTTTGTAATTTCACCCCAAAAGAAAGTACGGCTCGTTACAGTTGCGTGCAGTAAAACAATTTGTCGGTAAGGTAGGGACTGACATTGAAATGATAAATAATTTTTTTTCGAGTCGCCAAAAATCCTTCTGACAATCATCATTTTAGTGAAAAAAGGACCTATTCCAAAAATTTCATTCAATTCTGAGCACGGACGTAAACGGAAACAGAGCCAACATTTTTGTACAGCAGAAATAAGTCTCGCATGTGGGTGACGAGGCAGCCAACGTGTGAATCCAGCGAGTCCATTGTACAAAGTGGTGTCGAAATGGCGTAGAATGAGTTAGCCCGGCGATTAAAGAACGTGGTAACGAGGCGAATGGGATCGAGTTTTTGCGGGCAAAGCGGGTTAAGAATCGATCACGGAATGGAAATGGGCAATAGATACGATTCAGAATGGTTAAACGGCTCGTGACAATGACGTAGCGGGTAGTTGAACGTAAATCAGCAACCCCTCGCGCGCGGGGTAACCGCTCGCCGCTTGTATAATACGATAATTTAGCCAAGGGGCATTATTGCACGGGCAGGTGCAAAATATTTCAATGTGGGCACGCGCGTGCACAAAACCCGCATATCCGTGTAACCGATGCATGTGATAAATTTAATTATCACCTGGACCATGCTCGGGACACGGTTTTCAACGGCCGCGTCCGCTCCTGAGAACCGAACGTTCACAGGAAATCAAATTGCAGCTATTGGTTTTTTCATAGATAGATGTTCAATCAACCCATTGTTTCCTTTGTCCCCTTCGTCCGTAGTCTCTGTGTTTTGTACGTATAGGGAACTACGTTTCTCTTTCGATTGTTTTGTTCCCCTTGAATTCAGCGATTCGATGGTTCTATTAGTTTGCGGTTAAGCGATGGGATTCTTTATTTCGATGTTACAAATTTCAACGAACTCGCGGCCGCTTCCTTTCCATGGAAACGAGATGAGAACGTGAGCATCCTGTAATTGCGAGACCGATATTTGAAAAATACTCTCCCCAGTTCTTTGTCACGGTGGAACGCGGTCGAACGATGACTTTCTTCGTCAGTGGAAAAGCCACGGAATTAGTAATGGCGACGCAGCATCGTCATATCGATACCGATACTCAAGCCACAAGTATCGTAATCTTAAGTATTACTAATTAATTAAAAGACTATCGCTACTAACAATATCAATGTTTCACCACTTTCGATGTTCAATCGCCATTCAAATTGACTTGACGAAACCTATACGGATGAAATTATATAAAATAAATACTGCGCACTGTCAATAAAAATGAAAGGTAACACATATCGCGATATCAGGACACGAGCATGTACAGGAGCGGTACATTTCCGATATATATCACTTATAATGATACGGAATATCGATACAATTGAAATGTATCGCCATTACTACATAGAATCTATTTCACGTATTCGCATTTCGTTAGTGTGGGCCGCCTGGCGTGTCCGCACGATGAGGGAATCGATTATTGATCGATGTGAACAAGCACACCATCACATAGAAGGTAATCTTATTAAATGATAAATCTACCGAGCACTTAAAGCAGGTGGTCTGTGATATTTTAGAAAAATGAAATTATTGAATTTATTTAGAGTTTGTGCGATTTTTGTTGTAGTATATGCTTGAATGAAGAAATATGTTTAATCGTTTCCAAAAGAAGCATCTTTATAATTTCAAGAATTGCAAAATAAAAAATTTGACCGGTGTTGGTGGTTGTAGTGTTAAGAAGGAAAATCAATTTGTATGTAATTCATGTTTGTTATTTTGTCGTCGACACTACTTGTCGACGGGCCGCGTGTTTGACATGCCTGTTGTGGAACAACAGTTTCAGATCGAGTCTTTATAACTATATCAGCAGCACCCTCTACAGGCTCATAAACCACGACGAAGTAATTTTAAAGGGGCCATCAAATCCAAGTACGGTAAATAATAAAGGTAGCTGGTCGTCGATCAATCGAAGCCGATCCCAATTTCACTAAATCCCGCTTTAGAGTGGTCGAAAGGTCTCTCCGGATTCATGATCGTCGTCATGAAATTCATCAACGTAGCCCCGATTAGGTCGATAGGCCGGGGATATCGCCGTGATTCACACGTTATCCCTTTCGATTGACTCGACAGGGAAAAAGGACAGAGAACCTGGAATCCGCTCGGAGCCGGCCAGAAAAACCGATTAACACGCGCGATTGTACGTCATAGGTTCCACGGACGTGAATTGGACAGATCGATCGCACGTATCCGGCGTTTATGCAAGCGCATTTGCCAGTTCGTGTGCCGGGTCCCATGCAAAAATGATTGTCCTCTCAACGGTCCGGTAATCAAAGTGTCAAATTTGCAGCGGCGGCGGCGGCACGAAGTGAAAGCAAATTTGCATACCGCTGCGCAATAAACACCGGGGGCATCATGCGATTCGAAATTTTACGAACGCTCGTTTGTCCAGCTTTATATCGTGCATGTCATCAAATTCACGCTTTCCACTTGTTTCCATTTCCAAGGTCGTCTCTCGACCCTGTCTCATGATCGTTTTATGGTTTCTCAGTAGTAGATTTATCCATTTTATGCATTGACAGCAGAAACAAGTGAAACATACAGCTACGAAGGGGTATCGAAGCTTATCGAAAGTATTAGATAGGAGCCAGACGCTCTTCTTTAACTTTCTTTTCTTGCAATTGATATGGAACACATTTATTTTGCAAAAAGATCCGCTGCCTATTCATAACGAATAACCTTGCTACCGTTCAAAAACAGCCATTGCTTTTCCACCCACGTAGCTCAGTTACGTCAACGATCGGCGAAGTAGTATGTGCTCGTGCATAATAACAATTACACAAAGCAGTATTGATTAGGTCTTGATTAGGTTATTATACCGCGCCTAGCCCCGTGACCAATCAGACTGATAATCTTATAATTGCCTGCCAAGTGTGTACAGGCCCATAAAACATGATTCGTTCTATCACAAGGTGCCCACGTATCTGTCGCCACGATTTTTCGGGCAGTTCCGGCAGAGATAAAAAAACAGTTAAAAACAACGCAGAGCAAGTACCTTCTTATTTGGGCCCAAGTATAGTCTGGTTATCAGAGAGGGGCTAAACTGTATTCGCCTCGATTTTCTCGATCTGGCGACGCTGGTCTCGCTTTCTCCACCGTCACCGGAGTCTGTCAATTAAACCTAAAACAAGCCTGCCTTACTGTTCCGACCTTACTGTTAAGGTCATGCCAAGGTCGTAGTATACTAGGCCGTTGAATTCGTCTTGACATAAGGAAGAAAATATGTACTGCCACGTAAGAAAATGAAGGTGATCTTTTTTATTTAGCTACCGGAAATGCCGGAAAAATCGTGGAGACACGGCAACGTGGGACACCCCGCGTATCCGAAAGTTCCCGACGTCCAATCAACGAGTTCAACGCCTCTGATAATTTCGTGCACACATGAAAACCGTGAAGAATCATTGCTTTCCATTGCGTTTCTCAAGTTTCCGTAACTGCTGAAACTGAAAGGAAAGTTCGACTTCTACGGTTCTTGTTGCGTACAGTAACTAGCAAGTTTCGTTCTCGTTCTTTTGACAGAAGTTCTGTTCAAATCCCCTTTGATCCCGCGAGCGTGCGGCATCGAACAGTGCCGCGTGTTTAACAGTGACACCACGTCGCGTTTCAAAGGAAAGAGTCTCGACGGGGAATTAATTACGTCGGCGACCGCGCAGTTGTCGCGCCGCGCCGCGTCGTGACAGAAACTTTCTGTTTCCCGAGGACGCTTTTCCTCAGCTTTTTGATCGGGAGCAGCGTCTCCCGCCGAGCTCGAACGAACCGAAAGAACCGCGATTTCCGTTCTCAGAAATCGACTGATATGTTAGTCTTCCTTCTCGGAACTTCGTTTCATCCTCGGCAGCTGTGGTAACGCGTCCTCTCCTCGAGTTGATCACGTGCACGTGGTCGTCTCTTATCGTAATCGAGAAGCCGTGTTTCGACAGAGCAAACAACGACAGAGAATAACCCATTCGTCCCATTCTCGTGTTCGACGTATTCACGTTCTCCCTATGCGCAAACGTATATAGAAAAACTGTCGAATACAGAGTATCTTGGGAGCAGTGGACCCACAGCTCGAAAGGGATCGCGCGGCAGTGCACACGAGCCTTCGGTGAAAGGGAAACTTGGTTGTCCTGGTTGGTGAAGATGTTCGCGCTATCGTCCGTTTCGACGCCCTAAAGAAAAGAGGGAATGTGAAGGAATAAGAAAAAAAAAAGAGTCTGTCGATGGTGCCTTCGCGAGGAACGAGGACTCTCGCGCAGGAGCCTCGTCCTCTATTGCATTCGTTTTCGCCGAGACTGCGAAAAACGTGTCGCCCGGTGTCGCTTCCGTTTTCGCTAACTTTCTCCCTTCCCCTGTAGAAAGCGTCCGCGGGTTTTTCCTGGTTGCTTTCCACTTTCGGCGGGGAAAACCGTCCACTTGGTGAACGGAGTTCGGCCCGGTCGTTGCGGGCCCAGCAAGTCCGTTTCTTCGGGATCGCCTGGCGACTGATGGTTGCCCGCGAAGATGTAGAACAAATTAGCACCATTCGAACTGAAGGCCCGCGAAGATTGAGTCGAGCCATCACGGTCACCTCAAGAGCGACGAGCCGAGCGTTGCGATCATGGTCAGGACTATGGCGGATCTCAGCGCACCGCTACCTCCGTGCTGCATGGCTGCTGGATTCTCGCCTGGAACACCAACGGGAAACAGATGTTACGTATTATATTGTTCTTGTCTCGACTGTTGCTTACAATTAGTGTGACGCACAGTATACTAATATACAGACAATATTTAATTCATACTATGAGAAAAATATTTTTTCTCGTTAGAAAGTAGTATTATACATACAGTAGCGGACAAAAGTTTAAGACCGCTCTAAAGGAGACGGTAACTTTTTAAATATTGTACTATACCATTTGAACTTTTATGGGAAGCTAGGGCAATTAGTTTACTAAAGGGTGTGAAAAGAAATTCTTTCAAAAATTGCAATTGATCGGAATTGTTGAAAAAATACTAGAAGTTGAATTTTTCACTTTTTTATGTGGGCCTATATTGAAAATTTAAAAGATACGTTTTAAAAGATACGTTTGTCAACTAAACATAATCTGAAAATTTCGTCAAGTTCGGTCGACGTTGCAATAAGCTACAAACGCTTAAAGATGGTAAAAATTGCAGATTTTCCCGATTTATTGCCGAAAATCTTGAATATCTGCAATCGTTCAACTTTAAACCCATAACTTTTGAATCAGTGAATCCCTAACATTAAAACTTGGACTTTCGGCATTTGCTAGTCAAAATCTACAGGATTATATAAAGAAGTTAAAAATCTCTGGTTCCCTCAGGTGAAGTTTAACTAGAGATTTTAAGAATATGGACACACATTATTTTCAATTGATTAAAACTACTCAAGGAGTAAAAACATGTCCATTTGGCTCCGGTTTCTTGCAGACAACTTTTATTCAATATAAAGATCTATTCAGGAGAATACAGCAGTTTGTCCATCTTCGTATTAGTTAATTGTTTCCAGATAAACATCGTTGGTGTTTCTCTTTCAAGGTAGCCATCCCCTTTCAAATTATGGGGAATGGAATCGTTTTACCGAGAGAGGCTTCGATCAAGTTAGTCCACCTGATCCGGGGCTTCATACACATAATTGTGACTCGAGCTAAATTCGATTGGTCATAAAAGGCAGCCAATACATTACTGTTATTCGGCCATCGGTCGTGTGGAATCTCCGGTGTCTCTGAAACTCGAGGAGCCTTGCGCGACGAAGCGTTCAAAGGTCGGTTTCAAAGATTCAATTAAACGTGGACCGTGCTGGAAAAATTTACAACTCTGTTTACGCTCGACGCCGGTAAGCCGATTCTCACAATTAGCCCTGGATGCACGGACCGTTAATTGGATCCCTCGAATTCCCGTGAAATAACCCCGTCCGAGGACATCTTCGTTTTATACGACAGAGGAACGAACACCTATTTTCTCAACTGTCATAGAAGAATCGATTCTAAGTTGCCGTTCCACGGTCCGTTGCCGGAGCAGAAGTTTCTTACGGAATCAGAATCAACCGTTAAAATAGAAGATCTCGCGACGAAATCGAGTGGTTCAATTGAATTACTCGCGGGCATAATGCAATCTCGAATTCAATAAATCGAAAATACGTAATTATTTCATTGACGGTTGCCATATCCGTTCTCCAATTTGTCTGACTTCAGAAATTTCAATTAGGTTTCAGTCTGTACACATACTATATTTATCGTTTGACATACAATCGACAGAAGAAATTATTTTTAGGTTTCGCTAACAGTTGAAATACACATGTCCGACTTTACTAAAACAGTTCTAGAACTTTTGATAAATAAATGAAATATAAATATATATAAATAAAATATAGGGTATTTCACCTAACTCGACAACCTTGAATATCATTGTTGTTTCTAAAGATACGTCAAATGTCTGAAGGACAAAGTTGAATGGTAAAATGGGGCTCATAAGATACCAAAAAAACTTTTGTTTTTATGTAATTTTTTTAGAGATATGAAGGTCCACCTTCATTTTTTTTAATGGAATCAGGTATTTTTTAATACATCAATCGATGCAGCAGCTGGACATTCGTTATAAACAAGTACTAACCTATGTATGTTGAAAAGTTAGTAGTTCAGGAGATATTTCAATTTAAATAACTCTAAAACACCATTAATTACTGTCGTACTAACAATAAGACGTTACACAAGTAAGTAAACGCTAACGTCTTTGTGTTTATATTTCAAGGTCGTTCAATATCTTTGAAATTATTCTTGTTGTAGATCTTGGAGTTCGCTCAGCGAAGAGGTTTAGAAAACTGGAAATTCAGAATATTACGGAACATAACGGTGCACAAGTAGTATAAGCTAACCGCAATGCAGACATAGCTTGTACTCGCTCCATTTTTGTTATTAAGGGGGGCAAAATCATTTCAGTTTCCCCTTTTCATGGAATACCTAGAGAACGATGAGAAAAATAGTTATAAAACAACGGAAAAACAATTTTCGTGAAACTCATATTATATTTATTAAGTTACCTCCGCCAGTAATATACAAAATTGAATTCTTGATACTCTCTCTTGTAAATATACGAATTCTTCTTTAAAAAAGCCCTATACACGACGTTTATATAATATAACTTAAAATAAGAAATAATTAATAAGAATATCTCTGGACTAACAAAGCGGAGTCCATGAAAATTAAATAATATGTTGTTAAACATAAATTACGTAAAATTGTTTAAATCCCGTTTTTATTTCAACATGTGCTCCATATATTATCGCATTAGAGGGCTTCTCGGGCATCTACTAATTATTAAACTGCGGATTTTATGCAGTTACGAGAAAATTTCGAAGCAGTGATAATATTCTGTTCCGAGAATCTCTCTAAAAATATTGCTGCAGTATTTTTAACTTATTAACATGATGGAAAAACGAAATAAATATATACGTAGCTCCAGTATTTTGCAATGAATGCAGATAATTTGTATTTAATGGTAATAGTAATACAAGAAAAGTAAAATAGCAAGTGTAATAAAAGAAAAGCAAAATAGAAAGAAAAGATGAAAATTAAAAGGTTATTAAATTAAAACTAATTAAAAAATTAAAAAATCAAAATCCCAGTGTAACTTGATTCTAGTGTAAGTAATTTTGGAAAGGGAATAAAGTTCTTGTACTTTTATTCATCCCACAATTTGACCGAATAAGCCCGTCGATTTAGATTCGAAATATGAAAAGTGTATCGAGCGGATGAAAGTTGTCGACATTTCGAGTACACTTTTAACTCTTATCGTCAGACTTTCATATCACCCATCTCTGTGTCTACAGTTACGAAATCCGATGAGTGCTAATTTCTTCGTTCTGATTTTTAATGAAATCTAACGGCATTTCCGTTTCCTAACGAGATTCCCGGAGTATTTAACCCCGATGTTTGACGTTAATTTCAACCGTACCACCTTACATATAATTATACGGCGAGATCGAATTAAGAGAGCGCTCCGACCAGTGGAGGAAGATTATGGATTAGCGAAAAATTAAGAACCATACATTAATCCGGCCTTGGTCCGGGTTTTATCTTGTTTTTCTATCTCTTTCTCGGCGTCGTTCATCATACTCGCGTTCCCACTATTCCCTCCGGTTCCCTTTCTCTCCCCCTTTCTGCCCCTGTAATTTCCTTAATTGCTGATCCGTACTCGATTCCCATGGCCGGAGTCCCACACTTTTCCGTGTCACGATGAATACGCGATTCTCCCGCAAATTTTGTTGAATTAATTTTTCAATTTTCACAGAGTGAAAATGATTAAGGGGTTACATACTTCTGTACCGTTGAACAATTATAGAAATTAGCCATTTTTTTCTGTCAGCCATTCAATGTGAAAGTGGTGCAAGCCGAAACAGTCTCGAAGCTTCAAACAGAATGGTGATTTTGACAACATAATGTCAAGATGATTCAAGTCTGAGGGGACGACCCTTTTCTACAAGTTCACCAAATACCGTTTACGAGAAAAACGCTAGTCCAATTTACCGCGAACAGCCTGTATAAAATAAAGATCTTTTGAGAAGGACACGCTATCTGGGCAAGGTGCACCCTCAACGTTTTCTCAAGCGAGTAATAAGGTTAGCGTAATTGATACCGGTAAGGAGGTATTAGCGTTATTAATTTGTACCACAATGAAAGAGCTCATTATTCCCGTATTAAGTTCCACTTGGAGCGATTTCGTTTTACTTAGAACGGGAGCAGGAAGTAAAATGAGTGGGGATCGAGGGAGCAAGACGATGTTCCTGAAATTCGTGTTATTGAACGAACTGCGGGGCTTGCGATTGACAGTAAAATTTGCTTCGTCCACGAAACTGTGCGGCAGCAGCGGCGCGTCGCGATGGCTCCACGAGATACTTCGAATGGCGACGCCCTTATTAGCGTGGTCAGCCGAAGCGAATTTAATTCCCGGCAATTTGTAATATTGACTGTGAAAATTATTTTCCCGGCGTGACTAGGTGCTCCGCCAACTCGACGAGCTCAAGTGCCACTTCCCGGGGCTGCAGAGCGTGCTTCTTGAGTTTCATGATAAATATATAAGGTAATCTTCGCTTTCTCGGCGAGATGCTTTAATTACGATTCTCGCACGTTTCAGAGAGGCTCCGTAAACAGATTTAACGAAGCACTGCGATCGTTTTTCTTCACTCTTTTCTCGACTGATTATTTACTCGAGATTTTTTTTATGGGTAATTTACACGTCTTTGCTGCTGCTTATATTACTGACAGCGAGGGTGCTATCTCTGAAATCGCGAACCTAGAACGAACGACATAAAAACTCCGGACTTTTCCGTCTAAAACCCGGACACTTGTAACTGCTTTCTAAAAGTTAGACATGATATGAAAGTTAGACATGATCAAATTTCTTGATCCAGCCCACTGCATGCGGCCGTCTGTACAGAAAAGAACAAGTTCTGTGTGTGTGTACAGAAAAGAACATCAACATATGTCCTTGGAATGACCTTATTGTCGTGCACATGTATTTAATTTTAAATCCAGCACTAGCTGTAAAATTTAATTACGTTTCAATTTTGCGTATAATACACTACTTTTACGTGATAAAAAATTTTAATATTAATTTTGCTGAACTAAAATGTACATATTACGATTGTCAGTTATAATGAGGGCTGCGAGGAAATGCAAGTGTTTAAGAACGAAGATTCCCAAATTGCTTTTCTCGAACGAGGGTCCGCGTTTGCGTCTGTTCGCGGACGAGAATTGTTAGACCTCTGTGTAAAACTATTTGGGAGCGAGAGCTTCTTTGAGATTAAGCGTAAGCGTATGAATGTTTGTGGGCGAGTATTTGCAAACTAAATGCCTGCGTATGAGAACGTCTGCCTATAAATGCTCGTCATTAAATGCGGGTGCATAAATGAATGACGAAGACTTAACTGTTTTGTTAGGAAAACGAAGAAATTAAGCGATTGACGATTAGTATAATTATTAGTTATTTAGTAGAGTTCGTTTCATTTTGAAGAAAAAGAGATACACCTAGATTGGAATTTACATGTACTTAATATTAGAAAAAAACCAAACAATATTCTAATCAGAGTTGAGCAGTATTTAAATACGCCATCTCTGTACTACGATATGGAGTAACGAATAAACCGTTAATCAACCATTAAAATTATTTACATTCCACATATTCGAAGCTTCGAGTACATCCACTTCGAATAAAATTTGTAACTATTATTCATCGAATACATTCTCGGCGAATATAAGATTATTTAAATAAAAATCGAATAAAAGATACTTTTGTATTCGAACCTTCGAATAACGAATACAAATTTTGTAACTTATATTCGTTATTCGAAATTTGTATTTAAATACAATTTTTGCCCAACATATTATATAGTATATTATAATTTCTAATATACTCTAGTATAATATAGAAATTGTATGACAAACGATGCAACAAGATCCGCGCCGGCTCCAACCCTTCCCGAGCGAAATAAAACTCTGTTTCCGGTTGAAGCAGGCTCGATCCCATCGCTGCAGGTAAAATGTTCCGCGTCACGGTAGGGAAACCCAGGCACGTTGAAGGGCAAAGAGGAAGGAAGGGTTTGTTGCTCGCGACACACTCGACCCCCCGGCACGGAACGATTCGCTAGGAACGACTTGCACGACCACTAAAAAACCCGTATGCGAAATGAGCTGCCAAGCACCCACGGGAGATTCCTTCTGTCTATTATACATGACCGCGTGCGCCGCGCCGGTTCCGTTAACTACGTCTCGCGAGGAGAGCTTTGCAAACTCCTCACGCTCGACGCCGCGCGCCGCGCCGTCAGGAGAATCATGCTGGGTTGAAGACATGGGCTCCCTGCACCCTGCACCCTGCTCTCTACTCGCGCCATGACTCCAAGGGAAGACAAGAACGGATAGAGAGGGGACACCGTAGTCGTCGGGAGCTTGCGGCCACGGTTATTAATGGGCCAGGCGTGACATCTAGCGAAATAACCTCTTTGCGAAAGCTCCCGCGCCAAGACCGACCAGCAACAGACTCTATACCCAGTCGCTTGTCTCCTCGTAGGCGTTAACTGGGCCAAGAGCTGCTCATTTTCGAGAACGAGCGCGCTCCCCTATATTCCGCCCTCTCCCTCTCTCTCTCTCTCTCTCTCTCTCTCTCTCTCTCTCTCTCTTTCTCCTCAAACAGCCTCTTCTTCTTCCTGTTCACCTTTTTCTCTTATTTTTTCTAGTTGATCCGCTTACATTCGCCTCGTACCCATCGGCTTTCATTACGTTTTTACCGCCATCGCTGCCCCGACAACTTGTGAACCACCCTCTTCTCGCTGGAAGTCCCATCTACCCACCTCTTCGGGCTTGATAATTATCTTTAACCGGGGAAACTGAGAGAGGGAACGCGGATTGCAGCGTGATCTTGGTTTCTCAAGGATTTCGAGAGACCTAGTCTTCTCGCGTGTTCAACTTGGGAGTTCGCGATTTAAGAATTCAAATGGTTCCTTTCAAATGAGAGGATCCACTTGCTGAAAGCCGCGGATACGCTGGATCCGCGAATGTTGAGTTTGATCAATTTTATTTAATTTCCTGTTTCTTCTAATCGACTAGAAAAATTTGTATTGTGCATAAAAGTCTGCTGTTTAATTATAAATTATCCGAAGAAAAAAGTTGATGGATATTTACTCGGAGATTTCTAAACAAAACAAGTTTCGCTCACTTTGACTAATAAATAGGACAAATTCAAATGAAATACCCCAGTTCGTCTCGATTTCACGAAGTGCTGAGCAAATTCATGCATGAAACGTGACCTTGCGACCCTTATTACTAAACCGCCCTAAATTATCAAACAGCCCCTAAAGCATTCTACGCTCGAATTAGTTTGGGAAACAGCGCGATCATCGACAAGTTCTACACTGGTTGCGATAATTCTGCGGAAAGTTTCCAGCAATTGAGACAATTGAAACAGATAAGAATGGCCTCCGGAGAAGTGGGGAGGGGTTAAGAGAAGTGGAAGGGGTGAAGGGAAGATTTGTGAAAGCCTCGAGGCGGATCGTGTCGAGTAATGTACCTCGTTCTCCGGTGAGGATCACATTTAATTAATAACCGCCGCGAACCCCATGGGTAAAAAATATTAATTACAAAAAAGGCGAGGTCGATGGAGAATACGACTACGTGTTCTGCTGAGGTGAACTTAAAGTCACCGCGATCTCTGTAGAAAAGAAATTCACTCCCGCGAATCGATAAATAGGGCAGAATTTATTACTATTCGTTCCGTCAATATTTGAATTATCTAATATAGCAGGTCATTCAGAAAGTTTGTAGCGTGACACATACATTTTGGTAGGAGCGAAAACATATCGTTGTTGAAAACATCCGTCCTTGATGTGAACATATCATACATTCCAAATCGCTTACTTCAGACAGCTGATTATAAAGTAGACGCGTTTACTTTGGTTAGAAAAATTAAAAAAACTTGACAAATCGTGGCCATTCCAAAATTCAAACAACAATCGCAATACCCGCTCTATATTATCAGCATTAACGCGTGCCCGTTCTACTGGCTTACGTATATCAAATACATAATAATTTATAGAAGAAAGGCAAAAATGTTGAGTCTGGTAAAGTAAAGAGCAGCCACGTAACGCTATAACATAATAATTCAACGGGCTGACGACCGGGGATCTTGATATTCTACGCGGCTGCTTCCTGCAATCTACATAAACGTTGCGAAATCTCTGGTCTATGGTCATTTCCCGTGGCGCGGCGAATACCGAAACGGCGATCTTCCTGAGAACGGCGAATGCGGACGCGAGCGCGAACGCTTACGGACCGTCGAAGCGTCGAGAGAGTCCCGGAATCCCGTGGTCCGATTTTCCAGTGTCGAAACTGTCGGGCGATTACGTTGCGCGGTGGTCGTCGTCGGATCGATCGTAATTCGCATCCTCCTGGCGGCGTTTTCACGGAGAACGGTCACCGCGTGGTCACCGTACGTACCGATCTAGGTGACGGTGGAACGCACGTACGACGCGGACGCGAGGAATATTTGGCGAAACGCGCGGAATTTCCGAGCCCGGGACCCGTCGGCGGTCGGGGAGCTGATTTCGAATGCAGCTCGCAACCCTCCAACCACTTGTCAAGCAAATTCGCATTACTTCCAGCATTATGGTCGCCCTTGTAGTTACCTGAATACAACACCCCGGGTAATAACTCTTCCGTTGAAGCACAGCCAACCTGGGGCTGGAGACGTGTTCTTTGCCTCGAACGTTCCGGGCAACCGCGAGAAGTCGCGTCGCGGTCCCCTCAAACGATTCACCACGATCCGCACAGGACGAATGGAGGAGACTTTGAACGGAATTGCCGCGGAAAGAAAGGATTGGTCAACTGTGACGCTGCGTCGACGCCGCGCCGGTTTCGACGATCTACAACCGCTTTTATTTCACGCTGTTGGCCAACTTATTGGCCCCGCGCGCGGAAATCATTTCTCTCCTCGAAACTATCGCTTCGACACACCCCGCGTAGCGCAACGTCGTCGTCGTCGCTCTGTTGCACAGCTTTGTGTGCTTTCTAACTACGGACGCCGCTTAAGCGGTACACTCCGCCACGAAAAGATCGTACACCTGATACATACACAGGGTCTACGCGTTATGCTATGTCATCATTTTTTAGGCATTCCCGGTAGTGCCATTAAAAAATGTTTTAAACTAAAGTTTATCGATACACTTGGTGAGCTCCGTGCTCGCTTATTCTTAAATCTGAACAAAATGCTTTTTACGTGAAAAAGTAAAGGTCACCTTGACTTTTTTAAATGGCACAAATATGTTTTGGACGTCATAGGATTGTTGCTAACGTCGAGACGAATTCAACAGTGTATTATAAATACTATGATCTTGAAATGAGCTCGAACTAAAAAGTTTTGTACAAACGTAATTTTAATGAAAAATTATTTCTTACAAAATAAATCAAGTAACATCAGATGTTCGAACTACGATCAATTTTCCGTGATACAGAACTCCGCTCTTTGTATTAGAGTTTTCGATGTCACCATAATTAGGGCGTCCCGTTTTATGTTATTAATAAACTAATGTCATTTTAAATGGGTGATGTTTGAATCTTTTCGTAATTGTATTAATACTTGTGACCGACATGTTCAATTCTTTTAGAACTTGTTGAAGAGACGCGTGCGGATTGGCTTGAAAATAACTTAGCACTAATATTGCATGTAGCCCGTCATACCAAACAACTTTTGTACCAACACTTTTTTGATAACGACAACGCCTTCCGAGATATCCTGCTGTTCTCACTTAAACGTGACAGCCTGTACAATTTCTATACACCTTGTACTTTAGTCCTACCGACCGCTGAATTCAATTAACAGAGCACACAACAACGCATTGCCATGCGATAAAAACGGTACATTGAAATTGCGAGGATTCGTTCCCATTTTGCGCTCATAAACTAGAGCCGGAAATTGTCAGTGACTGAGTCTGAAAATATTTCAACCGCAGCATCATCAACGTCGACGGACGCGTCGCGTCGCGTCGCGTCGCGTAGCGTCGTAAGTCTACGCGATGGTAAATTTAAACTCTTTTCAGAGAGGTTTTCAGGAAGTGCAGCTGTTTTTGCAGTATCCTGCGGTTGTTTCCCCTTTCAATTGCGCTTGCTTAATTTGTGGTCGCTTTAAAATTGTGGTGTAGGCATGCCACAAAAACCACGGTCTTCGACGATTCAGGTAGGTGCATCATCCGGCCGACCTCTTTTCCGGTGCACGTTGTTATAAAAAACTCAAGTTTATGGCCGCAAACTACCTTCGCTCGGCGGAAAAGTGGCGGCGTTTACAAAAAAACTTGCACATTTTGCAAAGGCGATCCGAGGCCCGAATTTTTCTTCCGTCTATTGCGTCAAAGAATTACTGTCGTTACAGTTTCAACCCTGAAACAATATCTTGTTTGTATACGGATTATGAACTGTCGCACCGGGATTTTTTGCAAAATTTCAAGGTTACAAAAACGAAACGTTCAAAAGGAATGTCGTATTTACAATTAGCTTGCAACGTTAATAGGAAAACCGATATACAGAACATTTTACTAGGGTCATGAGACACTCCAGGACATCGTTATGTTCCTAAGATCATACAGCTGCTCCGGAAGTATAAAATGACGTGATTTACCATGAAGCTGGACAACAATGTAAACACGTTGAATATAATAAAAGCTTTTTGACTTGGACCGATATAATACTGTCATTGAACGAACAATTCAATGCTAGTACGAAAACCTGGATAAATATTCAACTGAGAGAAGATTCTTTCAATGAATTTATTCTCTCTGAAAATCCAAATTTCTTTTAGGACGGGATAAATGCATTCGCTGTTCCATGGAATTAATATACATTAATGGGTGCACATTTCGATTAATAAGCATTATGTTTAACAATGATATTCTCGCTGAAAGGCTCATTTCGAATTTCGACATTTCATGTGCATCGGTCCAATAAAATATCCATTTATGCAAGAACACGATATCCTTTCGTCTTTGCATGACGAACTTGGTTCGATTTCTCCCTGAACTCCTTAATGAGTAATTATGTAATTAAAAAATAGATATACATGAACAACTGGATTTTCGTAAACATTACTTATAATTACGTTAAATTCTAAATTTAATTTTGAGTGTTCAGATAGTTCCTGGATTTTTCAATAATTTCATTGCTGCATTTTAAGCTTGTAGGTAGGATTCCTCGGCTTTCCCTGTATGCGTGAGCTTAAAATATTATTGGAGCCATCGTTTCTTCATTGCTTCCAGCATAACTTGTTATTTTTCCATTTTACGTTTACAACGAGTTGATATTCAACTGAAATGTAACAATTGATTTCGATCAGCGGATCTGAAAATAGAGAAATAGTTATAATTTGCAATAATTAGGTTAGCCTAAAAATTGAAAGATGTGTCGATACAAATGACAGTTTTATACGTCCGAAATATTCGAATGCTCGACTTCAATTTTGTGTTCTTGAAGAGAAAGGTTCGTCAGTGATTGGTCTCTGTTCAGATTCGGAACGCGAGGAACAGATCTCACGGTGCAGATTGGTGAAGCCCCCGTAACAGGTGATTCAAGAATGTGCGAACGTGCACATCCTAAATGGGCGTAGACTACAGCTGTGGTGCACGGTGCCCAATTGCGCACAAGTGTGCAATTACTTTCATCACCGAAAAGTTCGACGGGCAAGGCTTCTTAGAAGTTGCACTCGTGGAAGAGAACTTTTAATTACATGCATACCGTGCGCGTCGTTAGCAGGTTGTTTAATTAAACCGCTGTGCAATTTATTAACAAGTATTATTCGAGCGCAAATCATGGTGAACTTCAATACGTAATTAACACGCTTGTTATCACTAACAAAATTGGTATTCTCCTTTGTGAAGGATCCGGTCTTGCTTGACCAGAATGAAAGGAACGCGTAATTGAAAGAATGGAATGACTGAGAATAGTGAGACAGGATCGCAGAGTGATTGGAATGAGAGACAAAATGCAAGATTGAAAGGAATGGATAAGTGTGATAACGGATGAATTTAAACGGAAGATAAGTGGACTGTATAAAAGATGTCGTGAGCACGAATGTATGGATTCTATGTATAAATAACTGTATTTTCATTATAAGAACACATTGTCAAATGATGTTACACTGTGTCGCGGAACTAATGTACAATGAGTTGAAATAAAGATAACTTTGAAGAAGGCATTGAAAAGGAACCACTTGATTGACGTTTAACAGCTGATCGTTTGTCGCAGAGAGTGAGAGAGGGAGAGAGAGGGAGAGAGAGGGAGAGACGGAGGGAGAGAGGGAGGGAGAGGGAGAGAGAGGGAGAGAGAGGGAGGGAGAGGGAGAGGGGGGAGAGGGAGAGAGAGGGAGAGAGAGGGAGAGAGAGAGAGAGAGACGACGGTTGTCACTCTCTTGTATTGTCTCGATCCTTCTGGAAGTTCGTCACACACCGGTGATTCCGCTTGAGCGTTCGCGAACATTCCAGAAGGATCGAGAATGGGAATAGACCAATCACGCAGCCGATCTATTGCCCGCGTGAGCCTCGATGGCATACAATATCGCTCGCGGTTTCGGCGGAATCGCGCTAGTCTTGGCGGGAGTCGCGCGGTGCCGCGCCGGTGTAACAATATGGCGCTCGGGCGCGCCAATTTTGAACACCTCCGATACCATTTAAATTATGCCATAAATATTTGTTTTGTGTCGTTAAAAATAAAGGAGATATTTAGGTGACCTGCTTTGGCTGAGACACCCGGTATAGGAAAAGTTTAAATACTCCTTAATAAATTTTTAAGTGTTTAAACGTGGCCATTCAATTATAGGTTGACCGTCCGTCTTTAAGGTGAAGTTTACCCCTTGTTACAGTTCGCGCGAGTCACCCTGTATAAACCAAAGTGGATGTAAGAATAACTTCCTCGAGGCGCGTGCGTCATCGAGGATCTCGTTCCGGTTGTAAGTTGCAAACGAACTCGCGTCTCCTGAAGGGTGGTTGGTAGCCGGACTGACAGTTCCCCGATCGGAAGTTGCTCGACGAGTGGCTCTCGAGCGTGGCGTGCTTAATAACAGCCGGTAGACAATTTTCTTGGAGTAGCTGGTTGTCGAGGGGGTCGCTGTCGGTTACGTAAGCGTCGTCGAGAGAAATGAAAATCGAGTGGGCAGGTGGGGTTCCGCGAATGGCAATCGAGCCAGCCGTCATCGGCAGTCTTCATGACTTTGTCCACCTACTGCTTCGATTACACCTCGCCCCCCCCCCCCCCCCCCCCCCTAGGCGGCTTGGTTTCCATACATAGCGAAGAAATGGGAAAAAAATCGTCGTCGACGGAGGAGCAACGCCAGAGGAACGCGAGGAGGAGGGAGCAGATAATAGACAGCGGCAGCGTTCAAACCCCATGGAAAATCAATTATCGACCGTGGTAAAAGTCTGGAAAATTCAATCGACAGCCGGCACACGCTTGGCTATAACCTTTCCGTCCGCCTTCGAGCCTTCCAAACACCGTTATCAGTGAAGAACACTGCGCCCCCTGCATTCGCTATAATTCGCACCATACGTGGCCCAGCCACTCGATAGATGACCCTCCCGATAAGCTACTAAGCGATCCTCTATATTACAGTTTACGTTCCCCCGAACACCATTACTTGTGGCGAGGCCCGGCGCCCTTAAACTTGGATTAAAAGTTCCGAAAATATATGAAACTATGTGATATAATGAACACGTCTAACTAACACCCCTTTCGAACGAGTTTATTATTAAAAGGCGAACGTTTATGCAAATCCCCGGTTCCGTGGATAAATTTCGTGGAAGCGGAGCTAAGTCGAATTTTATACCCTGCTGTAGCGGTTTCCGTTCCTATGATCTTCACGGCTTTGTTAAGGAGTTATTAACAGAGAACACGGGCCAATCAGATGGCAGCTACAGTTGAGTTGCGGCGTTGGCGTTGGCCCTGATTGGTCCGTGTGGTTTTTCGTTAATAACTCCTGGACAAAGCCGTGGAGGCTTTCTCGCGAAGGAGAAAGTTTCTTCAAATGACGTCGGGAATTAGCCGTTTCAAGGAAATACAAAATTTTTGGGACACCCCGTGTATCCCGCCCAGTCATTAGTCAGATGTCGACGCGGATGCTAAATTCTCAGGAGAGAACAGGAACTGATCGAAAATTTCCATCGAGATGATCCTTTTTGCCCATCCGCACGGAGATACGCCGGCTTCGGTGCAAAATGTTTCGTCCTTCCGGGTTCTATTATTCGAAAGTCGAAAGCCTCGCCGCGGATATGATCGAACTCCCCCGGCGCGGCGAGCCGACTCACGGTAATCCCTTGTAAATAATGCACAACGCCTTCGACGCGGGACTGTACCCGATACTACCGGCAATCCTATGCCGCCGCGAAAAGCCCGCGCGAAAACTAGTTGAACCCCGTTTCCCTGAAACTTGAAAAGCTCCCTCCATCCGCGGGATCCAAAGCCTGCGTTTAGCAATACGTATCGACGCGACCTCATCGATTCGACTTACACGCGATTTTCTTTGGGATACAAAAGTTTCCGTGGCTTAGGCTCCTCGAGTGAGGCGAAACGACGGAATCCCGAGCCGCCCGGAGATAGTAGGTTGGCTTCACTATGGCGTGCACCCTACTTTTGAATTTCTGAAAAATTCCATGCTAATGCGGAGATGATTCTTTGGTTCGCTGGAATTGCGTGTTTAGTCTGTCAAGGAGAGCGCCAGGCACATCGCTTTTGGAATAACACTATAGCGGGGTACTTTATCGCGAACAACACACCCCTCACCCCCTCCCCAGACTTCATTGAAACTTTGTAAGTCTATGGCGAAGCCAAAGATAAGCACACTCGTGTACAAGGTCTGAACGCAGTTTCTGAAAAGTTGGTATTCGCGAAGATACTGTGGGTCAGAAAATGTCCACTTATGTTTATAATGATTGACCCTCAGGAAGGTCATATCAATGTAACGTGGTTATTAGTATCAGGTGTGTGACCATGATTCTCTATTTTTGGTATGGTTATTTGAATGTACAGAAAATCTCTCTCTTCTCTTCGTTTATAGCAGAAACGAACAAACTTTGAGTCCGGTAAAGTAAAATTTACCCATCATTTCAATTAACAAATAACTTTATTACTTCTTTATCTTCAAATCTACAATAAGCATTGTGAACAATATATTTGGACAATTTTTCTCAATATTTTTTGTTGCTTTTTATAGCTGACTGAAAATTGGCTAACTTTTGTTCCACGTGTTTTTTCATATTATGGAAAATATTTGTAAAATTGATAACGATACAGCATTAGTATGATATACAGTATTCGGGACATAGTAAACTCTGCACACGCAAGTATAATTGATTTGCCAGTGCAACAGAAGGTAACGAATGTTACAATTCACTGAATTATGGTACAACTTTTACGCAACGTCGCGGTGCTTAAAAAAGATTTCTCTTCTCTGGCGTTGTGTAACACAAATTATGGTCCACGAGTTACCGTTCGTCTGACAGCCTTCGTTCGTTACTTAACTTTTTTATAGTCCCATGTTTAACACGGTAGACAGTCATCTAAATATGTCCGAAATATGCGAGACATATGCGAACGATATGCAAAGAATGTGCAATCTGCATAAAATGCTTTACAGAACATGTGCGTTATGCAAAATAGAAAATTTGTTTTTAGAATCCCTAATGATAAACGAAATATTTATCTGGGTCTCATTGCTCTGCCCGTATTCTATCCAATATGTCAAGCTTCTGATCGTACAGGTGTAACAAAATACGATGCAATAAAAAAAATGTATTATAGTTACATATCGAGAAAAATCGATGACACCTTGATAACTCCGAAAAAAATAACCTTCGGAAAAAAATATGTTTGGTCCATTGACACCATGGCGGATCATGGCTTTTTGGCGTGGGGCACACCGTGGAGCCTGAAAGAAATAAGTTGGAAAGTGACGATGTAAACTACGAACATATAAACTATACATTTATTCTAACCTCACTGCGTCATTATAGTACTATTTCTTGTTATGAAATTATCACAATTTCAAGTTCTTTTCGATAAACAACAATTTTTCGATAATCGGACATGTAGTGCTTAAACTTTAAATACTTATTGAATGCACTCTATGTGCATATTTACAGTTCAACATTTATAGTATTTGTGAAAAGTCGATATACAGTCCTTCGTGTTAGATAAGCCACAAATGTTTTATTATTATACGGTAGCATAATCTGGTCCCGATAAAAAAGGAAACAATTTGTAATAAGGTGGTCGAGCGTAACATATAAATCAATGTGAGCAATGACTGTAATGAGAAGGGTCGGGATAAAAAACCGAAAGCACCGGTCGTAAACGGAAAGATGTGAAAAACGCGGGAAAACTGGGAAAATGTAGCGAAACAATAAATCGAGTGGTAAGCGCACGAAAATTCGAGAGAGATCCCGATCGCTAAATGTGCACGAGGGTTAACCAGGTCTGAGGGAAACCATAGTAAAGATGTTAGGAAACAAGAAACGTCGCGAAAAAGTTAACGCCGAGCATGCACGGCAAATGCCGAGGGGAAATAACTGTACAAAGCAAGCTCGGTGAAACCTTCTGAAACGCTCGGAAAGAAAATTGTATAGGTACAGAAATGTGTAAATGTGTCCTACATATAATAGCAACCAATGCATTATCAATACAACTCGCGTTGTACCGTAACATAAATTGAATAATGAAAATATTAATCAGTAATAAATCTCTCTGTTCGCGCGCTATACCATTTACTAATTCATATACAGATGGGGCCAAAATTAAGTGGACAGGCGATATCAATTACGTTTTGTCAAATTGATATTAATATTATACAAAGGGGAGCATTTAAATGGGAACATCTCTGCTATTAATGATTTTATGCAAAAACAAATCTCCATAAAAATGAAGGGTAACTTTGTACAGGATCATGTTTTCTTAGAGATTTCAAGGTCACCACTACTTTTTTTAATGGAATTACATACTTGTTTGCATATTCTTTTAGAGCATAAGAACAAAATCATCGATCTGTACAATAATAAAGTTTCGATTATTGTATCTGAAGATATTTACTACCACAGTTCCTATCATTTAATCTGAAATCTTAGAATTACACAAACTCTATGACAGATAGACTTTTTAAAAATAAAATAGTGTTTTCCAGAGATTGTTATTTCTAATTCGTGTAAGACTTCCTGTAAAGATAGTGTTATATTGGGTTATACAACATAAATTCTTTAGGTTATAAATATAAATATGTTCTAATTTTAACAATTTAGTTGTGGCTCGTTGCAAATGCAGATAACTGTGATTAAATAAAGACTACTTTTAGTCAATGATTTTATAATTGTGTGATTGCGATTCTCTAATCAATCTCTTAATAATCCTGTCCCTTTGTTCAGAAATAAAAAGAAGATTTTACACGTCTATGTGGCAAATTAACCACCGTATGCAGTAGATCGATTTATCAGTAAGCAACCCTTTGTTCACTTTTATCAAGGAGAAGGTTCCACGAAGTGACCCAATACACGCTTTGAAGAGATGACATGTTGACTAAGCAAAGGCATGCGGGTTGAATTGCAATGTAACATCCCCATCCTTGTAGGATCTATAAGCCCCATCACCTATCACGCGTATCTTGGTTATTGGAGAAAACAGACACATCTGTGTACAAATCGGATTGCATGGCAAGGAGAGCAATCAGGACTGCTGATACGTCAAAAGTGGAGTCAGGTTCAACGAACCGAGTACGGTAATGTCTCAATACAGGGTGGACCACGAAGTGTGACCAGCTTAGATCATTCTGCTGTTAGTGGTCCGATCTAGAGTTGCCATATCTATAAAATCACGATACTCTTATAGCTCCTAAAAACTTATTCTCATCGGTTCGTTACTTATAGTCTGATAATTTAAAGTGAAAATGCATGACTTAATATGGATTTCTAAAATTTTCTCCATTTTGTGCAAATATGTGCAAATTAAAACCAACGCGAAATTAAAAAAGTTCAATTAACGTAATAAAATTCACGGGGGTACTTTTTTCAAAACTTGAAACAAAGTTGAGTTGATAAAAAATTAGGACAAATTGCGATTATTTAAAGAAAAACATTTGCAGATGGGAGTTGTTATAATATTAAACACACCCTGTAAATAACCAAACAGCTTGCGACGGACGAACGTTTAAAAAAATCCACGGAATTTCACGATAAAGTTCCAGCCTCGATTTTCATAACAAATTGATTTATTGAAGGTAGTTTTAGAAACTACGTTTTGTTACGAACATTTTAAGATACATGAATCTACAGATGTTACAGTTTGATTTTTTTTTTCTTTTTGGACTTTTTTTCATTGGACGACACACTGTGCGTTGGCCATCGTTGTGTCAGTGAGAACAGAATGTCAATAAAAACGGAATGTTGGCAGTGTGACAGTGTCAAGTAAACATTGTCGAGGAAGTCACAGTCTGTCAAGTAGATCCCGTCCAGCAAGCAGACCCGTCATCCCCGCACGCACAGTAATCACGTTACGAGTCTCGGGTTATGCTACTGTAGAGACGCAACGTGCAGTCAAAGGTAGTAGAAGAAGCACAAAGAAATGAATCGGCCAAGTCGGCGTTGCTAGCCAAGTTCAGGTAGCAATTCCTAAGAAACTTCCGAGAAAGGAGACACTCTGGAGCAAAGAACCCTAAACCAAAAGAGAAGCAACATCAGGAGTCCACTTGTACGGTATGTCGCACAGGCGCATCGATTGCCGAGCAGTATGAGAGAGAGAGAGAGAGAGAGAGAGAGAGAGAGAGAGAATGGAGAAGGAGAGAAGGGGTTTTAGCGGAATAAGATAAAAGAATTCTGATCCCGATTGCTCGATATTAGCCGACGTAAATGGAGACAAGCGAGACGCTTATGCCGGAAAAATGGATCAGAGACGAGTGTGCTCACGCTTGTCGTTCCGCGAAAACACAAAGCTTGTTGTGGAGATACGTAGGGCTCGAGGACTGGATCCAGGGGCGAGGGGTGTAGTTGAACGGCAGGGGAAATGACGAGGAAACGAGTAAGGAAACGGGAAAGCGGTCGAGAAGATTGCGGGAAAAGGAGCGGAGTCGAATGGGGATGACTCGAAAAGGGAAATGGCTCGACCTGAATATCTCCGGCGAACTTTTCTATGAATACGCCATGTAGTGCAGGCGGGAGGGGGTCACGGGGATACGAAACACTGCGGTTAGCCCCCGAGGATCGGGAACCGGAAGGAAAATGAGAAAGGACGGCTGACGAGGCCAAGCCGAATCAACCGAGGGAAGAATCATTTTTGAACTTACAATTAGTATATTCATGGTAATAGAAACCTTCAATTATAAATATTTTTAAAACTATTGAGTATCTGCGCCTGTAATGGTATATACACGTTAACGGGAGAATGAGATCTAAACTTTACGATGTTTCAATCAAATTTGAGACTCATCGACCTTGCGCTCTTCTTGTTTGGGGGAGCACACTACCCCTAACTTTTACCGTAAGGGGTGTGCGTAACAGCATTTCCCCGCCGCCCTTAAAGAAAGAAAAAAGAAAAAGGTAAATGTTCACAAAAGGGAGCTACTTTCGATTACGATGTCCTTGAAACTTGTTGTCAAGGTTATCATTCAAATAGCATTTTCTGGAGTTCTCTCGCCAAAATCTATGGGATTGTATTAAAACAGTGCAAAACGTTTTCCCCCTGAAAGACAAGGATAGTCCTTGTTTCTTATAATCGACGTGGAACATGTTCATTCTGCATAAAACTCCGCAGTACAATTATTGTTAGTTAACCTCTGTTCACAGTTACCGAAATGACTGAATTTATTCTGCAATTTCCCACAAAAGCATCTTGATAATCTCAACAATCATCAAGATAAACGAATGCGTTGCTTTGCATAAACCGTTTTTACCCTTAATAATGGATATTCCTTCCTCGTCTATCTCCATCCCGGGGGATGATGAAATCTCGAGGACGAAAATAATTTCACCGTATCTAGTTCACCTTTCATGCAGAAAGTGAGTTGTACCGGTGAAAAAAGTGTTCCCAATTTTCGGCCACTCTGACCAACTTCCATTTTAAACTCCGCGGGTAATTGCGTTATCGCGCAAAAGAAAGAAGCGAACGTCGAATTCGTCGGTGGATCGGAATTTTTTCGTGACGCCGCGCCGCGCCGCGCCGCGCGCCGGTTCATATTTATTCATGAGACGGTCAGGATTAAGATTACAACGGGAGGACCGGTCATAAAGTGTCTGGAGGGGCTGACCGCACTATTGCATTAGGCACATCCGATGGTATATTTTTTCACCGGGTGCCGGCTTTGAGCATACGTCAAAGTGAATTACGCGACGTAAATGAAAATTATGCGCGGCCCCGCGTTCTACGTACTCCTGCTTTTCCGCAAAACAAAAACCCGCCGTGCCGGAAATTACGCGACGTGTCCGACCGAAACCCCGCGAATTCTTTCGCGGTGACGTTTTAATAACCGGCCATACCGTTTTTAGTTCGAAGATAAACTTCGCGTGGAACGTTCAAAAACAGCCGGCGCAATGACAGTCGGGATCTTTGCGGTGAAGACCGCGCCGAGGCTGGAAATAGCAAGAATAATTTGAGGACTTTATCGCCCCGACGGAAATCATTTAAGATGGCACTTTGATTCTCCACTCTAGGTGCCACGTTTTCACCCGGAAATGAAAAATTTACGCTGCGGGCGAACCATTCTCTCGCGAGACAATCTTATGAAAGGAGCAGTTGGTACTTGCACCGACAACACTCTCGACACTTGAGAGTCGATCATGTAGAATCTGCTTCCCCCACTATGGCGCTATGATCGCCCAACCGCGACCGACGTGCCGCGACGGGCCCACTCAAATCAGCGTGTGGGGGAAATACGAGCTCCCCAAAGGGAAGATTCCCTTTCTACGACGCTATTCCCCAACAGGGTTGCCATCTGCGAGTCCCGCCAGGCACCTTACCCTTCCGCCCCTCACCCAGCTGTGCTGCGGAGCCCGTCTTTGCTTCCCCCACTCTTCCCACTAACGCTGACGCCAACACCCGTTATTTTCCCTACTATAATTAACTGTCATGTGACCAATACATTAGGACACCCCCGTAGTAGCATTTATGGTTCGCCAACGTTGTCTAACGGTTGGGAGTTGGTTGGGTTTTAGTTGGTGGGTTTATCTACAAATCCCCGACATATAGGGGCTACGACGAAAATTTATGACAATTTGCCATCGAATATCCATCGTTGGGTCTAATTAACAAGAATTTTACGTATGATAAAGCTACATTAGTCCAACCAATGTTTACCAGCATTTAACTATTTATTAGAATCGCATTGTTTATATGTATATTATTCATGATATACTGTACAAATAACCGTAAAAGAGGAGATTAGAATGATAATATGTTAGCGGACCCAGTTGGCCGTTCGTGTTATAGTGACGTTGGCGTTCCGTCCACAATGATCGTTGGTCCACCTCCACAAAAAGGCGACATTTCTAACTGTTTGCCAACCAATATTGCAACCAAAGCCCAACAAAATGCCACCCATAAGTGCTACTAGGGCCTGATGAATCGAACACCTGTTTTGTCATTCACAACAAGTATCCATCTTTTTCAGAACTCAACGTTTAGTAATTCCCCTTTCTCCGTCACTACACGTTTTAATCACATACCGAAAGTAATTCAGCAGCATCGAACGATGAAACTCTCGTCTCTGATGGTCATTTTGAAACCCGAAACCAGAAACCGCAAACCACTTTATCCGAACAATGAAATTTTTCAATCGCACGTTTCCATGTCTCTGTGTAATAGAATTAACGGGGTCGTGGACGTAAATTCTATGTGTTACAAAGCTTGGTGTCCCTTGATGAACGTTTATTACTCTTTATATTTTGTTATTTATCGTTGCCGCCCAGAATTTTCATTAGTCTCTATCTAATCTTTTAACAACAGGATACGGAGTTTTCTGGCGATATCGTTTTTCCGCCAGCTCATATTACACTTCGTAACATCGCAGACTTCGCGAAGAAGACACAAGTGTCGTCCTTGGCAACAAGAGCTCGCCTCGTACAAAATTTTATAACTTTGAGAGGATGGTGGTGTAATTAAATATCGTTGATGAGACTTCCTTGGATCGTGGTGACTCATCCCTTTTAGTGTATTAAGTGTACGCCCTTTAATTACTCTTGGATATACTGCCTTGTGACGCAACTTCGTTATAACTGTAATTTTCAAACCCGCAGAACCGGACGTCGAACTAATTTCTCCTGATCCCTACTCAATTTTTTCTGGATTAATCATACACGGAATTAAGTATTAAAAACTACAGGGAAAATACAGACTACAAGATAAATAAAGTGAAACTTCTTTGCTGAAAGGGCTACAATTTAAGATGTTATTTTCTTAATGACAATTTCGCATTCATCACGAAAGAACCGTTGCACTAATAATATTTATCATGGAAGATGAGCATCAACATCAACAGCAGATTTACAGGCAGAATTCTGTTGAGACTGTTGTGAGTCTCAACGAACAGTGGGACAACAAGTACACGACTTGATTCAAACAGCTGTTCAGTTAGTTTGATTGCCACAAATTGAGTACTTAAGGGGGTCTTTTCCAGCAGATGACGCTCGTGCGTCAACACTCGCACATCGCTAGGGTACATTCACACAGCGCTAGGCCACGTATACGTACGCAAGGATTGCAAGGGTCCGGGATTCCACTTCTGATTTCTCGATAATGCAAAGACGGGGTTTTTTAGTAGTCAAAATCGCTAGATGAAAGATCAATCTAGGGTGCTGTTTGCCTCAAAAGTCCTTCTTTTACGTTTCCGAGCAATGGTTTTGCAATAATATTCGGCTATTCGGATACATAGCAAAGATAAGTAAGAGCATACCATTTAGCACATGGACGGAAACCGTGGTGGCTGCCGCGACATCCGCCAGCTCGCAGCTGTAGTTCCCGCTGTCCTTTTTGTTCGCATTCGCTATGTAGAGCCTGGACACCGCTCCGTTGGTGCCCATGTCCGTCTTCACGCTGAAACAGAAAGCAGAGGGTCCCTGTAGCAGCCGTGCGAGGACCCTAAGGATCGTTCCTCTAAACGGAAACCAGACGTTCACCGTCTCGGTGGCTGGGTTCTTCTTCCTGGCGTTGCCCCGGGGGCCGCAGGAAGCCTTGGAAAACACGGAAGACGACAGTGAAGGAGTTTGCTTTGAATCGTCGCGGCAAAAAGTGAAGATTCGCAAAAAGAGGAGCAACCGGGACGCGGGACGCGGAACGAACGGAAGGACTCTGAAGGATCGGCGCCGATGAAAAATGGTCGCTCGGGAAACTGTTATTCTCGCCGTGAGTCGTTGACCTACTCTCTACCCAGGAGAGAAATCAAAGACTAATGCAGCTTGATATTCAGTGTATCCTAGTCTCTCGGTGCTCGACGGATCGATTCTGTATTGTTTGCCAAGATTCGGAGGAACGGAGTATGGAACCCTTGGATCTTATTATCGACTGCAGGACGGGGTTGGACATTGTTCCAATAACGAATACCGAATGAAATTTTATTAGTTATTCGACTAGAGTTCCTCAATCGTTCTTCGTTATACCTTCATGTTGTTCGTTGTTCCTTCATGCTTTACTGCCTAGGGGTTCTTACTGTGTGACCGGCTCGAATTTTAGACTCAGACCAGTTTCAAATCAGGATTTGAAATTGATGTCACAAAATTCGATGCAGGGTTGATAGATCAATCACGAATAAATTATTGTGGTTGTGAAAAAGTTTATTATCGAGCAGCAATCGTCCGGTTCGTTTTCGATCAGAAAAGTTCGAAGGAACGGAGAAGCAATAGGTTGGGCAAAGTGTAAATCAAGTTGAACCCTTCGCGGAGCGTCTGCTACTGACAGATCGACCGTCCTTCGTCCGTAAAAGACGCGGAATGGAAGGTAGCGCAGCATATTACGCGTCCTTAATACACCCCCGCAGTCTACTTGTCTGAGCCAACGTGAAACAGTTTCATTCGATTTACGAGACGCGCCTCCTGGTAAAGACGGAGAAGGAATTTACGAGTGTGTTTCGTATGCCGATTGGGCCATGCCGAGAATTTCTTTACGCGTCTGCGGTCATATTGAATTAGAGACAGGGGCTACGACCCTGCCGCGTATGATGGAATCTATTTCACGAGGGCTACGGAAAGGTGTTTTTTATTGGGGACGCGTAGCCAATCGCCTGGATCCGGATCCTTATCGGGGGATGCTGAAGTCGATCAAATTAGCGCCCTGCAATTTTTTCGTCAATGGTCTTCTTAGGGCACATAGTTGCCGAATAATTATACATTCGTGCAATTAAGGAAAACATTGAATAGAATTAACAACAAAGTGAAAGAAATGAGAGCTCGTTCTACGAGCAACACTACACATATATTGATGATAATACCACTGCATTGGCAAATTGATAATTACCGCGCTTTTGTCCGATTTTGTCCGATAGGATCCAGTATACTGACAAACACGGTTTAAATACAATATCTCGTTACAATTAAACATATTTTGTATTATTATAAAATGGAATTGTGCAATAATACAAATCCACGAAATCCTAATTAATTAACTGAAACACGTTATATGTATACGGAAAGCACTGCGAGAAGACCATGTTTAAATATTGTATGTCCAACGACAGCTAATGATCATGCGCCGCAAATGCAGGTTAATGCGTTTCGCATTTTTGCTCCATATTTTATACAGCGAAAAGTCGGACAAAATTGTTATAAAATCATTCGCATTCAGGGATGACAGTAACGACGAGTTCACGGAACTAGAAACAATCTCGTTGCACATTTGGGAAGCGTTCAAATGTCAATATTTCACGGAGCAAGAGAACAATACTTTAAGTTGTCGAATGTATACCACCGGTCGCACGATGACAATGCATTGAAAAACAGTCGGGAACGGAACGAAAGTAAATCACGACGGGCAAACCAGCAGATCATGCATCGAGTAATACGTTGCAACGGTTTGTTGCAAGCGATATATTTCAACAAATATTTAATTAAACTTTACCGTGGAGTTTGCGAAACTCGATCGGGTCAATGTGTAAAAATATCGCGATTCAGCAGGAACGGTAAGGATATCGGGCCAACGAAATTAATCGAATCGGAAACAGATGATATTTCCTGCGTTTCCGAATAAACTTTCTCGCTTTCCAAATAAGCTTGGCAACAAACTCGTTTCAATATTGACGTTTCCTACTTCCGCGCACTTCAGTTAAATTGATTACTTGTTTTCATTTTAAGGAAAAACCATACAACAATAACCCTTACTAAAAATTCCATTTTCAGGTCGTTTCTTCAACAGCGTTATTTGTTCTTATAATTCTTTGGAATATTTAGGATGCCAAATGACAAGAAAAACATTAGGTAGCTCTTATTAGGAAACCCTTTAGCAAACGTCGCTCGACTGCGTGCTCGCGGTCACCTTTTAGACCGGTTAGGGGCCGACTAGGATGAAGGGAGAAGTGGAGTCATTAAGCAGGAACTACAGCGGGGCTCTTCTGGATATGATGCGGAAGGAAGGTGGGCTTTAAAGGAGGCAGGCCAGCTAAGGAGGTCGGAAAAACGAGCAGGCCAAAGATGCCGCAAAAAGGAAAGGGGTGGCGATGGAAGAGGGATGGAGGTTGCGGAGGGAGGAGAGGCCGGGAAATGAGGCTGGAAATGCTGCTGGAGCTGGTGCTGGTGCTTCTTGTGCCGTTTTGCTGCTAGTGGTGGTGTCTTGCATTCCTTCGCGACGGACTGGTTTAAGAATTCATTTGGATCGCTGGGATGCCACGTCGTGGCACCCTGTAACTGCCATCTGCCGAGGCCGCAACTACTTCCTCGCTTCCAACCGCTCGCGTAAGGAGTACCGACGGAGTCTTTTGAGAGTACCGCATCGGGAACGTTCCCCCGAGGCGCACCAAGGGAAACCGTTAGGGCGTTAAGAGCACTTGTTGCCACCCCGTTATCGTTACTCTTCCCGTCGCACAGTATGCCCCCCGCCCTCTCTCTCTCTCTCTCTCTCTCTCTCTCTCTCTCAAATTCAATCCCCTCTCCAGCAAGCTCAATCCCTGTTACGTTCGACCGCTGGCTCTATGAAAGGGACGAGGAGTTAAGTGGTCCCGCGGTTGCGCAAAAAAGACTCATTTTTCACCCCATTCCGCATCGATGAAACTAAACGCGAAACATAAACAGCGGAGAGGATTGTCGAGCAGGGTGGAAATTGGTGCGACCTGGATGAAACATCAGAAGGTCGACCACGCTGAGATTCTTACCCCTTATGCACCCTGTTCGAGGGAATGAAACGTCTTTGCTCCGGACTGGGTTTGCTATTAGCGACCAGTTGCGCAATTCGCTTTACATATTAGAAACTGCAAATAAGCAGCCAGGCATTACGTGGTTTCGGTTTTAGTTTTTCTTTGTTAACGGCCGGATCTTGTCTTGCAGTGATATGTTAAATTCGTATTTTATATTTTAACCCTTTTGTATTCTTTCTATATTATTCGAAATACAGGGTGGTCCATCGTTACGCTTCTAGTGCACGAATTCTGGATCACCCTGTGTTACCGCACATGATCTTCGCAATTTCGTTATATACCGGTTGTAGTACAATCATCTTGACTGTCCTTTAACTATCCTAACTTGTTTAGACGAGCCTGTGTGTACACATATCGTCAGACATATAGTCACATAGTTGACGTGACTCATCAGAGACAGTATCTGTCATTTAAAACAGACCACGCAGCGGTCAACGTGTTAAATACACGGTTGATCATTGTGTAGTCAACTGATTAACCAGATTAGTACACATTTCCAACATTCCTTTCACAACCCTACATATATTTCTATAAGGATATTACAAATGCGTTTCGCGAATCCCTATTCATGCATGAATAATTATTATTTCCATATAAATATAAAACCTATTGACCTATTTACGTTTGTCTGAAATGCACAACCTCAAATCTAGTCTAATAATAAGCAATACTATTTCTTAAAAATACCGCTATTTATATTTATTATAATACCGCAGATGAATTTCCTTGAATAGTAATTAAATCTCTCGTATTTTATATTATCTACGCAGGTAAAATTGAATTAAACATTTTATAAAGCGCCGAGAAGTTTCCGAAATTGAACTGCTATTCGGTTTCCTGCAGCAATTTCAGATTCTGATCAAATGCGCAGAAACTGAAAGTTCTTTTCTACAGCGGAACATGTCGAAAAGAATTTACGGTCAATGGAATGAAAAGAGTCTGCAAAAGGCAGGTGAAGCTTTCGCTGCGCAAGAATTTCGAATGCCTAAAGCTGCATTTAAAAGACACGTTCAAGTTACCAGTAAAAGACCTTTGTCCTCTTTTAAAGAAGCACGTATTTTTATATTCAGCGTTTTACTATCCTCAAATCAAATTTTATTATTTTTCAGAAGTAAATAGGATTTCCAAGAGACACACACGTTACCTTGCGAAGGTTAAAATGAAGTACGATCGAAGTATGACACCGCAGTATGTAATCGGTACAGTTACACTACTATCCACCATGGCCGCCTACACGAGGGCTAAACAAAACGCCGACACCCCTCGAGCAATAAACTATTCTGAAACGGTCTTTTCATATAGCCATAAATACAGGAAATATTTCAGTGATCCGACTTGCACGTGCTATACACGATCCTGATTTACGAATCCTCGCGCAAATCAGAGAGAAAAAGAAATTTATGTTCCCTGCCGGGGAAACGGATTGGTTAGAGTTTGCGGGAAGACGGGACCCGAAACCGGGGGGTGGTCGGTTGTCGTTTGTAATTCAAGTCGAACGTTGTCGTTCCCCTCTGCCTTCGCGTCACAGGAGAACACGTGTGACGATAATTGCCCGGTGGACTTCGTGTAACAAAGCTCGTGACATCGATCCATGCGATCCGACCCAGCCCGGAATTCTCCCGATTGCCACCCTGGGAGAGATCCACGGTATTTACTATTCCGTGACTGTGCTCGCGCGGGAGGAACACGTGTCCGCTCGCATTTCCCTTGCGATGCTTTTTAATGCCCCCGGCGTGTGGAAAATTGTAAACTGTTCGCGAACGCACGCACCACCATCCACCGAAAAAAAACAACCGCTACTGTTTCAAAATGTTTCGGAGTTCCATGCAAACGCGCGCCGACTAAAAGTTTGCTGAACACATGCCTACAGAGAACGAATATCGCTTCAGGTGTATGTATCTGTGCACCTCAATCAGATCTTCTTCAGAGGAGGACTGTGGAGTCGTGGAAAGAGTCGGGAAAGTCGAGACACCGAGGAACAGCTGCACCTTGGGTAATCCCAGATCAAGACTTGTCGCCTACTCTATCGTTCCCCTTCTACGACGCTATTCCCCCACAGTTCCGACTACCTTAACATCAAACAACTGACAAATGGACTTCGGCCACTTCCAAAATCAAAATTTCTATCATTCTATTAACCAGCTAATTTCCTTTTTACAATATCTTTGTGATTTAAAATATGTTAGTTACAATTTGCTTCAGAACGAAAAGATAACGTAGAAATGTAAATATTAAAATTGCTAGTTCGATTTTTTCGAAAATGGACTTGGGCCACTTTCATAATAAACGGCTCTCATAATGAATCTGATAAAAAATTTCGATTTTCTTTTTTTGTAGAGGTGCGCGAAGTATAATTTTGGCACCAGGCGCAAGTTTTCCTTACTGCGGCCCTGGAACCGTTCGCAACCATTCATTGCGAGCATTCGCTTCTTCACGAGCACGATGTAATCCACAAAGCAGATGAACAGGGATTCCTCGAAGCTCGACGCGACGTGCAAATGCGCCGGGAAGAGAGCATTTTTAATAACATTCCCCTGTCAATCTCTCTCGCCTGTAATCCCATCTGTAATCCCATTGGTTGACATGTCCGCGGTCTCGAAAGCGGAAGCCGCCGGTGATTAGTCATCGCTTCATATTCGCAAGAATTTAATTTCACGCGTTTTTCTCTACCGACTCGTGCCACGACGAATCAATGGGTCGCTGGTCAAATTCTCGACTGCATGAAAGAATCCCCGGATATTCGATATGCGACCGCCACGGGAGAGCCAATAGCTTCGCTACCCCCTGCGATGCTGCCGGAAAATACTGCGCCCGAAGATGCACTATCGAATTCCTTTCTTTATTACAGCCATTTTTCTAGTTATCCTTACGATGAAGAGATTATTGTAATAAAAGGTCGAGGGAAGAACTACTGAGACAGACCTCCGTAATATCTTTTCCGATCTTATGGTTACGTCTGCGAGTTCGAATTTTGCGCCGGCTATGAAAGTCTCAAGAGACTTGATTCATTGAATAAACATCTTTTTACTCTGAATAAGAACTCGATCTTCTCTCTCGTAGCATAGAGAGAAAGAGAAAGAGAAAGAGAGAGAGAGAGAGAGAGAGAGAGAGAGAGAGAGATTTGTGATGACAAAATATAACTTCAGAAATAAAATTGCCAACTGTACAATGAAATTGCTGTAAAATAGATTTTGAATTTTTAACCAAAAACTGCAAAACAGTTTTTTCCTAATTGGACAAGAGGTTTGAACAAAAATGAAATGAATCGATGTTTGCCAAATTCGACCGATCTTTTGTAAATATGCTTAAATTTTGGTTTTCGGATAATATTATTTCTGATATGATTCATTTATGGAACTTTCAACAAAAGACACCCGTAAACAATATAATTATAATATAATACAGTATGTTTTTGAGCTTGAAATAATAAATTTATTGAAGATATCTTGGTATTTTTCTGCCATAATGCATTGCAGGATAAAATTGTGAAGTTTGGACGTCGCGTCGGTCCGGAGAGGTTGGAATGAAAAAAGGTGAAGAGAAGAAAACGCGAGTTGCACCTTTAAATCTCTCGGTCCGGCCGCCGCGAGTGAAATTCATTGTGGCTCCGTTAACGGCACGGAAAAAATTCCTAGGTCGAACGCGAAGGAGGTGGAACTCAGAACGCAGCGAGAGGGTGGTGGCGTGGGAGACCGTCGGGGGCTAAGGTCGGAGAGAATTGCGGGTAAATTTCGGTGCAACGCGTTGAAATTAAATTCCGCGTACCGACGGCGGAGAAAAAACCGTGTTGCTCGGTTGCGGGCATCGTTAGACAGCCGGAATGTATCGTTTTGTGCGCGATAAACTGACGATTCGGTTCACATGAGTTTAGCCGTTGCTGCGCCGCGCCGCGCCGTAGCTGAATCGATCTGCTGCACTGGCACTGGTCGCGTCTGTTCTTCTTTTCCTTCCCGTTTAATAAATTTAGAAATAACTTCCGCGCGCATTTCCGGTGGGCACACATAGCCAGTTACATTGAAGAATTCTGGTAAAAGAATATAGCTTTTAACGGTATACCCATACTTTCTATTAAATTTCCAAATTTGTCATCAAGAATAGTATTCGAAGTATTCCAATTTTCGCTGTATTTGTTAAACACACGGAAGTTGATGAACGTTTATTTCATTAATTTGAATTTGAAAAGTCTGTTTAGCAAACAACGTTTATACGTTGCTTTTTTATATTAGATGCTCATCAAACTTTACTTTTGAACTTTGTCATGTAATAGTTTAATATAATACTATGTTCTTGCATATATGTTAAATAAGACTATAATCAACATTGTTCTCACTTCAATAATATAATGATATTGTTAGGAAAAGAAACTATTTAGTTCCAGTCCTTTAGAAAATTTTATTTTTCGTGAAACTGTGCAGACTGACAAATAATAAACTCAATTCAAATATTACTTATAGCAAATTCATGTAATTTAATTTAGATCTGATGTACGTGACTAGATCCTTACTGCCGATCAATTGTGCCATTTATATTATTCAAATCTACGAGAATGAATATTTCAAATTAAAGAATTTTAATTAACAAATCACCAATCAGTAATTGGTTGAAACGTATTCTAGTGATATTGAAGTTTTAGATCACATTTCCTGACAGGAAAGATTCTGAAGCCATATACAACTACAAATTTAATTATTAAGAGAGATTCAATGATGAATGGAATAAAAAGAAGGCATGAAAATGTTCGCACAAGCAACTCGATAAAGGGAACGGTGCAGTAAATGTCATTTTTATTGCGTTTCAATTTTTTGCATTTATGGTATGTACATACAAATGTTTTAAAATACAAAGCAGCGTCTAATCAACTGTAATTATTGGTTTTTTATATAATTTTTACCTGCAGAAATTCCTCACAAACTAAAGTAAATCTTTACCCAGTTTCTTCTTTATAGAACAACTTTTAAAAATAGGAATTAGCATAAAGATAAAGACAGTCTACTTATTCCAAAACAACAATATTGTTATATAGGGCCGTTAAAGTAACTTTTTAGACCGCCGATGTTCAAGCAATTTTCAATTTTTATAGACGAGTTCGAAGAAAGTGGAATCTCTTAAAATTCTATTTTCAGTGGGAAAAGCCTTTATAGATCCAAAATATGTTAATAGAAGATTGTACTAAATTCTATCGAATTTTATAATCCAACGTTTTCTACAAAATTATATGAGCCTTGAAATGCATAAAGAGCCGCAGCAGTCTAGTAATTTTATAAAAGAAAATTTCCCTTCATTTATTTTTGTGGCGGGAACGCAATAAAAATCGTTCGAATACGGTGATTAAAATAATTGGAAGCGGGTAAAAAATAGGTTGATATTCAGATAAGTTCTGACCTATTAACGTGTGCTAGGAGAACAATTATGAAAAATACGAGTAACGTATAATGATCAGCATCTACATATAATCTGAAAAATTGTTCAGCATCGAAGGTAATTTCTACAACAATCACTACACATAGGATGAGATGTAATTCGGCGTGCAATATAAAAAAGAAATGGAGTAGAAACATATCTAGAATGAAAAATGAATCTTTACCATGCGGAAATTCTGGTTTAATAATTCATAGGGCATACGTGTGCCTGAATATGGCTGGCCCATTTATGTTTGTTCGGCACAGATTGCTTCTACCAACAATGACTACTGATGATGGCGTAGGATTGTCCCTTTCTCACTGTTTTTCAAATTTTTATTTTGCATTAGGATCTGCAGTCTTGTTATTACACATATCTAATAGAAGTGTGTTGAAGCCGCCGTTTTGTCCTTTTTTTCACCTTGATCTCAAATTCGTTATCAACGATCCCAATAACCTTTTTTTCAGAAAGATGCGATGAAAACTTGAATTTTGACCAGGTTTTCGCGGTTTCTGGATCACGTTTTCTACTGTTTTTTCGGGGCTAGTAAGCATTTTCCATTTTCTTCCAATTACAGCTGATCCGGCTAAACGCGGGAACGCAGTATGCCGGCAAGCATGTTGCAGAATCGGATGCGTTGAACGGAATTCATTGTACGATCATCGCCGCCTCCTCAGCCCCCAATTCGAGTGTAATAACTTCTCGTTTCTCCGATATTTCTCCGTGTAAGCAAACGTTTGTGACGGTGACGGGAGCAGGCGAACTAGCAGAATCGATGAAAGCTCGGCGAACCTCGGACTTCTCGGAGATTTCCGCATTCGGTGCGTTTCGCTCGAATTTTTTAGCCTGTTTGCGCGACCGGGTCTGGTCGACTCCGCGCGAATTCAACTTCCGTATCGTGACAGTAAAAGAAAGAAAACCGTTCGAATGGGAACCAGTTTTATTGGATCGCCGCGTAACGAGTTCTAGTTGATGGGTACTACCCCCGTAAACGGTTGACGCTCGCCGGGAATTAATGACGAGTCGTTCTACCGAGTTTGAACATAATCTCAATTATACGAAGGAGTCGTTATCGTCTTCGGTCTTTCAATTTTTCCGGATTCGATAGCAGTTTTCGAAATTATTTCCGCTTTGTCCGTGTCGATCCTGGGAATTCTTACTGCTATTTTACAACGTGTAACCGAATAAACAGGCAAACATCGCTCTTGAATCCGATCGAACCACGGTGAAATATTTGGCCCGAAAAATCGGAAAAAACGGGCGCAAGGTCATAATATAGTATGGGTCGGTGAATTCGTCTTAACGTCAGCTATAACATTATGAAATCAAAAGTGCATTTTAACACTTAAAAAATTAAAATGAATGTATTACTTTTTGTAAAAAAAATTGTTTTTCGAAATTTTATATCTACACTGATAGTGAAAAAATATGCGATTCCAATGAAAAAAAAGTTGTCCTCCACATATAGTTCAACTTTTGTCTGGAACATTTTTTAGTATTATCAACAATTTGAGAGATATTCGAAATGGGACCCCCTGTATGATCAAACTGAGAACCGTCGCCGATCTGAATAGAATAAAGACTTTAAAATTCAGGTCGCGATGGAACGATCATGTTAGCTTTGCAACGTTTTCCACACTTGAATCGTGCAGTCGGAAAGAGCAATGTTTGCCATTTTGTTCTCTCGACCAAGCAGAGTCTTATCATTGCGCACGTAACTGCAACAATACCACAGGAAATGACTAGGTTAACGACGCGGAACTTTAACCGAAGATATCAGAAGTGTTTGTAAGAAGTAACAGCTAGCATGTAAATGATGCCCCCTAGTAGTGGGGATAAAAGAGTCACATCATCCGCGTACCAGAGAGTCGCATCATCCGAGGTAACATTGTATACGGCATATTTTCACCGAGACGATTAACGGGACTAAAATGTGGTAAAATCTGACAGAAACGTACAAACTTGCGCCGGTCACACGACATTTACATGTAAAAACTATGAACCATAGTCTGCAAAAAGTTGCGATGCAGCCGAACCGTCTACGTTCGGAAATAATGCATGAGGCGAATATCTGTCTTTGGGAAAACTGCAGCGGTATAGTTGTGGAGCCAGCAACAGCGGCAGCGTAGGAATGCAATATGTGCATCAAAATAAGGCTGGAGCACGCATGCGCTTCGCGAATGGTGCAAATTGTTTCGAATTATGCATATTTTAACGAACCGCACATTTCACGTCGCTTGGTGAATTCATTTCGCCGACGCGCGACGTGCGACGCGCGGCGCAGCGGTTGCAGAAACGCAAGTAAATACGTTCTTTCGTGAGCAACCGTCCGGCCCTTTTTAAATAATTAAACTTCGTTAACCTGTAGCCCCGTAATTCGGTGAATTCGCTGCTCGGTGTATAAAACTGCGACGTAACATATTTTTCCGTTAGGCGACTGAGTCACTCTTCGTTAATGCGATATGCGGTGGTTCCGCGTTCGCCGGCGCACTTTTGGTCACCATTACCGGGATATCTACGGCTCTTAGAAACCTAATTCATAACACCCGTACGTTACACAGGGTGTCCCGAAAATATGGGAACGCCCAAATTACCCGTGACCCGCATGCAAATTGAAAAGTTCTTTACCGTTTCGAAAATTAAGGGACACTTCAAGTAGGGAAGACCGCGGCTGAAAGTTCCAATTTTGAAGAAGCATAAAATTACGTGGTAATAGTATATAGATATTCTCATATTTAACAAGTACTTTATTGTTAAAGTTATTATATTTTAAAATTCAACTCTATTATGTACATGCAGTAAACTTTGATTATCCGTGCTAATTAGTGGAACATGATTGTTCGGATAATACAACAATTACATAGTTTCAGTGCTGAACTTAATCCTTATTGAAGTGTACATTACTTTATATATATATTACTTTATGCTATATTTATTACATATTTCTCAATTCTTCTAATTGGCTCAATAAAGTCAGGTTGTTTGGTCCGATCATGAAAAAGTTATACCGTTTTAAAGTGAGTTCAAATACTTTCGTGGTTCACTGTAATTATACGAATGATCCGCCGTCCGATGGTTAAGACTTATTCAAATACACGATAAGTAGTAGGAGAAAGGAGAGAGTTGAATAAAAAAATTTGCTGTCCTCGAATGGAATGATTTCCCGAGAAGCACCTCGGAAACATTACTAGAAATAGACTGGCGAAAGAGGAGAACGCATAGTTCCGCGTCGAATTGGGGAAATCACCTCTCTTCAATGTCGCCGGCAAACATTTACTCGCCGTCCTTCTATTCGTGCTACATATGATTCCTATCATCCGTAGTGATAAATAAAACAAGACATCGACAGAGGCTAACGTCGTTTGCTCGTCGTCGCGTTGTTCTCGTTTTCGAGGCCGTCTCAGAGCTCGTCGAGCGAAGCGGAACGGACGCAAATCTTTTCGTAGCCGGGCGTCGCGCCGCGCGTCGTCGAGCGGATTGCACTAGGCTTGAACTCTCGAGGATACACGGACGAAGGAGGCGCGCGTATTACACGATACGCCACGGGTAATTCACGGATAGAGCTTGCGCTCCCTTGTTCCGCCGTAGAATTCTACGGATTATCCGGGACTCTGTCGGCACAATACGCCGCACTGCTGTTCTCGTAGTCCTTTCTTTCTCTTTTCTGTCTGACGATCGAAACGCGCGGAACGCTCGCGCAACGCCAGGCCGGAACAGCGCCGCGCCGCTAGAATTTAATTCCCCGAGTGTGCGCCGCGCCGCGGGAAATGTAAATAAAAGGAGACAGATTAAACTGGCAGAAACGTGTTGCATGGAAATGTGTTCCCGGAACCGCACTCTGAGTTCGGAGTCATCGAGAGGGGAGGTTACCTTGCCGCCATCGGTGCGGTAGTTAAAATTCCGGCGAAAAAATTATGAGATCCCTCGTACGCGAGATTTCGGGATCAAGGCTTGCGCGTGATTTATATGGGATCCATGAGATTTTATATTTCCGACACGCCTCGGACGCGGCAAATCCTCCCGGCAAAGGCTCAGCATCATTTTCATCGCGCTCTGTCATTATTTACTGATGGCCGCGTCTTGTCGTTCTTATACGGTGCGGATGTCACGGTTATCTGCAATCTTTTTCTAGCCAAAAGTCAATTTTTCATGCTCAACATATCGGAAAAATCTTTCATACGATAAAATGACGACAATTAAAAATCCCCAGATAGAATAAAGATATTAGTCATTTTACATAATTTTGTGGTGAGATATGGCGTTATAAAGACAATGGTGGAAAAGTCAAATTAAGATATTTATTCTTAGATTTGGTTAAACTTCACCTCCCGAAACCAACAATTTTTAACCCAAATCTTTGTTTAGAAACGATTCTGCGAACGCTTTATCGGTACTTCATAATCTCTGTGTATTAATACAATTCTGAGATCGTTTTCGTTGTGCTGGTAACTTATTGATCATCCAACACCATACTTTTATGATTTCTACTTCAGGCACACATATTTTTAGTTAGAAAGTTTATTTTCTAGAGTACAAGATAGGTAAACGTTCTCAGTAAACGGGTATTTTTACTAGCTTCGATAAAGCATGGTTGCAACAAAAATAGTACAATAAAAACTAAAAGAACAATAAAAAAACCTCAGGGTCCCTTAGCGACCCTTCTCGGTAAAGAATGTCCATTGTTCTATGTTAGTAGGCTAAAGGTTGAGTGCATATTGTAGTGTGAGAGAGAGAGAGAGAGCTTGAGAAAATCGATCATTGCATTTTCTTGAAGAATAGGGCTTCGAAAACATGTTTCTAAAACAGTATTTTTATATTCAAAATATTGATGGACTTCTAGTGATTTAAATATGGCGATGCACAGCATACAAGGTACTAGTGTTCATTACTGAAAATGTTGAATCCGTTTTTCAAGTTAGTTGTGACGATGTAATCCCAAAATCTATTTAGCCAACTTCAGATTTTGCAGCTGTGTCCAATTTTACAATTTTACAATTACAATTTTACGTTTTACAGCTCACCGAAGCTAATAAAAAGACAATGCAAAATCGATATTCAGTCTCCGAAGTAATATTATTCTTTTTATTTTTATTTCCTGGAATAAACAGAAGCAAACAGCTAAGGGTGGATTTATAGTGGAGCAGCGAGGTGAGCTGTGCGGTGAAAAAACAGAAAAACAAAGAAAAAACACATGTACTTTTTCATTAGTATGTGTCGAAATGTTGTCACGAATGTTGATTTCTTTTCACCGCGCCGCTATCATCGATGCTCGCAGCTCCACTATAAATCCACACTTACAATTAGTATTAAAATATCGACGTAGTCAATTGAAATATCTTTTAAACTTTTCGACATGAATATGTTAATACTTTTCTATAGCTCATGTCGAGCAACAGCCATCGATGTTTCAAAAAATAGATCAACCCATTTAAAAAGACAAAGTTGACCTTCATAAGACCTGTCTGCATCCATTCGCAAAAAAAAACAAACACCAAAATATATACCCGATAAAAATCGGGTGACAGACAATATAATATCCACAAATGGAAGTATCATTTCTAAAACAGGCATCCTCCCTACACTTTTGCGTTTCATTTTACACCATAATAGAACAGATCCCTATAACTTTGGCAAACAATCATTGATCGTATCTAAATGTTCCCAAGAGCACCTCTAAATTTCAAAAGATAGTTAAGTTTCCCTCTGCTCCCCTGCCTGCGCAATCTCTCTTCTTATCTTTCCCCATACTTCATCCTGTTCCCTTACTGTTACTATTTCCTTTCTTCCTCAACGTGTCTTTTTCTCTTTTGCTCTCTGGCCCCTTTTCTTGTTGTTTCCTCCTCGACAATTGGCTCTAGCGTTTGCTTTGTCGACTTCACACTTTTCCTAAGAACACAAGCGGCGCGGCGCCACAGTTCAACGAAAACACTGAAATATCTGACATGTTTTATGACGGGAACAATTTTTTCAAGGTCATCTTCTTCATATTGAAATCTTGCGACACTATGTGCGTGCTTAAATGGAACGTTATACATATACAGTTTTAGCGATAATTTTTCGCAAATCGGAGATTTAGTGTTGAAATAGTTACATATTTGGATTCACTGTGTGTGTCGGGCAAATGGGGCGTTCCCATTTAAACAGAGCAACTTTTGTACAACGGGCACACGCGATCCTTGGCTCAGCAAAACAGGTGTCGGTTCTCTTATTTGCGCATTCGTCTATATCCCACCGTTTAGATAAGACCCGATAGAAGTCGTGGATCGCGATGGCTGAAGTATGACGGTGTTGAAGAGAAACGATACAGTAACGGAAGCAACGTTGTTGCCGTCAAATTTAAAAGCGTTTACAGGAAAACGATTTCCGAAGCTGACACAGCTGCCTCCGAGAACGTGCACACCTATTCTACGTCGATCGGAATTTTCCTTCAGTCTGTTTTCACTTCGTGTTCCGAAATATTATGCTTCGCTGTTGGAAATACAGGGAACTTGGAGCACCGCGTGCTACTGAAAAATCAGTACTGAAAATCTGTGACGTCGTAACTGACAGGTTAAGTGAATTCTATCGGATCGTGAACAGTTCAAATGGATTCCTTTTGTATAACGATCGTACAAATTTTCATTCGCTAATCTATTAATCCTCTTTACTACAGCTGGTTTTCATGAAAATTTTGCTACAACACGTGAAAAACTTACGCGTTTTATCATTATTACTAGTCCGCGGATTATGCAAAATACAAATTTTCTGCATCGACTGCGAGACATAGGAATTTCATAGAGATTTGTTCCTGCTCATAATAATTTTACCAAGTTGCAAATAACGCAATCGTATTTTTAGTACTATTTCGTTTTTCAGCTATCCATTGTTGTGATAAATGCACAAAGTCCGCGGTTTAATTATTGCGGTTGAGACAAAAACGCGGAGAAAATTGTTCTTAATTGGTCAACTATTGGTTTTATCTTAAATTGATATTCGGAATACCTTATTTCTTTGAAATATTTGTGCAAATAGTTTCAAGTTCAAAGATTCTTTCTCTTATAGAAACTGTTTTAGTAATTTTTTCGTGTAATCTACAGTTTCGGATCGATTTAAACGAGACACCCGATATAAGAGAATTAAATCATTACTTCCAAATAATTAACTATTTTTTACACGCTGCGAAGTAAACGAAAGTAGTGCTTTGGGAACACTGTTAAGCCGGATGAGAGTAGTAGCTTTTCCGTTTTTCACAGTATTATGTAACATATTAAACGCTGTAGAAGTCTCTCTCTGCTTAGACCTCGGAAGAGGGAAAGTCTGATATACTTGTAAGAGGTTTACGATCCCCTTACTCACTCCCAAGGAACAGAATTACGAGTCTGATTTATTGAGCTATTTTCTTGTTTTCCGACTAGTGAGAATAAAAAACACAAGTGCTCTGTTAAGACCGAAATGTGTATGTGTCAATCTATGTTGCTGCGGGATTTAACACTAAACCTACCATCACCGGTCAAAATGACCGTTTCCAGATATTTTTTATTTCACAATTATTGAAATAATAAAAGTGATTTCATAAGAAATGAGTGTATACATAGATAGCTCTAGTAGAGCGCGTATTACAATAGGAGCCGTACTACAAAGTCTCTAAATAAAATCAAACTTATCATTTATATAAGGGAACAGTTACTTTTAAGGCTCGGTAGGCTCAGTGTTAAAGCTGAAGAAAAGTAATTACCACAGGGCTGTGCGAGTACCCGAAATGTTGGGTTTGGGTCGGGTCAGGTCGGATTGATAACAATCGTAAATGTTATCAATGCTACATTGAATATGTACCACATTCGATTGGTTATACCGCAATTAAACGATATACATGTGACTGTGCTAATGGTAACAGAACAGTGGGCTGTTCTCGTGTCGCTACGATTATGTATTATATATCTCATGGGCGATTTAAATCGAAAATTTTGTAAAACGATCGGAGATATTAACTAAGATATTTGATGTAACACATACGGTTCCGGTTTCTTGAGGAAAATAGTGACGAAGTTTTGAATAAATCTATGTATTTGGTTTGTCCCAAAAGTTTCTTTCGGAATGTGATCCTTTAATATTGCTAAATAAATATTAGGTTGTCCCAAAAGTTGGTTTTCGATGCATGCACATAATGCAAATTCATATTCAGAAATACTAAACTATTAACATAAAGATTATCGTATTGTTTGTATTTATTTAGCGACATTAAAGGACCACATTCCGGAAGAAACTATTGGGACAACCTAATATAATATGATTCCTAGAATTCTCATTTACACCTACGTAATGTCTATCAATAAATTCGGAAAGATAAGAACAGAATGTAATAGGATGCGTCGCGTTTAAAAAGAAATAATTGCATTCTAAAATCGGACATTTCATATGCAACAACTTAATAATGAAGCGGCGAAATGGGATTGCATGAAGTAATTTAAACGAAAGCTGCTGGAGAAAGAGCCGAAACCGCGTCAGACTGCAAGGGGTTAATAGCACGAAACCGTTGCCAATGTTGATAGGATTAGCCGAATTTCTTCATGAGGAGTGCAATGAGTAGTTTAGGACAAGAGGTGCAGCGGGCTGCAGGACTTGAATCGGGAAAAGAAGTTTAGCTTTGAATGGTGTGGGTCAGGTGCAAGCCAATATGCGGCATCTGGCGTTACATGCTTCAAGCTTCGCATAACAAGGTTGGAGCTTGCTATACGCTGATGGGAAAAGTTGCAGGCTGCAAGTGTCGTCCTGGGCTGAGCGTAGCCTTCCTTCCTTCATTTCTTACAACCTTCCTGCAGCTATCTATTCTACCTTTCCCTTCGTGCAGCCGTGGCTACATAACGCGCTTATGGTGCATCCTACTACGACAACGGGAGAATGCAGCGACCAAACTCTTTCTCGTTTTTTGCCGGGTCATCCTGCTTTTTTTCAGCGGCGTGAAGCAACATTCACTTTTTGTGGTTCGATGCTCTTCGAAAAAATTGTTCTCCTTCAAGTATCACGTTCGAAAAAGAAAGGAACGTGTTGCAAGGCTAGAACAATATGTCCGGGCAAGTATTTTTCAACGATGAAATTGCGTGTAAACTTTGATTTTTATAGGCGAACCTTTTCTGTTGGTATGTATCTTCGTCGTTCAGAAAACGAAGAAATTTTCCTTTATTCTAATAAGTGGAAAAATATACGATCTAGATCTGCCTGTAATCTGGAAGCATCATCGTACTTGTTATTCTATGACTTTCTTTTTTTTCGTTTAGAACACTTATGGTCCCTGCTTTGCATAAACAGATGTACTACTCATACAAAGCAGCTCGTCTAAAAGTTGCTAACGCAGCAAACGAAGTGATAAACAAATCGCGTAATCGTCCAGAAAAACAGACGCAGCCGCGAAAATTGATTGCGCGTCGCGTCGTTAGTTTGAACGGAGAGAGAAAAAAACCTGTGGTAATGGGGAAAAATCGTCGCGATGGGACAAAACCGGAGGAGTCGCTAACAGAAAAAATAGCGTTCGCGAGTGCGCTGCGGCTGAAGCAGATTAAAGTGGGATACCGCTCGGACAAGGAACGTCAACGAGCGCGTGCAGGCGGCTGCATCGCGTGAAACATTGCAGGAATTATGCGTCGGCTTCCATTACCGAGTGGCGACCGAACTTTCAACACGGCAACGTGATTCGTTGTGCAAAACTTCGGAATGAGGACGAACGCGCCAAACGTGCGCGGCCACAGTGCCACTGTGAATCACGCTCTGGAGACTTAATTTTTTGAGAAATATACGCTCACGCAGAGTGGATTGTTTCAACAGCTTAGATTCGGATCGTTAGTGCCGGTTCAACGCAATCACACTCTACGATTATTTTAATGTTATTTTTGAAATAGAGGCAGCTCCGTTTGTTACACGTTATTTTTGTCGCAAATCCTATTTCACAAGGTTCCAAGTAAACAACTATGTATCTTTCGTTTTGAAAAAGAAAGTTTGGTAAACTCGTCGAAGTGTTACCTTCGCACTGCCATTTAAAACTGTGGTGCGTGTGTTTACTCTCTTAAACACACACACACACACACACAGAGAGAGAGAGAGAGAGAGAGAGAGAGAGAGAGAGAAAGATGCCGAATAGAAATTGATTTATTTCTTTAATAATTTTCATAAGTTAAAAATAATGCATTGTTACTCTTATTTTCTTTTAATCTCGCTCCTGTGGTAGGTTTTACCTGCTTGTTTCTTCCACAGAAGATTAAAAAACCGGATTTGACTAATATGGAGCACGCACATGGTACGCTTCTGGAAGACTGATTGCTCGCAAAGTCAAACGAGATCTCAGTTCTTATGAAAAAGTATAATAGAGTCGCAGAGTATGAAACGGCACGAACTTTCCGGACGACTTAATATAATAGTACGATGTCGTCACAGATGAAAAAATTTTGCCTCTGGGAAATGAAAGACTGAAAGTTGGTTTAATGTCAACCCTGTTTGTCGCTAATAACAGCAAAAAAATATTTTTATCTCGTCTCAGGTAACATTAAATTATTTTTATTATAAAATAGGAAACGAGAAATTTTTCTAGCTTGTATTTATTAATGTAGTATAAGTTAGTATGAACTATTCGACATAGATGTTGCCCAAGAATAAAGGTTTTCCTCGCTTAAGACTGAAATATGTCAGTTTAAAGTCCAACTTTGCAAAAACTAGGGCTCACTTACCCCACTCCACCTTAATTGAAATGATAGTTTGGAACTCATATGGGTAGGCTGTGAAATATTACGGTCAGGGCCGTGTAAAAGAATTTTTCACGCAGTAGTGCACGCGTTAAACTCGGTCGCGCACCCAAACTAGTGGAATAAAATTACTCAGCGCGCTAAATCTGTATTTTACGGATGTGTAAATTGAATTCCGCAATAGGCGTGCCGTGCCAATGTAGTTCAGGCAATATATTGCTACGAAACCCTAAAATAGAACGCAGTGTACTGTCCGGAGTACTGCGACATCAATCTGTGCCGCTTTCTATTGCTTTGATTTACGACCTAGACGAAGATCTGTTTGATCTGCCTGCACAGGAGCTACCATGCCGCTCCCGTAACTTCGATTACATATTCCTAGTCCGATTAGCGACAGATATTGGTTCGATTTCACAAAGAGAAGTCCATTTTGTGGTAACTCGTCTCTAGAGACAAAATAAGCACAACCGTGTTCGAGCTTTTCCGCCAATAATAATTTTTTACGATATTTAACATACAATTAATTGAGATATTAAGATGAAACAAGAACGAAAATACTCGAACTTACCTCCTACATTTCATATATTTTTTTTTTTAGAAAATAAATTTAGGTTTTTAGAAGTGGGGGTTGCACAAGCAACTCTCTTTAAGTGATTTCATTAACCCTCGAACAGCGGACGATTTTTATAGCTGGTAATGCTTAGGACCGTTCACAGCTCTAATTAATAATTTTTAATTCTAAAAGTTTACTTTTCATTACTTTTGATTACTCAATGAAACAGCTATTCAGTTAGTGTAATTGCCATAAATTGAGTACTTGAATGACAATTTGGATGTTCCCGGTGAAAAATGACTCCAGCACAGCTCGCGTTACGTAAGCATTCACAGTGAATTTATATTGTGCATCCTTTTCTTTTTATTGTTGATCTTCAAATTTCCTAAGTACGTCTACCTGAAGAAGTCGCTGAGCTCGCTTCTAGTTAAGCAGAAAGAAGGAACTGGCACATGCTGTGATAATTCCTGATATCTGGCAGAGTCTCGCGATTCACGGCTCCGTGTCAATAAGAAAGTAATACTCCTCTGTGTGAAATTCGAAAGGTACGAAACTTTGAGACGTTGATTAACGGAAGAACTCCTCAGCATCCGGCCGTGTTCGTTCCTGTGTCCGTCCATGCTGGCTAGCCCGTCCGCGTATCAGCACACAAGAAAGTAATTATGTTTGGTCTTCTGCATTCGTTAGAACTTCGCGTCTCACTTCTCGTGAGCGGAATCTCTTTTTTCGCAAGCTATGTATATATCCCGAGCTCTCGAAAATCCCGTTTTTCGCCGAGTTGTCGTCACGACGGGATATTCCAACGCGTGGAGGAGCGGCGAAAACTTTCCGCTGAAAAGACGCGTCCGTTTCATATTTATAAGTAATTAGAATTCGTCCCGGCGCCAACAGTTTAATTGTCGTATAATCGCTGGGATTACAATCCGGTTAGCATTATTTAAACTTTGCCATTGAACGATCGCGCGAACAACCCCGAAATTATACAGGGTGTCCCGTTTTACACTCCCATGGCAGATGTCTCGAGAAATATGAATGATATGAAAAACTGTTTATTATACGTATAGAGTTCTCTCGCATTGCGAATAGTAAGGCGCCATCGCAGTTTTCGCAAGTGTTGTGAACGACGATGTATCGTCATTCGGCACTAAAAGGGCCGAATAAATATAATTTCCAAACAGTTTAAAACAGTTTTTCATATCGAGACAGTTGCCGCGGGAGTTCGAATAGGAGGTTCAGCCTGTGCAGCTACCCGTTTGAAATTTGACTGATTTGATTTCCCGGATTAATTTAAATGTGGCTTCAGCGTGTTCCGGATGAAAGTTGGAATTAGATCGGTCCGACGTGTAAGCAATTTTGCGTAAACTATAGAATTTGTGACGGAGAATGGAGCCACGCTTTAATTGCAATTAAACTGAAACAATTTCGATTATCATGTAATTAAGAAGTTAATACTCGATGAGGACTGGGTCAAAATCTCGCATCCGAAACCTGCAACGCGCCATATTAAACCGGTAAATTGTGTGGCTTTCAATACTGTTACAGGAAGTTAAATCGTTCAACGCTATGGTAATCGACATAAAGTTCAATTTCCACCGGTGGCTGTACTTTGTGTGCGTGCGCTTTGTCGCAAAGAATTAGTCTCGCGTAAGAACTAATTGTAAGTTGTAATTTCGATTCGCTGAAAGTTATAAATTATAAATGAACATTGAATATCGAGTGATCCTAGTTATATTTTTTCTTTGATTCACCTCAATATTTGTTTCTTCAAGTTATTGATTGAATTTTATAAAAATTATCATGCACAAACGTTTGCTTACGTTTACATAAGGATTGTATTAAAAAGTCCTTCAACGAAATGCGTATAAAGTTCACTGTCGAAGCAGCAACACTAAAAATGTTACAAAGTCGGAGTAATTTATTTAATGGAACACAGACTGGAAGATTAATATTTATTATAGTAATTACTCTTCCACCTATCTTCCGTTTCGCAGAGCTTAATCATTGCTATACTCGGTACATTACTATACGAATTAATTTTGAAATCTGGACAAGTATAATTGCACCCCTAATACATATATGGATACCATGGCAGTCAACGGTTGATAAATTATAAACTTGCGAATTTTCATTTCTAAAGAAATGTAAAAAGATCAATGCTGTATTAATTGCAAGATGCAGAAGCTATTTATTTTCTTAATTATTTTCTTAAATTGAAAATATAATAGAATAGTGTTTCAAAATTCTTTAAATGTATTCATTGTTTTGCATCATTTAGAGATCGGGGAAACCACAATACATACTATTTCGCAGTTGTATTAGAATTGAAATATCACCTAAACCAGTGTTGGGCAAGTTTTAAATTTTTATTTATTTAAATAAATTTATTTATTGCCCAACACTGACCTGTGATGGTTAACAATTTTTCAATATAAGAAGGTTAACAATTTGTTAATATAAGAAGGTTAATAATTTGTTATGGGGATTAATGAATTACATCGATTGGTGTATTAAAAAAATCGGAGATGACCTTCATATTCTCTCTACTTATTCATCTACAAAAGAATCGTTAACTTGGAATTATGTCCCTTTCAGAATCATATAACTTGCATTTGAAACGAAACATTTTTCGATGTGTTTAATAATGTCAGAGTCTTGTCATGAGCCTGTTCTCGAAGATACTCGTTTTCAGTTTGGACCGTATCGCGCAGCTGGTCATCGAACGTTCTAATAAATTGTTCATCTCGGCCCGCAGAAATGAATTGTGACTTGTAATGGAGGGTGAATCCAAACAGCGCGGCTAATTGGAAATAAACGAGATCACTCCGTAGCAATTCGTTTAATGCGAATTCTGCTCGGCATGCATGAACCGTTTAATCGATTTACCACTGATTCCGGGAAGCTTTGATCATTAAGGACATTCCGATTCGAGGATCGAGAGCGGCGTCTAATAAATTGGCCGTGCCTGGATCGTGAAAACCGAGAGCTCCTTATCTTCCTTTCACAGTGAGAACCTCTTAACAAAGTCGATCTTCTTCGCCGGAGATTACATACAGTATTTTCTTTCGTGTCCCTCGGAAAGCGAATTGTCAGTACGGGCTCATTCGAGCCCCCGCCCCTTATGAGCGCATCCGTGTAACGACGCTTGTCGTTACCGTTAACGTAGATAAGAATTATCGAGAAGCGGAGACTGAGGTCGCTCTCTCGAAAGAGAAACGACTATCGCGATAAAGGACACAACGTATCGAAGCCAGCAGCGTTGCGGACGGGAGATCAAAGATTCGAGAAAGAATGATCGAAGATAGAGTGGAAAGAATGTTCCAACGAAAACTCATAAAAATTTCTTTTCTTCGAAACCCTCGACCGTATTCCACCCACGACCATGGCGGTGTTTTAGTACGGCGTGGCGCGGCGGCTGATCTAATGATTAGAGACACAATACGACAAATGTACAGGGTGATCGGTAACTGGTGGTATAGCTGAAAAGCGGGATTATTATACAAATGTCTTTTATTTCTCAAGTTTCATACTTGATGACCTGATACATAGAAAAATACATCGACAATGTGGGATAAGATTTTTTCATACGAGGCTTCGTTGTCGAGAAAATCGATTTCGAATATCGGTCAAGTTCGCGTGCATAGTACATATTATACGTAAAGGTTTACTTTTACCCAACGGGACCAACAATTTTCGATTGTTTTTTATACGATCCTGTAGATTTTGACGAGAAAATGCCAAAAATCCAAATTTCAGTGGTAGGAATTCGCTAGTTGAAAAGTTATGTGTGTTTGAAGTTGAACGATTTTTCCAACATTAACAAGGCCGCTCTCGGCCTTTGTACAATCATGGGAACAACAGTCCTGTGACGTTAGAAGAAAAATGGTCGTATTTTTACCTTTTATGGTCGTGTGCTCTCGTTGTTAACGCAAAGGGACATAAAATCGGAAAAAACACATTATTCTTTCGAACAGGAATCGAGAGCACAATTCCAAGAAATCTAACGGGCATCGTGACTTCCTGTCCGTGCAGCTTCCGCGGCATGTGAAGTAACACAGGTGTGCAGCTTCCCACCGTACCGGTCTAATGGCACAGGTATTAAAGCTATTAATAACAAGGCTAAGTGGAGCGTTTCTCTTCCAGCCATGGTCGATCCTTGTCCTGTCCTACGGTGTCGAAGGCTAAAGGGGGGTAAACTATATTGTCCAACCAATGCAATAACACAACCTTTTACATTTAAATGCAGGGACTATAACTGTTATAACCCAAAAGAAAAAAAAGTCACGGCATAACAAGTATTTCATCGACTAAAATCGTATTGGTTTCAGCCAGTTTCAGATAAGGATTATAAGTAACCGAAAATTTGTTCCCTTGTTGGTAAATGTTATCGTTGAGAGAAATTCATTTCGATCACTTATAACAGTTATTCGATGAGATAAATTTATTTTGATCGCTCATTATTATTAATTATTAATCATTAATAATTATATTAATCATTATTATTAAATATTTAATGAAATAAGAAAAATCTTAACAGAATGTTCTTAATAAACCTTACTTCTCACTTAATGTAGTTTCTGTCATAAGTAAGGGGTATTTTGCGAAATTTTTTCCCAACAGCGCAGAGGTATACAAAATATTTAATTTATCAAGATATACGATTTTGATCCGTGTAACTTTAAAATCAACTAGAATTTACCACGTGCACCACCCGCTGACGATCGACAGTGACTGATATTGAATTTCGCGTATTTGCTGTACCGTATTTGAAATTTTTATACAGCACGATTCCCCATGAACCATCGCAGAGTAATACGGGCCGGAGGGCAGTGATTTTATGGAAAAAATAAATCGAATATTTCGAATTTTGTTACTTTGTAAGCAACTTCGTTTTCGAAATAAATTGGGTTTAACTTTCATGATGATACACATATATGCGTGCTGTTAAAACAAATTTACATCATGAGAACAAGCCATGGAAACTAGTAGTTGCACGAAATAAACAAAACTATTCCAAGAAAAGAAAACAAAATAACAAGCCTATGAAATTAAAACTATTCTAGCTATATCTTTCTATTAAACATAAACCCTGTACAAGAAAATACTCGGGTAAGAACAGAATCTCTGGAAGTCTGGAAGCTTGACGACTATGATCGAGAGGGACGCGCTCAAATTTCATAAAGTGCTAGATCACGAAGACATAGGTGCTCTTAATAAAGTGGCAAACGAACGAGTCGCTCTGTGTGTCACGACAATGCGCGCCGACAGGTTGACGGATGTTGCAGAACCGTTTCTTCCTCTGCGAACGTCCCCGCGTTTCGAAGAAGATTACAGGATAAACGAATAATGGCCCGACTTTCCTCCCCTTTGACAATAACTCTTCTTTCCACTTGCCGCTGGCTATTACCGCTTATTGCAACGCACAATCTTGTTAATACACGTGACCATGGGGAACAGCATGTGTTTGCAAGGCTTTTAATTTCATTAGAGGAAGTGCAACGTACAAAGTCGAACAATCAATTTTTCCCACCTCGAATATTTTCATCATTCGTAACAATATGAAAAAATTATATGTAGCTACAAAACTTGAGTGACATGCAAAGACCTTGACCTTGACATGTGTTGTCAAGGTCTGCTTCTGATTGTGAGTCACCTTCAGAAGGTTCTGGCCGTTGCTCGTTGTTTATTAACAAAAATTATTTCGATCGTTCATAACAGTTATCGATAAGAGAAATTGATTTCGATGCGAAGGAAAAATCGTTTATCAAGATCGCCTTGATTTCTTTAAATGGAATGACCTGTATCGTGAATCGACAGAGTATTAAATTCTGCGGAAAAATGTATTTTCCTTTTTATGTCCGAAACCTAATAATTGACGACATATTATCGAAATAATTTTTAACGTATACTTACGAAATACCTGGAAGCTGGTGCTTGTACCGATGTATTCTATTATTAATTAATATTGCTTCTACACTTTGAAGTAATTTATAATTTACATTTATCGTAGAGATTACTTTTATTTTTACTGCTATTACCTTCAAAATGATTCTAATTTATTTAAACTACGTGTACCTGTCAGCGCAACGAAATCCGATCTTCCTTTTAATTTTGATGTTAATGGTAAAAATAATTAGTCCGCCACGGATAATCTAGATTAAAATATTAAATGAAACAAGAATTCTAACAGAATAATAAAATGTAAACGTACATGCGCGATAGAGGGTTTATTAAACTTAATGGAGTTTCTCTCTTGAATTATATTTTCGCCGAAATATTTGGTTGTTTTTAGGAAAATAAAAATCACGACCGTCAGTTATGATATATTCGAGAGAAGAACAAATGCACGGAAATGTGAATATTACTGTAATAAGTATATTCGGAACAAAAATATTCGTTCTGTTGTTACCTAGTATTAATAGTATAGTTTAAATTTTTAATTCCCCGTGGAACGTATGCTGTACCGTTAACCGTTATATGTTGCTGTTTCTAAGGATCCTGAAAAGTTTGTTTATGAACAGTGCGTTGAGGTGGTAGACTCGTTTTTCGCGTTACCCTTGGTTCGTCGACAACCCATCGAAAAAGAAATTCAGATCGTATGGTCCAATATTAGAGACGTCTTTTGAAAAATGTCCGAATATCAATGGGAGTCAGTGTATATTAATTTGACAGACGTATCAGAAGGGTACAGCATCCGGCAAATAAATTTGCCGTAACTACCGAAAATACGAGGCTTCCGGGGGAGATGCATAACAACGGGCTAAAGCGCTGAAGCAACGAAGCTGCGCGATAAAACGAATTATTCCGAGGCTCGGAGGCCAAGGAGCCCGAGGCCGGGCGTCGGATGCAGCGATTTCATCTGCGAGAGTTCAAAAGAATATCGTGCTACTCCGTAATTCACAGAAGGGGTTGTGGGTGGTTGATGTTCGGCGACGGGGAGGGGCGAATTCCACGAGAGTAGGCGAGCATTCACCGTTGCAACAGTGTTTGTAGTCGGCGGAATGAATCGCCGCGAAGGTCCAACAAAATTATACGCCGCGCCCTGGGAACGCTTTGTACACGTATCCGATAAGGAACTACGTATTCCGTCTTTCCCGAGGATCGCAAGATAAATACTGTGAAGTAAGGGAATGGCAAACGAGCCTTAATGGTCTCGAGTGCGGATCTTTGTTACACGTTATAGATATCTCCGTCGCGCTCAGCGAGCTGCGCGACTTTCCCTGCGAATCGCTCCCGAAAGATTCATCGTCCAGGTTGTAGCCTCGACAGGCCATTAGACCGACACGTACGTCCGCCGTTCTTTGCATTATTAGCGAGAACAATCCGCGCGAATACCTAATGCCGAGACATTGTCACGGAATATCTTGAGTAACACTTTCCCACCGTTCCGGCTCAGGCTCCGCGCGTCGCGTGTCACATCCTTCCGTTGCAGAGTGTATTTATCAATCTAAGGGTAATTTCGGGATATATGCACCAGTTTTTATTGCGACAATACTGGACGATTTTAGTTAAATTGTTTCTCACGTGTCATTTACAGTGGCTGTAGAAAGTATTCGTACACTGATCAATTTCAAACAAAACTGTGAAATTGTTGTTTATTCACTATTTTTTCTGGAAACAATGAATATGTTCATATTCTGAGAAGTCTTTAGAATAGATACAATGCAAAAAAGATCAATTTCTTGATTACCTTGCGAATGTAATAAGGAATATCGGTCTCGTGTCGACCGTTCTCTTAGAAAACAACTCTTTAAAGTTTCATGACCTATTTTTTTCCATATATCTACAGTGTTCCAAAATGGTATCCAACTAGTGGACATATGGGACTAGACCTTTTCAGGATATAAATAGATTGTCTTCAAATACAAGAGGTTTTTTCAAATGAATAAACATGATTGACTTCACAGAAAAAATATTGCACGCCTTAATATGTGGCTACGCGAGGGTATCCTCCACACACACACACAAACACACACAGTTTCTGTAAGAAACTACATATAGCTTAAGTAAAATTGATAAACAAATGCAAGCAACATTTTTACAGCGTTTCTTTCTACGTCCACGTTGTATGTGTTGTGTAGTCATCTTTCAGCAAACACTTCATCGATCCGAGTGAAACTAACCTGCATAACTATTTGTACAGCACAGTTCGCATCTTTTTTTTCAATTTGTATTTTTATTTTTAAGAAATTCTGAAACTTATTAAAAACCTCGAGATTCTTTAACACGCTGCTCCAAAGGATAACGAACTCCCAAGAAATTTATTGTACAGCGCATAATCGTAGGAGGTAATCTGCCCGAAACAATGATACCGTTTGATAGACCCATTCTCTTTTATCTCCTGTCTGCCTAGCGAATCTTTTTGTCCATTTCCATTTAACCTTCCACTTGCTTAAACAAACCTTTCTGTCCACGGTCGGAACTTCTTCAAACACACCCCAACCCTCTAGCTGTTCATTTCATCCCCATTTTTCTGCAAGCTGGCACTCAATTGCACCGTGAATTACACAATTCTCTGATCTTGCAGGCCCGACCTAATGAAATACATAATCTATGCTCCTCATCTCCTCCATTATTTCAGCGTACAGTCCTTTCCAGTCGTACGCTCAACTATTCCAACGCCCTCATCCTTTATCTTGCTCTTTGACACTCATGTTTCATTCACTTTTCTATTTCTGTCATTTCTCTTGCTACTATTATACGTGTAATTGTAAACGCTGGTAAAAGAAAGCTGGACGAATCCACTTTTCAGCACAATTACAGTGGGTGTAAAAAGTATACGTACGTCCTTTAAAATACAATAAGCTCTTTATAATTGTACCAAACGACCTGACTTTTTATAATCAATCAGAAGCATTGGTATATGAAACGATATGCAAGAAAGATTTTCAAAAAATTATAATTTAGAAGGTTACATGCAAAAAAAATAAAACAGGCACTTTTTAAAACTTTTTTACTGCAGTTTCTATTCAGTTTGTATCGTTACGATAATTCAACAACTATGTTGGTTGACATTAATGTTGGGTTACTTTTGGCCCCAGCAGAATTTTTATTATCTACATACTTTAAATTTACGTTTTATAGAACCACGGGATAAGTTATTAAAAAAATTCAATTACATGGACGAATCTACGAGTATCTCTGATATGATCCATGGCATAGGTCACAAATGACGCAGAATCGACTAAGCGAGAGTTACTTATCACTAGAACCACTAGACAAATCAAAATGACTGCTTTTTGATTTTTTTCTTTTGCAATTATTATTGAAATAATAAAACAATTAGTATGAACGTAAAACGTCTACTCATTAAAATTAATTTGCATGCAGAGAATGAACACTTACATATGGTATGGGTATACAGAACACAGGTATTTAGATAATGTAGATTTACTTCAGCAGCATGATTAATTCTATTGATTTCACAACTAGTGTATTTCCTGCAATTTCAACCATCTGTAATATGGTTTTCAAATTTGCGGGTTCTCTTCAAAACTGCATTCCATTTCAGCATAATTATACCTCCGACGTTCCCCATTGCAGTTCTTGAATTTCTATTGTTCTCACATGTTTTGTCCGGCAGTTTAGTAATTAATTGTGAATTTTACAAACTACGTGTTATAAATGTATATAAAACATGCAATACAATTATTCCTCACACGATTTAAAGAAGCGTACAATAAGTATTATGCAAAATATAAATGACCTAATTTTCTCTCGAATTTCGACATTTTTATAATCTTTCGAAATAAAAGTTAAATAATTTTTTGAAAATCATTTCATTATTTTAAGTCCAAATGAAATTCAAATATTTTTTCATTAGATCAGATAATTCGTACTCTCCAAAATTCTAGTTACCTTGTGTACTAAAAAAACAATTCTAAACATATCTAAACATTAATTTAGTTACTCCGACAACTTCTTCTTGAGGTGAAACTATTTATTATTATATTTGAACAAAGTAATTAAAATTAAAAAGCATTCGAGTAAAATATTATTTGAACAATGTGATTGAAATACGCAATTATTCAAATAAAATATTATTTGAACAACGTAATTGCAATTAGAATTATTTGTAAATAATTTATATGATCTGAACGTCATAAAAATAAATCTTTTATTTCTAAAATACAAATAGCAAAGTTTATAAAAGAACTGATTATTACAAATGATTATTTGCCTTATTTCAAATGACATGTGTCCAACCATGACGTACGATTACATGAATCAAAGTCTGAGTAAACAACTGGAAAAGAAGGTTTTACGTCTTCCGTAACCGCGAGCGTGAAAACCGAAATTGAATTGGCGGGTCGGATCTAGTGTTGGGAACTGACGAAATCGACCATGCAAAAATGTTTTGGAATATCGATCAGGAACGCGCCATTTAGCTGTCGTTATTATCAGCCGTCGATTGATTCAGTGTTAACTACGTGTCGAGAACCCGGCGTGCGCGAATGGACAGGTCGCGGCTGCCTATTCGCGTCTCGCTCTTGTGTTTGTGCAAGCGGCCCGAACAAACGTTATTACAACCGTGAAATAGATTCACGCTCGGCGCGGATTACGATCATATCAGAATTTTCGCAACGCGTTCGACCGGACGTGCGCGAGAAACACAAGGGAACCAGCGAAATATGTCCGCCTTTGTGACTCGAGATAGGGTGAAAATGGCATTTAATGGATGATCGCCTGTCGAACTATTTGCATAAAGCATTCCGAACACGCAACAAACTGCCGGCCGTCCTCTTTCAACTCGATACACCTCCGATACTAATTTCACTAATACCGATATCCGAAACATTCCTGATTTTCGCGGAGTGTTGTTACGCGCGGCATGTGGCATGCGGTTCAACATCCCTTGCGCGTGGTTCAGCGTGTCTTGCGACACCTTTCAACATTAGTCGAGTTTCTAGGAGTCCGCAAAACTTGTCAATACTGTTCCATTAGCTATAGAAATTCCTTAGAATTCGTGGGTGAAAAGCTCGTTACAACAGACAAAGCGCCGACAGATTTTTTTCTATCACCAAGAACAACTGAGTGATTCTGGTGCCTCAGCCTGTATACAGTAGCAGAACTTTGATTGTCGACACCGACCTATCTCCCCTCAAAAATTTATTTATCAAGAGCAGCTGCGAACGTACGAGCACTTTCATAACACGTTCGGCTAAAGGGAGGCACGTTCGGCGAAACAGCGAACGCGCCCGTATCCCGAAACTACGTAGATAATTCAAAGTTCGACGTGGCCCGATATATTCTGGATTTTTGCCCTACTTTTACAAATTTGTATCCCGTGGATCCCAAGGTGACGTGTCTAGAATCGGCTGGCGAGAGCGCGGGGCAAATGGTCGCCTCGCATCGAATCTTAAAAAGTTTCGTGGCCAGTTTTCAACCTGATAAAATCCTCAAACATGAGACGACCGCAATAAGTAACATCGCCAGATCTTACAATTAATGATACTTCTCGGGGATATGTAGCGCTTGCAAAAATGCTCGACACATCATTCCTTTAGTGGCCATTCAAGGGGTGGGAAAACAGCTGTCTCTTATTGTTAGTTGGAGCTAGAGAGGTGATTCAATCAGCAAAATTGTGTTTCCTAACTGAGAAATCCAGCTGCACAACTTTTTTATTCTCTATGCAATTATTTTAAATCATATTTCATTAAAACATTCTGTAATCCTGCAATTTAATATTACCCTTCCTGACAATCACATTCAAGAGCAGTAAAATATTCCTCACTAAATATAATCATCGTACGAATTAACCATGTTTTATCAAAATTCATTAATAATATATGGAAAGCTAAATAAAATTTTCATTATATGGCTATGCCCTGTAATATTAAAATTTTCTATGAAATTATTTTAATTTCACCCTAGAATCAAACCCCTCTAAAATTTAATTTCACCTTTAGTATTTCACATTCGAATGTTGAGCCATTTTTTGAAATGTTTGTGCATGAGAAGAGCATATAAATGCATAGAAGAGATTTCCACAATATTTTGAATAATTATTATACAGAGTCTCTCAGCTGAAGGAGGCCACCTAAATATCTCCTTTATTTTTAATGGCAGAAAAAAAATATTTATGGCATAGTTTAAATGGTTCAGATTGTTTAACAAATGAAAATACTGCTTGTACGTAAGTATGTATCACCGCCACTGTATATTTTCGATTTCTGCCCTATTTTCAGAAATTTGTATCCCGCGTATCCCAAGGTGACGTGTCTGGAATCGGTGGTGGTGCGAGCGCGGAGCAAATGGCCGCTTCGCAAATCGAATCCCAAAAAGTTTCGCGGTTGAATACGTACACGTGTACACCGGAGGGACGCCGCAACGGCCAAAGATTACGTTATGGTGGCCTTTTGTATGCACCCCAACGCGTTCGGTGCACGGTCTACGTCTACGGTGTACCTACCATATACATTACGGAGCAACCGCCGCCATATTTGACTTTTCTTCGACGCTTTAGCTGCCGCTGACCAACAACCAGGACTTTAAATCGCCGCATACGTACGGATTACTATTGTTTCCTATTCATTTATGGTAAAACGGACTGGATACCCGTTTGCTTCTTATTATCCCCTGGACCCACTTTCTTCCACACGTTATGTCACTCCTCAGCCATTCTTATGCCCGGCTCGTATGATTCCATGAACTTTACACTCCTTTTCAAGATTTTCCTTCGGAATAAATAATATTGGGAGAATCTGAAATCTTAGGTCGTTACATGGGAGCCCTTCAATAACGTGGATATCCATTGCCGGGGGAAATTATTGGCATAATAGGGGAGAAGTGTAGGTAAGGGACCGGTTTTCGATAGGACAAATCAGTTTGGCAAAATTCTAAATATTTGAGTGGCTGCTGTTTACCGTTTACTATACCGGGCTCAAAATTTATGCCTTTCTCCTATAAATTATTTGTATCCGGCAGCCGCGCCGGGTACAAATCTTCTTGATTACGTACCAAATACATCATCATTTATAGAAGAAAGGTACAAATTTTGAGTCCGGTAAAGTAAAGTTTTCGCCATAAGTGATTCAGTTTTACTGAATAAAAGAATGGAAGAATAAAAGAAAGAATATATTTATTAATCGTGATAACAAGGTGTAGAATATTATGCATATCCGAAGAGTCATGAAAAAGTAAGTTTACACTGGATTTTACAAGATTATTCGTAAAAATGAGAAATTCGCATCTAATAATAACTAACTGCACCAATGAAAAGAATAATTGAATAATTTCAATAAAATACGAGAATGACTAAAAGATCTAAAAGAATCATAGTTAACTTATGGAATGGTTTAACAATTCCAATATTTTATTGCTTAAAAAAAAGTTTATTTCATAATTTAGGATGGAGGTATTCTCTACCGTATTAAATTAAAGCGGATTCCATGAAATGTGCAGAATATTAACGTTGCTAATAAGTCCCCCGTATTAAAAGCCATTTCGGAGAGAGAAAAAAAAGAGGTGCACCTGATGCTGAAATTTTTCTGATGACATCTGCGACGAATTATTTCTGTCTTTTCCGTTTCGCAGTCACTGGCACCCATGTCGTTCAGATGGGAAGGGAATAACGTCAGCTTGGCCGACCAGAGAAATTAGAATATTCCGAACCGGAGCGTCGACGAGTGGGAATAATAATTAGAGACCGACGGGTCTAACTCGTACCGTGTGAGAATAATTCTATCGTAAAAGAAAGCCCGCCGATATAAAATTCGTAAAAATCACTGGCGGAAGGGGTTGTTCTTCCGTAATTTATGTTTAGCGTAATATCGGCAATTGTTCACATTTTAAACATACACGCTGAAACACACACTAAAGTTAAAATTATATCCTTCTCTGACCCGTTAGGAGATTTCCCTTTGACGGCCGAAAAGTTCAAAGGTTCTAGATAGATAAATGGTATACTCGAATAAGTCACAAAAGAATTAAAAGAAATATCGATAAATCTTCTGGAATTTCAAATTACAGTAATTGGTAAGTAATTGTAATTGTAATTGAAATTACATTTTGCCACAAGTCAGAGACTACAAACAATTATCGGGACTATAAAAATGTAAGAATTGTACCACCCTTAAGCCACTATTATTTCTACTCATTCACCGTACCTCCGTTCATTCGCCTGCAGTTTATGTTCATTGATTGGCCTTTCAACCCGGATTCCACTTAATCCTACGCTAAACTTTTCACGAAGGCTGTAATTATGGGACGCGGTTAGAACTGTATTCCGGGATGAATGACCTTTGCAATGCGACAGATTGCTTTTAGTGGTAGCGTTCAAAGGATTAATTTGCGATTGCTATACTTGGCAGATGTGCGATGTAAGTATTCATGCCGTGGACAGATTGCCCTACATTGGGTAATCTTTACAGAGCTCTCAGCATTCGATACAAATCCGTAAATGAAATTCCTCGATCGCATCCGCTGTTTCATTAAAAATAAGCCAAGTTTTGCGACAATTACATGCTTTCAGAGGACTAGATAATACATATGTAAACGTCAGTAGTTTTTAATATTTTGTGATGAAGATGAAGTGAAGAAGCAAGCAACAAATTAAAAACTCCAACACAACGTAAGGACACGCTTTATAAGTGATATTATTAGTACCAAAGTTATCCAGGAAGTATCTGTTGCATTAAACAAATTGTTTTTCGATTCAGTAGTATTTCTGTAGCTGTTGGATGGGCAGTGAACGTGTTAATGTTAATTGACAAGCGACACCGAATCGAACGCGTTTCCGGCTCACATTTCCGGCTTCTGAGCGCGTGAAAAATGCAACGAGAGCCCCGGAAACTTTTCTGCTTTACATCGACAGCCCTTTTCTCCTCTACTTTCGTTCCATAAAAGTCAGCTTTGGTCTCTTTAGTCGCGCCAGTGCGCCGCTGCCAGAACATTATACGACCGACATTACAAACCCGTTGTCACGGAAGTTTTATATTGCGCCGCGAAATTTTGGGTTAATTATCGCCCGCGGCATTCAACGATCGTTCCGAATAGCCGCGGCTTTTTTTCTGTTACCCCGGTTATTTATGTAGCTGCTGCAATTCGCATCGCGCCCAGTTGCCAGAATCATCCGCTAATTTCCTTTAGTGCCTGGCAATTCGTCATTAATCGTCCGGATGTTTGCCAAGCAAACTTTCAGCAGTCAATCGTTGTTACGTCTGTTCATAAGGACATTTTTTAGTGATAAATGCATAGAATCCGCTGTTTAGTTATCAATGTTTCAACTGTGTTGCATTTGGTTTAACCGTTTCTGTCGTAGATGCATGAAATCCGCAGTCTATTAATAACTAAATATAGTAATTACTTGAATTGTCCACAGAGGGATGGAAGTCAATCTAATAAATAAGAATCGAATAGTGTATTCGACGTTTTCATGGCGTATTCCAGACCAAATTGATCTCAATCAGTCAAAATCGGAGGGTGTCACGTCATGGAAGTATAACGAGTATTGGAGTACTTTCCACCCGAGCTCCATTATCATATGTTTTGTTATAGCAACTGCACGTGGTCGTGCGTTATAATGCAGAAAGGGAACTTGGCTACGTCCTGTGCCATTATGGCCTTTTCCCTTCTTTTCTAAAGCTGCGTTCACTTCTGATCAAGTGATTGCAGTATCGTATTATAATGTACTATTAAATATACTTCTCTACTTACATGTAAAGTTTCCAGACAAAAAATTGTTATCTAATCTTGCATCTAAAGCGTTCAGACTACAACTAAAGTTAGCACAAAATAACTTTGCACAAATTCGATAAAGATCAGAGTAATGTTCTGATAATTAATGCTCTGATTTAATATTGCTCTGACTTAATATAATTTTATATGGACAAATGTCTGTTAAATTAAAAATCAATGTACATTTAAGTGATTTATACGAAAGTCATTCCACACGGGTAACAACCGATGGCTAGCGTTCACATCTATCTAGCTAAAAGCAATTAGCAATTAGGTATGCTTTGTACTCGGGACATTAGAATGGCTTAACCATTTTAATCGCCTATTCAGTATTTCCTATCTTGCTAATGTTAATTGTATGTAATTCATTGCATTTTCTCGTGGAAACAGTTAATACAGCACTATTTGTTTGTCTTTTATTAACTGAATTATTCTTTCGTTCTGCTGACGGTGGGATTTGTTTGTATTATCACTAGACAGCGGATTTTATGCACATGTGACAAAAGTGAATAAGAGAAACACGAAACAGTAAAATCATTGGAACAATTTAAAATTAAACTTTTATATTTTGGACATTTTAACGGACATTTTCGTATGTTTTCAGTGTCAGTTCAATTTTACTCAACAACTAACAATTAAAGGAAGATGGTGAAAAACATATAACATATAATAAAGAAAAATGAGTAGGTGAAATTTGAACTGGCGAAATACAAAGAAAAAAAAATGAAAGATTAAAGGAATTTCCAAATATTGAAGGAACGAAATAAAGCAAGAGGAAAAATTTCGTTTTGCTGCCAGCAATTTGGGCGGAGAATTTTTATTTTGCGTCAAGATCCGCACTGGCGGAAGAGTGACTAAACGTTGGATTTCCGTTTCGGTTCAACTTCCGACAGCACGGTTAAAGTCGTTCTGCCGCCTTCGGGCGAATTTCGTATCAAAACACGGAAGACGTTGCAGCTGGAGGAACGCTGTAAGTCGCAAAAGGAACGGGGAGGGAAGCCGAATTGCAACCAGTGAACGGTAACGTTCCTCTCCCATTCTACTAATCCTTCATTGGCCTTTCGACTCTCGGAAAGCAGTTTGCGAGGAAGAAACCCAAGAAGCAGGAATACAAAGGAACTTCTGTGTCAAAGCAGTAAACTGCTCGGTCCGTCGTTTCCTGTCCTTTGATCCTGCATTCGCGTAGTCCTCGTATCGGGATGGTTCTTCGATTGATTCGGGACACAGAGCCGAAAGCCGCAGACGCGACCGGGATAGCGGGGCTGACGTATAGAGAAAAGGGTGCTTTGTTACCGGCCACTGAAAGCGAAGGAAACACTTGGGGGCCGCCGAGTGAAAATCCGGTGCCCCCGGGATCGCAGCCACCGCGATGGAAACCGGTATCACCTCATTAAAGCTGCATGAAAAGAGTCGAGGAGTGCGGCTTTGTTGCGCGACCATTCTGGACACCGGGCTCACCCTCGCGTAAAGGCGAAACCGACACGCCCTCGGGACCTTGGCTAAGATATACAGAAAATATACCAAGTATATTCTCGACGTGTGCCGCGGTCGGATTTTAAATTTCACGCCGAACGATCTCTCGCGATTGGTCCATCCTGTCCCTTCGCCGCACGGTTTATTTTGATGTCCTCGCATTGGCTAATTATTTAGAACCGGCGCGGCGTACGAAGACATAGGTTACACACATACCAAAAACTTCAACTACCATGCTTAAGGCAAATAACGCGTTTATTAATGTGTTATCACTGGACTGCGGATTTTATGCATTTATGACAAAAAATGGGCACGTACAATTTTAAGCGGTGAACGAATTAAGAAGATTTAAGGACATATCTGTGTATTAATTTCAGCTTAATAAGACGATTAAAAGCAGAAAGAAATTTCTATTTGGCTCCTGTGTCCTTAGTTTTTACGTTAAATGCTCGAAATGATTGCCCACCGCTTTTCTGCGACGATCAATCCTGTTCCAGAAACTATTAGCGGCACCTTTTATACAGGGCCGCTAACGTGCTAACACATACTCTCGCGTAGACACCAATTCTCGCGGTTTTCGCACCTTACTGTCCTCACTCCCTCTCCCTCTCTCGCTCACTCTCGCACTTACTACCTGCGGTCGCGTCCGATGAGCTGAGGCAGTGGAACTTGCTGCGTGACATTAACATCGTCAATATTCAATATGGTGGACAAAAGGCATGAGATTAAATTAAATTCAGAATTTATCAACTCTAAAGGCCACGAATGAATTTCTGCGCCTAACATATCGAGACAGGTAAATGACATGATATATAATATGAATTGTTCCCGAGACAAATCAAATTTTTAAACGATTCTTTAAGAACTTCTTTGCCCCACGATAAATTCTATCTCAACAGTCTAAGATGCCTGATATCAAGTTCCTTGAGTACAGTATCGGATACTACATCCGATAATTAGGTTAGGCAGCGCTAAGGGCTTCTCTGTTAAATCTTACGTATCGTCTGTATCAAATTCCCAGAGTCAGAGTCCTTTGGTATCAAATTCCATCCTATTCTCGGCAAAAAGACGAAAAGACAACACCTTGTTGCACGAGTAATCTGAACGCCACACTGTGCCGGAAAAATGGCACTGAATCGCTGGCTAAGATTTAGCGTCACTCGACGGGCTAACGCTACTCTACTGTGCATGTAACGAACAAACTTTACAAGTGGCCATTGAATGTACTGGATTGCAGGGGAAGTTTTAAATCTCTTTAAACTGTTTAACGGGAAACTGCAGGATTTCACTTTCGGCGAAATAATATTACCATTCACAAGATAGTTGACATTGCAACAGCGAATGTTTCGTTTGAATTTATTTGATTATTGTAAAGGTTTACGGTGGATCCTAAAAGTACTTGAACACTATACATATTTCCTAGAATGCATAAAAAATATAGAAAGACGAACTATAAACGTATTGAGTAGGATCGGAGAGCTAATCATTATAACTTACAATTAGCAGCTCACGTGCTAGGAGAAACTACATTAATTATATACAATGTGGATGCTGACACGAAATGGAAGATATCGATCATACGGGGTGTTTCGTTTATCTGATAACGGAAATATCTTGTGACGCACTGAAGTTAGGAGAAAAATTTGTTTAGAAAAATTGTCCGGTATGAAGGGTACAATCATATATAGTCTAATTTTTTTTGTATAAATTCACCACGCCTTCCAATCCCACCCACAAGCGTATGAATGAACCAATTAGCATATTTCTCAAAGTTAACTTCTTCTGTAAGCTAAGTATAAAAGACCACTGAAACTTCCCTTTTTTGCAGTCGATGATGCAAGAGCTTCCCAGCGCTCTATTTTATTTTTGCAAATGTGAAACTGTTTGGGAAATTGGAACTTTTTAAAGACTTGGGAGGATTCTACTTGAGCACCTTTCGTAACTTTGCAGTGGACAGGTTGGAACCATGAAGAAAAATGCTTCTTTCTTGTAGCACTTGAACTTTCTGAAAATTCCTCGATACTCTGAAGAAATTGTGTTATGTTACTTACATTATCTTTATGCAATAAAAACATAGGTAGTTTGAGTAAAAGTGGTAGTTAAACGTTTGTTTAAAATAATTTTGAATAGTTCATAAAACTACGTGCATCTCATACACAAATAACCAAAATTTCACTATAATTAGTTTTAAGTTTAATACATTATTATGTATTCAATCAACTGACACTTCTCAGCGACCGAGGCCTCTCGAGCTCCGCTGTTCTTTTCCACGTTCGGCAAAAATCAAAGAATCTTATCCCTGGCGGATAATTATCTCTAGGCAGGCCCGTATTGGGAACTTTTATCTCGATATGATACTGTAATATTCGCCGGATTGATTTTGGAAGGCTGATATATAAAATGATGACGAGCGTACCATAACCGTAAATCAAAAATACAGTGAACGCAACCGATCCTGCGAACGTATAATGCTATGTAGACAAATTCGTGTGTGCATCGATCATTCCGGTGACTTTATTCTTATCTCTGCATAAAATCGATGCGGTCGGCGCATCGGCGGAGATGCAAACGGCGGTATGTAACGCGTTAAATGAGCCCCGACATAACACAGCGAAGGATTAAGGGGATCCCGAATCCCCGGTATCGTCCTCCGAGGTCAGTATAATAGAGTCTATCCCGTTCATCGAATAAACTGATTCGTCTCTGGAGCAGTTAGCCGAGCGAGTTCGAATTTTATGGAGGCAAGCAGCATGTTTATAGCGCAACGATATGAGACCCGCGGCGCCACCAGGCTGTACCATTCCAAGGCATAACAGTTTTTAACGTAAACAGGACGAGTCATCTGTTATGGCAAGAAAGCGGGCAATGACAAACACTCTTGATACCGACGCAAAGCGACAATACAGGGTGTTTCTTTTCTCTTGCGAATTGGTACGCAGAGTCTATAGATAACTGTTTGAAAAGAACACACAAAGACTGTGCGCATAAGACCGCACGACCGAAGTGAAGACTTCTATGGCGATTGCACACCTGCCTGTTTCTCGCTCGCTCGGCTAGACTCGGCTCCCGCGGGTTTACCCGAACAGCGTTTCACCTCGGAACGTGACGGATCAGACTCATTCACTAAGTTATGCTCTATTTCTTCTGTTCTGTTCGACAGAAAATTATGAAAAAATTCATAAAAATTCAACCCGATAGCATACACGACTGTGATCTTTTTCAGACTTTTTGGCTGCAAATTCGATTTTTTGAAAAGTTCGCAAACGTTGAATTGTCGCGTATCATATCGAAGTTTTCAGTCGACCACGGTCATGCTGTTATGTTAGTTATGTCTGATCGTGATTACTAATTTGTACTTTTCTCAGACTTCTCGGATTATGCAGGCATGTTTAGCAGAATGGAATTGTCGAAAAATTGGAATAAAGTTTGCCAGTTTCAGCTGACTTCGGCATTCAGTGAATCGGAATCATTAGAGCACAGTTTGAGCAGAATTTCCAGTTGGAAATAGTAAACGTCTAGTAGACAATATTCATCAGTTTGCTTATCCGCGGTCGTAACCGATGCGCGATGGTGCGTTCCGGATAAGTTTGCACGTCGCGGACGCAAATCCCAACAGAGTTGAGATACCGCACGTAGATACATACCAGCAACCATCCTCCGAGTTAGCCGACACCGAACGCGAGAAAATTGGTTCATGAGCGTGTGTAATTTCTCCATAAATTTATCGGGACCCAGCGTTAATGCACCGAAAGTGTTTGGTTGCTCCGTTGCTTACTTTCCGCGTCAGGTTGCAAATTTATTCGATTTGCCGTTTTGCAAAGCCGCGTTTTCTACGACCGCGCCCGTTAATCCGATTTATGGAATGGATTTAAAGCGAATCGTCCGCTGAAAGATAATTCCTGTTCTCCTTTGTTACTCGCTTCGCTGCGGGAAGGCACGGCGCCGCGCCGGTGTATTCGTTACGATCGGTTTTCGAATAACGAAAAAGGAAAGTAAAGCTCGTTTGGCCGTATAATGAAAACAGAATGTTACAAGCCGTTGGCTCTGAAATTTCTCTGGTTCTGGCGCTCGTTGAACTTTTGCTACAATCGCGCAGCTCTGCCGCCGCGCCGCCCCGCGCCGGTTCGGAAACAATAAGAAACGCGAACGTTGTTTCGCGAAATAGAAAACAGGAACGCGATAATATCATTTCATTCCACAACTTTGTTTTCTGCAAGTGTCGTTTCGCATAATTACCAGAAAACAATGAAGCGACATCGCGATTCTCGATTTTTGGTTCTATCTTTTTCTTGTCACGGTGTCCAACGAACTTTAATAATTCATTGTACTCGCTTTAAATCGGGATAACTGTTTTATTAATGGGTCCAATCGTAGTAATATATATTTTGGAAAATATCGAATTGGACCATTATCGAAGCAATTTTATATGAGAACGTAGGGTAGTTTGAATCAATTTGTTACGGATTCATTGCAGAGCTCACGGAATTCGCCATCTTCAAATTCCACATTTCTCGGCATTTCGTGGCTATTGCTTCTCTAGTAGGAGCATTTATCGGTAAGAACCCCTGTTACCTGTGTGATTTATTGCTTACTTAAAATAAGCATAGAAATCACAGAAAGATTAATGGAAGAAGTGACCTAAATTGAGTGCTCCTGGCTGGGCGTGAAACGCGAGAAAGAAATTTAACGTATGCATATATAATAATAAAACTGCATCCAATCGTGCATGTCTTCTAACGCGTTTTTCACTTCTGATAAAAACTGATCTTGAAATGAACTTGTAGATTATTTTGAAAAATTACAAATTTTATGTTACTCAACAGATTCTGGATTTTATGGACAGTATAAAGACGTTACATTAATTTTGTAATATTGTAATATCGTAAAATCAAAATGTGTGTGTGTGTGTGTGTGTGTGTGAGTTGTTATACAGGGTCATTATTATATGTATAAAATAGTTTTGGGGTTTCTGAGGCCCTGAAACATCGAGCGGGTTGCCTTCTGAAGGGGAACCGAAAATTCAGCGCCGTGACAGTGTGTATTTTTCAGTGAGAGAAAGCGGTGAAACCGCGAGGCGCAGCGGGGGTTGGCGAGCGAAGCGAGCAGGGGGCGGAGCTCCCTAGTCGAAAATAATTAAAAATGAAACATTTTTATTAAAAATTAAAGCGATTTCAATGGTTTATGATTTCAGTCGGTAAACTGTGCTGCATAATATTTGCAACCTGCAAAAGATTTTCCAGATTGAAAAGGATTAATCATTTTTCACATATTACGAATATTCAGCTAAATGTTTAATCCACTGAAAATTGATGAATTTTTGGTGTCTGATAATCGGGGCATACAGGGATAATGTCACGTGCAAAAATTAATTCAGCTCTTTGGAATAATCGAATTTTATTCGAAGCTGTATCACCGACGAGGTACTATTAAACACTGCCAGCCTTATGAGAGTTCGTGTCACCCGAATATGTCTGTGTTCTCTTACGCCCTCTAATATATATTCTGACTGGAGTGAGAAACAGAAGACCATCGACATGATCTCGTCGGTGCAGAAGGCTACTGAGGAGATTCTCGTCGGTGAGAAGGCAAATCGTCACGGAACCATATTGATTATCATGAATTATTACATTCTGTACCGAGCAGATATTTTAGACGATGTTGGTTTCAATATTAAAAGCAAAACTCAACGACAAAAATTCTCAAAAATATATTATTCAAGCATAATTTTATGAGAATCAACAATTCCTATTTCAAATTTTATATGAGACACCCCTCAGTTTGTAATTTCAAAACATTTCATAAACGAGAATTATTACCTTTCACTTTTTTATACATAAATGTTCCAAGAATTGATCTGTGAGAACAGAAATATGTTGAAAACACTTTACTGTACAAAATTAAATGGCAAGGTGGTCAAGGGAGTGCTCGTTAAGATCATTAGCAAAAGGAATTATTATAAACATTAAACAGCCAGAAATAATAAATTTATCTGTGAATTGTATTGAATAAATGAATGCGTGCGAATGTTCATGGTTGAAAAGTTATTCCATATCTCGAATACTATTAGTCACTTTAACTAAAAAATTAGGTGGTCAGATAGCCAATGGATTGCTTGTGAACATCGCTGTAAAATAGAATTGTTATAAGCATTAACCAGCTGGAAATAATAAGTTTATCAATAATAGTCACGGCGATCGACATCGATCGATATTCGGTGGGGTGGGGGTGCCGCTCGAGCTCGGCTCGAGCTCTCCGTCAATGAATCAGTCGGGCGGGGGGAAGCGGCGTGAGCGGACCGGCTGCAGGACCAGGAGCGTCAGGAGGACCAGAGGTAGACAAGGGGTCATCTACAGTTACCCTGGCCTACCTTCAACTGTTCATTCAACGAACAACGGTAAGTTTTATTACTAATATTTTTCAAAGCTTCCTTTGTCTACCCTTGGCCCAATTTCAACAAACTTGTCCTTCATACTAATTTTGAAATTTTCATCGAGACTTTCGGTATTGAGTCTTCTTCAAATTTACAGCCTTCTGCTGTGTCGGACCTTGCTTGTATGTACCAGACCGGTTGGAGCCGGTATTCGGCGTCGATACATTGAGAGGAGTGGCTCATTGAGACTTGTTCACTCGTGTAGCCATGCTACAGTGTCCAACAAAGAGGATGGCAGTCTTTAATAGTATCTCATCGGTCGCTGTATGTACAGTCGAGAATTAAAGAGAACTCTTCGGGTATATGTGTGTTTCATTTTGTTTAAACTTATAATTACGGTACAATTTTCTAAATCGTATAAAACCTACTGGATTTTCCTCATTTGATTTCTTCAATTCGCTGTCCAATCGTAGCGATCTATTTGTGGATCACCCTGTATGGACCAAAGTATGAGAATCATCCGCTGCAAGAGAGTTTCAAACTTAGAATTGATGAATGCGTGAAAACAGGTGCGGTTCTGTCCATCATTTCTGCAATCAAGAATATCGCGTAAAACTACAGCTCGACAAGATCGATTGGTACGAAGGAAATAAGAAGAAACCTTCGTTTCTTCGAAGCAATTGAAGACCGAATTGCATTTACCGCTTCAGGAAACACAGATACGAACGCGTGTATAAAAGACTGGCTTTTGCATTCGGATTGGTAAAAAGAAATGGGATATTAGCAGATGTTCATGAAAAAGTACAGTAACAATTTCTAGGACCTTTCTAAAATTATTATATTTGCCATGTAAATACCATCATTTGAATTACATTCGAGTTATATATTTAAATTAACAACTTCTTACTACGTCATACGGATGTGACTGCATATTAGTTTAGAGATGCCATATGTTTAGAGAAAAATTGACTTTTGGAAAAATCAGTTTCCACATTCCAGTATTTCCGAAAAATCGGTTAACCCTTTGCACTCGGTTGTCCCCTCTGAGGCACCGTTAAAAATTGTTGTACCAATATATCGTTCTCTAGTCAATTACTGAACATTTAGGTACTGTACGAGGTATTACACCAATTTCCTATCCATAGAATTTAAATAATCACTGGGAATGGAATTATTTTAGATCGGAAAGAAAGCTTAATCTTCCAGTTAAAATAGCTCCGAGTGCAAAGGGTTAAAGTTGTTTTCTATTTTTACAAAAGAACTTTGGCATTGAGATTACATTTTGCCCAACTCTGACAATAAGAAATTAATCCCAACCATCCACCCCAAGCTAATAAACATGCGACACCCTATATCCTATAGTTTCGTCGCGAGGTGTAGTAATCACACTTTGGTATCATCGCCGGAATGACGGGATGTAGGGAACGCGGGGAACTCGTTTTCACGCTTCTTAAAAGGTACTTTCCGGACACGTTTCTGAAAAGTTGGAAGATTCGTTGTGCGCCAAAATCGCCGCACGAGCAAAACTCGTGCAGCATGCAGCACAGCTAATGCATAAATGAAGATCTCGAAGTTGAACTGTTTCGGAATTCTTTTGATCCAGGTCTTCGTCTAACAGGGGGCAGCCCTAAGAGACCTCTGGCTTGAAATTTAGGTGAGCTGGCTGGGTTGAACGTAGTGGGGCACTTTGCAGACCGGTGGCCCATCCTACACAGGTCTCGTTAGGTGCATTCAAGCAGGTGTGTGCTACATACACGTATAGGGGCGAGCAACCCCACCGTCCTCGACCACTATATTATCCACGACTTAATCGTGCGGGCTTGAAAACTTTTTATGGGCCATAATTTAAAGTTTTCGCGGTGGTGTTCTTTAAGAGGCAGGAGCCGACCGGAAATCTCTCCTTTATTTCAACGCTGCCAGGAGAGCCGGGGAGGTGTATCACTGTTTCGTAGCTCGGACGAAAATTTTTGCGGATTCGCCAAGGAAATCCGCGAATTTATCAAAGCTCTTAGTCCCGTTGCATGCGCGCGGTAATTGTTCGCCTTTGCTGGTCGTGAATTATTCGAGGACAGCCCGGCGAAAAGGGTTGTGGCCACGGAATCGTATATTTTCCAACGGAACGAGCCACGCTGAAGCAATCGACGACCCGTAATCCGTTCCAGTTCCATGTAAAATTCGTCCACGTTGTCGCGTTTTCAATGCACCGAGATAGAGAGGGTGGTTGGTGGCTATTCGTTTCGGCGGAAAGGCGGATCAACGCATTGTGGAGGGAATAACGTACACCAAAAGGGCTTTGAATATTTTAGAAACGCATCGGTGGTTTGGTAATTACCTGCTTCCACCGAGTGAGAAGTAGGTCAAGTCAACCATTTCCATACCCGTCTCTCTCTCTCTCTCTCTCTCTCTCTCTCTCTCTCTCTCTCTCTCTGTGTGTGTTTTATGGTAAAAATCGAGGAACGCGTTCTTCTCGAATTAGCACGTCGGAAAAATATTCTGCACGGTATTTTCCTCGGATCAAAAATTGTTTCATTTTGCGTAAACATTACTCGGATTTTTAGCGTCTTTTAACACAAGATACAGGGAATTTCGTCTGACTTGTTCATCTTAAATATCTCGCCTATTTTGTACGATACGAAAAATGTGGCGACAGCAGGGACCATAACCGTTATAACCGAAAAGAGAAAAGTTATAGAATAACAAGTATTTCATTGACTGAAACCGTATTGGTTACAAATTAAGGTTTAGAAGTAACCGAAAATTATTTCTCTTGTTGGTAAATGTTATCATTGAGAGAAATTCATTTCGATCACTTATAACTAGAATGCAGATATTATGCATTTGTGATAAAAATGGGTAGGTCTAATTTATTGCTCCATCCTGTATTCTGGAAGGCGGAACGTACTCTAAAAGGTCAGCGAGAACTCGATACACGATAAATGGTGCACCAAGCAGTGCCAGCACGAGGGTTAAAGGATATTGCAATTAAACGTCGGTCAGGCCGACGTAAATACCAGATAAATGCGAGGAATTTATCTGGAATTGTAATTGCACGTTTCGGATAGAATTAGGTATTAGTGTGATTAGTTCCACCGATGCGGTCATGCGAATTTGGCGCCGCAAGAGTCTAACGCGCAGTAGGAGTTGCGAATTTCAGGTGCGACGCACTTATGGGCCAAACAACGAAATCTGTGTCAAAATCAAAGAACTTTCGATAGAAATGAGATAGAGCGATGAAATTTTTTTCAAATGAAAGCTGAAACTTTGCAGAATATGGGATAATTATGGAGATTGTGGTACGAACGTTTTTTAACCATGAAAGAATGCGTTAAACTTGTACAATTTCAAGAAAATTGTGGTTTTTCCAATACCACGCGCGGAAAAATTTTTTTTTCAACGTGCGCCACATCATTTCCTGTAAATTTTTTTACGCTGATTTTAAGTAAATGTTCAGATACTTCATTATAGTTATTTTTAATGTGTGTTATATATGAGAATACAATATTCCTTCAAACTAGTGGGTTACCAAATCATTTCATCGAAAAAATGATTTCATAAGTTGTGTTCACAAAAATCGATTTCTTGCAAAATCGTGAGGTCGTAGATAAATTTTTAAACCAGATTTGAAATCAGCGTGAAAAAATCTACGGGAAATGACGTGTCGCATGTTAAAAAAAATTTTTTTCCGCGCGTGGTATTGGAAAAACTACAATTTTCTTGAAATTGTGAAGTTTAACGAATTCTTTCAAGGTTAAAAAACGTTTGTACCACAATCTCCATAATTATTACATATCCTGCAAAGTTTCAGCTTTCATTTAAAAAAAATTTCGTCGCTCTATCTCATTTCTATCGGAAGTTCTTTGATTTTTACACAGATTTCGTCGGTTTGGCCCATAGTGTATAGTGTCACGTCCGGTGGTTCAGCCAATGATAATAATTGATAAAATATCGTACGGAGGAGGCATTATATTTTACAATTGACAAATAAAAGTAAAAAAAGAAGCCTCGAACTGTTTGTTCCCACAGTTTCCTGTTTTACCAATTCGTTTTTGTTACAAATTCATAAAATCCGCAGTCGAGTGATAAAATTGGAAAGAACTGCGTATCGGAATATAGTTAAATATTGAAAGTGAGCTGAATCAGAGTTGTTAAATAGTGGTGGATGACTGTAGTCATTTTTGATAACAAAGGATTATCGTTTTCGATACAACTGACGTATATATCGAATTCTGTCAGTTATTTCACTGACGCAGCTAACGCAACTGTTGCGTTTCTGTTTTCATCGGATATTCGTTGCTGTCGTATCTTCACGCTTAAAAGAAGAATACACCGCGTTGCAGTGATACATCTGGTGTGATGTAACAGATTCGATTTTGACAACTTGTCCGTTCAAATGATGATTGATAACGAAGCTCGGTGTTCGAATACAAACATAAAAATGTATGTCATTCTTGACAAGAAAAAAATAAACAGTGACAGTGGCAATGTAAGTGAAAAAGACCTGTTTTGTAGTTTTAACGTCTCTAATTGTGCAACATTTTCATAATCAAAAATCTTTTCTGCATATCGTTTCGTAAACCAACGCTTCTAATTGGTTATAAAAGACCAGGTCGTTTGGTAGAATTCTAAAAAAGTGATTCTGTTTTAAAGGGCGTTCGAATACTTTCGTGGCTTCCTGTACATCGATTCATTGCTGTAGTTTTCATTTCTAGAAAATAATAGAATGATGATTGCATTCTTGTCATATGCTCGTGGTGCTTAAGAATATTGCGCGTGCATATCGCGAAGGAACTTTCGGGACAACCTAATAAAACAGCAATACCAACCGAATACAATAAGAATTCTAAGGTTTTCCTAGAAACAATACGTCGGAGTAAAGCATTGGTTATTTAACGAGCGGCCGTTGTCGGTTTTGCTCTTAGCGGCGGCAACGTCAATCAGGAAATTCCATGGAACACGGAACTGTTGAGAGGTTCAATGCGCGGAAAGGGTGGCTGGAATGTTCCATAAAATACGCCGTAAAAACCGGTTTTTATCGGCGGCTGAATAATTTCTCTCGTGGAAGTGGGACGCTAATCAGCTTTCCATGTTTTCCAGTTCACAGGATGGGTAATCTGCAGCGACGTCGGTAATTCATGTCGGGTCGCTCCGTGGTTCTCTGAAGAAATATCGAGCAGCAAAGAAAACGACAAAGATTCGCGAGCCGTGAGACGTCCGCCAGTGCGTGATACGGCAGGCCTTAGTTTGAAATCGCGCCGAGGCGCGCATTGTTTATGAACGGCATTAACAACCTAAGGCTCAGCAACCACTCGCTGCGAACAATTAAGATACAAGTGCGCCGAGTACTTCTCCTCTCCTGCACCGCCCGGAAATCCTTTCCTCGAGGGCCCTTCATTTTCAACGCTTCGCGTATATCCTTGCTGATCGTTTCTATATTATGTAATTTTTGTGTAGATATTAGATTGTCGCGTGTGAGATTTTCGGCCGCCTGGCTTGACGTTGAGTTGAACTGGTGAATTTTCGAAAATTTTCGGCCGTCTGGCTTGACGTTGAGTTGTACTACTGAATATTTTCGTGCCACCTCCTTCGATATCATATTCTCCTAATACAAAACTAGATTTTTCGAGGTTTCCGACAATTTTTCGATTGCCTGGCTTGACAATGAGTTGTACTACTGAATTTTCGAAAAATGTTCTGCCGTCTGGCTTGACGTTGAGTTGTACTACTGAATTTCGTATACCTCCTTCGACATTCAGAAAATTCAGTAATACAATTCAACAGGAAGCCAGACGGCCGAAAATTTTTCGGAAACCTCAAGAATCTAGTTTTGTATTAGGAGAATATGATAACGATGGAGGCCGTACGAAAATTCAGTAGTACAAATCAAGGACGAGTCAGACAAATCACAGTAATATGTGTGTATCTCAATGACAACTTAGTCGGGCGTAAAGTTTGGTGGAAATCAGTAGCATAACTCAACCACAAGTCAAACATTCGGGAAAAATTGGTGGTTCAATAAATATATACATAGATACGGTTTTTCAAATTATATTGTCTTTATATGTATTCATTGTAGATGCATACATGAACTGTTTGTATTTAACATGTACATGACGTATATTCTAAACATTTATAACAAGTATGTAGACCGGATCCGAGGGACTCTGCAGATCGTCCGACTTCTACTGCAATACTGCAATACTGCGGACTGTGGTCACAAGTGAGGTACAGACAATTATACTAGATGATCAGTCCTCTGGCGTACCACTATACACTCCTTCCTCTTCATGGAATTAAATAAGTTTATTGTAAAATATTATTTAATATGTTTCTTAGAAAATATTATTAAATAAGCGTTACGATTTAATGTAACTTTTATAGGCATTAGTGTGGCAGTCAATTTGTTAACTTTGAATTGTTTATAAAATTCGATTTTGTTTCGTTTTGGGAATATAAAATTCGTTAATGGATGAATTGTATTGTTAGAAAGCCTAATATCCTAAGATACGATTATTTGCTTACATTTACAGTGTTCCCAGTGTAGTTATATTTACAATGAAACAATCAACATTGTTTCCAATTTACAGTAATTTTAAATCGTATATGAAATATTTGCCTTGAAATTTTTACATTTATTTAAATCTGATAATAAAAAATGCACCGTTGCGTCGATGAAATATCGGTAGAAACATTAATAACGGTTTCATACAAATTTCATAATAAAAAAAGCGCAGTCAGTGAAATGTCAGCAGAAACATTAAATAACCGTTTTAAACTGAAACATTAAACAGGAATTGAGGCAATAATAATCTTCATTTATAATAAATTGAAAATATTAAATAGTCCTTTTCGAGTACTGCGCTAGCTTGCTATGTGAAATTTTATGGCATTATTTTTGAAGGATTCTGCTCTCCGAACGTTTAAAGTCGTTTAAATAATCAGAAGCGGTACTGAACATCCATTCGCTCGAATCTCTTTATCGTTATTGATTTATAGGATTATTTATTCAACTGTTTAATCGCTGCACAGTGATACAGGACAATTGAATTTTACATAATAAACGAAGTTCAATGTAAATAAGTTTTTGCATTGCGCGGTATCAAGTTCTTCACATATGTAAAATGATTTATATTTTGCACTTTTCCAATGTGATTTATGTAAACGCGTCTCTTTAAAAACTATGCGTTTGCCGATAATCTTACATTTTAAACAACTATGTCAAATGAAAATTTTGATGCTGTCTAAATATTTGTTTCACCCCACAAAGCATTTCGACACAATTAATTATTCCCTACTTATTTTTCCAAGAAAATTGTAATACTTTTAATTACACAATAACACTCTTTACAAAGCCTAAGGAAGTTGTCAACTGAAATAAACAATAAAAGATATGAAAATCAGATTGGCAAACTTAGCACTACTCAAGTATTAAAAGAGTTTGAGTAATTTTTAGTAAAGTCGTTTGCACACTAAAGTTAATGATCATTTCCTTTCATACATACATATAAAGGTGCTTCAGTGCAGCTGAGAATATTTTCCTTAAAAAATAGTAACTGTTTCTGTAGTCTAATCTAAGATTTGTAAACCCTGAAACTTAGTTACCCATCTATTAACCCTAATTAAGCAGAGAAATGTAACAAATATGTTGGTAAAAAAAAATTTCATAAAAGAAAAATGTTTTTCACGTCTGTACACGATATAAGTGACTTTCGGTTCTGAATTGTTCACATACAGAACACACTGCACTGTCGCTGTTAAATTACGATATAAAGTCCATTATTGTCTATAATCCGGTTCCGTCAATCACAACAAATTCCCGGCGCAACTACAGATAGATTGTTTTCCGGTCGATCGGATACAATCTTCCTCCCCATTTTTCATGAAAAAGTTAATTCCACCGTCACTCATGTGACCATCTTTCTCCGTCCCAGAAGCCACAACGCTCTCCAAAACGAGTAGAACAATCTTGGCAGCTCGATATCGCCCGCAGAACTTGAATCCCCTACGACCGACTTCGCAGGATGGAAAAAGACGGGGCGCGATTCGTGTCGCAATTCCTGTTATAATGAGCACGCATCGCGTTCCTCATGAAGCGCCCGTGTGCCGGTCGAACATTTTTTCGACATAATTACCAAGTAAAAGGGTTTCGGACGGACGTTGGTTCTGGTCCAAGAAAAATGGTCGAACTTTCCGACGACGGGCATGGCTAATTTATTAGCCGCAACGCGACGCGATTCTTCGGTCAACGAGCGCGGCCATTAACGGGAATTAAAATGCAATAGAAGAGTCGATATGACCGGCATCGTCGGCCTTTTGATTAATCACAGTGGTGCACGGCCGCGCGCGAATATATACTCTTCGACAAAATGATAGTACACGAAGTAAACAAAACAGAAGTGAAACTTGTTGCAGTCTAGTAATGTTTAGAAGTAAATTAAGATTGGAAATGGTAAAAAATAATCCTAATGAAGCGACAACAAGATCAGGAACAACTCTCGATGCAGTATTTGCAAGAGATTTAGACACCTTCTCGAATCTTCTATGTAACTTGATATATCTTCTTTACAGATATACGAGGATGAGGATTCGGTGTAGTCTTCGAGAAATTAAAGGTAGCGCCAATGTGCTATCGTTTTGTCCAGGACTGTATTCTATCCGAACGCGGAATAATGCGAACCCGCTCCAGTATTAATCACGTTTAAAGCGGTGCCTCGCGTGCGCACCTCGCGCGGAAGACCGCTTTTGCGGCTCTTTCGGAATTTATCGTTCGTCCCGCCGAGGCGCGGTCTACCTTGCCAAAATTCCCGCCCTCGTTGGCTTTTCCACCGGAAGAACTTTCAGCCACGTAAACAATCAATTTCCTTTTTTCAATTCCCCTGCACGGAATGGTCACTTGGAACGTGACGGTTTGGAAAATCTTTGTTACTTTTAATGCCGCGGAAAGTACGATCGCCGAACTTCTGCCTCTATCGGAAGAAGAAATGCTATCGTCCAAAGTGGACCAGCTCACAACACTGATACAGCGTGATAAGACCTCAGTAAAATGGTGGTCTTTCTTTTTAACATATTGCGTGCTGGTTTCATACAGTGGTCTTACGGAATAACTTCTTAATCGATTATTTTTAATTTTAATTAGTTTTAAAAAAGTATTAAAAAAGTTTTAAAAAGCGCCTTTTACAATTTTTCATGCAATTCCTACCAATTGGAATTTTTCAAAATCTCTATTGCACGTCATTTATTAAAGCAATGCTTTCAATGGCCTGAAAAAAATCAAGTCGTTTGATCCAATTTTTTAAAAAGTTATTCCGATTGAAATGCCGTTTGAATACTTTCGTGAGCCACTGTATTTCTGACGATTTGGCAGCGTTGGATGATTTTAATTTTATTCTTCTTATTACTTCGTCATGAGTTCGCAATCATTATCAAAACTCTATTTTACGCGAATAGAATAGTGTAGTTCATAGCAAATTCACAAAATTGATAGCTTTAGTACGAACTAAGACATAATTTACAGTGTAAATTGAGTAGACTGCTTTGTAATTTAATCAAATGCTTGATACGGGCCCATGCTTCTCACTTTCCACTATAAAATAATGTTGGTACTACATTTAATCTGTCATTATAATTTCATGAGTATTTTTACGATATTGTGCAGAGGTCTCTTGGGTTTACCTTCAGAGGATCATAGTACACTTTAAGAGTATATCGACATTTAAAACCCTCTATATAATCTTAAGTCGTTCTTCTCTTAAAAGGAAGTACATTACGTCAGGAGCTTGTTACTTTACCTGCTACAAGTAAATATGCACAATATGTCATGTCTTTTGTTTCTTTATTTGTGTTTTCGTATTAACTTCCGTCGTATCTTTCCACTAAAGTGTTTGTTAACGGAATCCAGCACCCGACAACGAAACAGGGAAGACAGGGCATAATAAAGTAGTCGAGTCAAGTTCGCGTGGTTAGCCGTGAACTCCGGAAGTCGGCGCTGATCTTTTTACATTAGTAAAAATGCGAGGAAGTCACGTCCGAGTAAGAGACCGTCGCAGCGGCCATTTGAAAGAGGCAACAAAGAGTCAGATTTATGCATCGTTTAATGTCGGTTCCATCTCGACGTCGATTCACACAACGACGACGACAACGATGATGGCGACGTCGCGTCAGAGACGCGCGTGGGCATAATTTTGTCGATGGTTGGTGAGGTATGTCGGGTCGCGAGATAAAAATGACACCCAAAGGGCCCATTTAACGCGAATAAACTGTTTCTTTCGTGAGTGGCGTTCTGCGCCCGGGCCGTTAGCCAGGGGGAGACGGTCGTTCTCGCGGTCTGCTTGTAGTAGACACTCGTGTACGGTCTATCCGAAGACGTCCGCAGGGTCAATTGTTTCCCCGTTATAAACAGGGTCAGAAATAAATCCCGGCTTAACGCCGAGCTTAAAAGCTGTTAAAGCGGTACGCGGCCCTCGACGTTTCTGCCTCGCCTCAATTTATCCCTCCCCTCCCAACCCCTCCCGCGCCACCCGTAGCCGCCACTTGTCGATCTTACACCAACCACCCCCCTTCTTTACGTTTCGTTGATTCCTCCTTCTCCGCAAACGCTACAACTGTCTCCTCCTATAACTGTTTAAACTCGCATTTACCCTTCGAGGGCGTACCGTCCAGACTGCTTTGCATTTCCCGCACAGTGTCGAGAACCACGGACAAAAATCGAAAAAGTCACTGTGCTTCATGTCGATTTAAGACACTATGTTCGTGCTATGTCAAAAATGTCCAAATAAATCATTTTTTTGTTGGAAAACAGAAAATTCAAAAAATTCGGTAGCAAATTAATTACAAGTACACCTACTCGAGTACACCTACTCTCGGAGCAACCGCAACATAACGAGCATAGAAAATGATTAAAATGCAAAGTGACGCGAGACAACACGTCACAGAGTTCTACAAAAGAGAGTAGAAGTTGTGGCGTATAATTCACTGGTGTAAAAATAGTGAAATAGAGATCAGCGGCGCATTTCAGTGCGAACGAATTGATCCGTACGTCACCGACGTTTTTCACAATGCAACTCGAATCTCTGCGAAACAATGTCTCTCCGGCCGGCGCGGCGCGGCGCGAAGCGCGCCGGTAGAATAGGGTTCGCAAACCATAGCGGATAACAGAAAGTGGTCAGCGTCATAAATTAATGCCGCATAATTGAGCTATCGCGGGAACGTATAAAATCCATACGTCGGGTGCATAACTCTGTGTTAAAAGAGCGAGCGGAGGCGATAGAATGAACGGGTAAACGGAGCGGGAAGTTATACTCGCGCAAGGTTTTAATATATGTAATTTAGCGGCGCGCATTCTGTTCTCTGTTCGTTTCTTTTCTCTCTCTCTCTCTCTCTCTCTCTCTCTCTCTCTCTCTCTCTCTCTCTTTCTTTTGCTCGCTCACCGACGGTTATTAAAAAAAAGAGAGAATGAAAAAAAGGAAAACTATGAAAGGGAAGTATGAAAACCATCCATCACGAGCGATAAACCTGGCGCCGTGCCACAGCCAGAGCCGTTTTAACGAGACTTCAAAGCCAGGAACTTCATTTGCTCCGTCGCGTTTTTGTTCGCCTCTAATGGACGAGCATAACAAGAAACCGGAAGAAAAAAGGGAGACCTCAGATATCGAGATTAATCGCGCCGATCTAAAGCCACTAACGGTCGACAACTTGCTTCTCGCGCGACTTCTCTGCTGTCCTCGGTGAGCCAGATTTGCTCGACAGCGAACGTCTAGCATGCGCTTTCACTTTTTCCGAGCGGGCAAAAACAATGGCTGCGATTCCCGGGCATCATGGCGCTTCGTGACACACGTCCGGTATATGTATACTCTGTACAATATTTTATTAAGATCGCGCTAAACCCAGGAGGAAACGTTACTCCTTCACCATGTACGGCAAACTATCGTATAATGCGACAAAAATTTTTTTAATATACTTCCTCTGTCCCATAATAATACATAGTGTTTTTCAAAAAATGGTATTCCTTCCTCTCGACGTGTTCTTGCATGTACAATCACTATCGTTTGTACCACGATTTCGGAAACACTCTGTATATCGCAAAGAAGGAGGATAGTTCCAGCGACTCCGAGTTTTATTCCAGTTGGAATTTACGCAGTCAAAAGACAGTGACCTAAGAGATTAAGGAAGTATGAGCTCGGAGATTAGGTGTCGCAGGTAGCATTCTGCCGTTGCCATATCTCCACCCGTAGAGATTATGCTACGTTTATACCGCGAATACGTTTATATTTACACACCAGGCTCTCGATTTATCTTCGCGGAAACTCTGTTATGTCTTCAAGCCTCCTTGATCCCCGCTCGTCCGAATACGAAATTACATTCAAAAACAAGCTGCGGTATACGCAAACTCCCCAACATCTCTTGCCGCGGGCGTTTGACGAATTTGATAAAAAACTTGGATCTCTTTTTACACTATACAGAGTGTTTAGAGCGTATGTCCAGTACAAGATAGGAAAAGTTCAAAAGAAGAGTCCATAAGAAAAGTTCAAAAGAAAAGTTCATAGTAAAAAGTTCATAGGAAAAGCTCATCTAATAAAGGTTCATAAGAAAAGTTCAGAGAATAGCTCAGAAGAAAAGTTCAAAAGAAAAGTTCATAGTCAAAGTTCATAATAAAAGTTCATCTAATAAAGGTTCATAAGAAAAGTTCATAATAAAGGTTCAGAAGAGAAAAGTTCATATAACGTTTTATGTGTATTCATGCAATTTCTTCTGATATAATAGGAAAACAGATTGGTAGTACTGTTTGTAGTTTTCTAGAGACATAATAATCACAGTGTTTAGATTATACAAAGTGATTAAAAAACTTTATATTATAGATATATAATTAGGTTATATATAATGATACTAATACGCTGGTTTCCAATGTATTTACATTTTCTAGTATGTAAAGAACATGTCGAATGTGTGTGTAGATTTTACTTTACTAATTAATGAGGATCTAAAACTCGCGATTTTTTCAAATATTGTTCGTAGTGACGTGTATTATTAAATGTGCCACTTTTAGATTGGCCTGTTTACTGCAATTCTCGGCGATTAATTTCACAAGAAATAATGACCCTTTGGTGGAAAAGGTCCACTTTGAAGTAATTTCCTTTTCTTCTTCTAAAGGGTGTAACCTTGCCAGATCGAGTTAGGCCACCCTTCGTTTGAAGATACTTAAACTACCTCCTTGTCAACCCTCTTCCCTTTGAACCTGCTACTTTTCTTCCAATTATCGTTTCCTTCTTCCATAGCTTTTACTTTCAGAATTGATCTTAGGGTATTAATGTTCCATTCATTATTTTCCAATGTCGTCTATTTAACATCTTCTCACAGAGATAATTCAAGTATAAATTCTTCCACATTCATTATTTTTCACGGCATGATTTCGATAAAACTATAATGTTTTTAATTGATATTATTTAAAAGCGTAGACGTTCAGGATTTTTTAAATTTGCATTGTCGAATCGAATTTTTATACATTTTGAAGCTAACGTGAAGGTCAACATATGGCACGCCGTTGAATTTGCTTTTTTATGAGTTATAAGAATAAATAGATAAAATTTCTAGGAGAGAGGCAAACATTTTTGGTCCCGTAAAGTAAAGAGCAGCCCCAAACTGATTTTTAAACGACGGAATGTGCCGTGCGTGAATAAAGTTAGTCGCCTAGCGATGAATTTTGTACAAATCTTCGTTCCGCACTAATAAATCGGAAGAAGAAGAACCTGAAGCCGAAAAATTCCTCTGTTTTTCGCCGGTCTTTAACGTTCACCGAAACGAACGATCTACGGCACGATCCAGCGTAAATCTCCGGCTTGTCGGTCAATCAGTGACGTGATTTCTCCCTGCAACGACCTTCCCATAGCCAGCTTTGCGTGTTTGTCTCTCCGAGTTCCGTCAGGATCCTATAAATCTCTGAGACACTGGCCGCCGAGAAGTACAAAGCGTGTTTAATTCATTCGGCTAACGGGCTAACAATAACTAATGGTCCGCGCTCCCGCGAACTATACCCGCGATTTAACGAGTTTAGTTCGGAATATCAGTTGTAATTTACACGAGCTTTTTTCGGATGGAACGCGACGCGTCAATTTATCGCGAAATTAAATATAAGTTCCCGCGGAACTGCTGCACGTTCGTTCGTGCTGTTGTGATACCCGTACTTTGTTCGAAACGATACATCTCTCGTTCAGCATGATTTAACTTTCTTGTTGTTGCCATCGAGTGTGGCCGAGCATGGGAAACAATGTTGACCATGCTATGAAAGTGCTACTCTCGTGAACAACATATGTATATATTATAACGTACGAAAATTATTACGATATGGGAGTCATATGGAATTTATATTAAACGTCTTTAAATGCGATAGAGTAACCGAAAACTTTACGAAGTAAATGAATAAGTAACAAGTAAATGTACAGGACAAGCTAAGAATATATTTTCAGTTTCAAAATATTTGTCAATTTTTTCCAGATTTTTTTATGCGAAGCTCGTCACACTTAAAATAATCAGTTCCATTACTTTTCTATAGGCATATTATGCAATATTGAACACTTTTATTTATACTCGGACGAACAATTCAGTGACTCACCCTTTAGAGAATTCCTGATTGGCTCCCTCGCGCGGAGCATTGTTCGCGATCGCAAATATCTTGGGGTGCATCGTGTTCCGCCCCCGGATCCGCCTTCGAGCATCAACACACAGTGTGCTTTACGCGGATAGGAACGGCAAAAAACGAGGCGCTAACAGCGCGAGATTAGTCGAGATAGGGAAAAGTCGGCGTGGAGGATGGCGGCATGATACTCGGTGGGAACTTTAGTTGCGCGGACCCTCGAACTTGGAGAGCGAGGAGAAGAAGGCGAGCCCGAGAAGAAAGGGAGGGCAGCGGTAGAGAAATGACGACGAGTGGCAATGGGAACGCGAAGGAACAGCTGGGTAGGAGGAACTAATTAGCGTTGGCGCGTGACACTTCGCGGCAGTGCGGCTCGGAAAAAAGAGCGTCGAGTTGAAGCTGCAGAGGCTTTGAATGCCGAGACGAGGGAAGACGTTTTTGCGTTAAGAATGGGTTAAAACGAAACCACAGATTCGCCTGATTCCACCCCCGACTTGTAACCGCCCGCCGGTCGCTGGATGTCCACGAATCCATGATCCCGAGATCTGGCGGAGAACGGCGTTTCGAGGGTTCGAGGAACGACTCGAAGAAGACGACGACGAAGAAGAAGAAGAAGCAGAGGAAGTCCCTTTTCACCCGCGGGTCTCGAACGCGAAGAAACCATCCGGCTCGAGAGTAAACAGGACAAAAAAGGAGGCGGCAAGAAGTAAAAGGTTGAGGCAGAGGGGAAGGGAGGAGTCCAGAGGTGCTCGTGGACGGAGCCGAGTTTGCGTAAGGGGGTTTAGGTAAATTGAAAATGGAATTAAATTCCCCTGGCACTGCTCGAGAGGATACACACGGTACACCCAGGAAGTCGAGAGGAAAGATGCACTCGTTCTTTTTTTGTTCTTCCTTTCGTTTCTCTCCGTGTTCCACCCCCTATTTCGCAGACATCTTCGTCTTTCCTCCTCCAAACCCGGCCATCCTCTAACTCCCCTCTCTCCCAATCCATTCCTTCTCCAGTCTTTCTCCTCTGACTCTTCACGTTTTTGAATTCGTCTGCAAACGCGAGTTGAGTGTCTGAACGACGACGGCTCTCACCGACGCGACGCCACCGGTATCTTCCGCTGTCCCCTTTTTTCCTTGCCCCCGCCCTCCCACGCGGCTCTTACGACGCGACGGCTGGTGTAAATGGGCGCGCGACGCCGCATCGTGTTCTTTCTCGAGCAAATATTCTCGGATAAATATATACGTATATAGCCGTTGGGTGCGCTTTTAGCCGGCTGCGATAGAAAACAGCGGCGAGGAAATCGACATAATGTTATCGCAGCGGTACACTCGAGCGGCCTTAAATCGAGACGCAGCAGCGACAGATGGAAATTGACGGGGACGCGTCGCGGAGCGGCGTCTCAAGATGGAACCGTGACCAAGATATTGGCTCATCGTCGTGGGATAGAGACGCTTCTGATCAGCCCCGGCAGAGATAAAGCCAATCAGACGTGATCGCACGAAATTAACGCGATCACTGGACGAATATCAAAGCTCACAGAACCCCGCGACAGAACTGTGAGACATAGAGTATTTAAATAAGCAGTAAAAATTAACGGGTAAACTTGACGTTCTGGAGCAAAAAATTTTGCATTTTTTTTATATACAATCCTATAAATTTTGACGAGAAAATGCCGAACGTCCGCGTTTTAATGTTAGGAGCTGAATCTCGTTCGAAAGTTATACGCGTGTAAAGCTGAGCGATTTAAGTGTTTTTGTCAGATGAGGGCGGCGCCATATTGGTGTTTACCGAGCTGCTCAGCTAGGTGGCAGCGCAAGCATTTATCTCGTCGATGTTCTTTATTTTTACATTTCTTTTATATTTACATTTCACAGGACGGCAATATGTATAATATTTCATGTGAATGTAGATACGTTTAAGCTTCGTGTGAATGGACAAGCATTCCATTGGCTTGGACAAGTTATATGGAAACTGTTTTTCTCCGCGATATTCTACCATTGGATATTGAAGAATATCTTTCGCGCCATATCTGGCTGGCTCAAGCAACGATAAACTGAAGCTTGATCCGTCGTCATTCTTGTAAACCAGGATACGAAGAAGGAGAGCGGTGATAGCCGGGACAGAGAGATTGTAAATTTTTTTACACCTTCGAGAATCACGGCGCGGCGCGGCGTTGCGAAGGAGATTCCCCGTTGCCGCAGGAATCCGAACGCGCTTCACAGCAAGTTGCTCACGGCTGCGTTACCTGAGACTCGGGGGACGCATTCGCAGGATTGCCATCTCGTTGAAAAGTTATAGGGTTACTCGTAAAATTCAAATCTCACCGAGGCGAGAGTAAATCACGCGCATCTACGCAACGAGCCGTCGTAATGCTTCGAACTTCGACATCCTGCATTGAATATTTATCGGCGACGCTACCGAGAACGTAAACTCAGCAGTCATGCGATGTAAACGTAACTTTGCGTTCTGTTATTAGCCATTTTTCTATAAAAAAGAAAGGACCGGGGGATCATACACCCAATCATAGCACACGTGTGCCATCTTTAATTTCTGAAGGACGCATCTACAACTTCAGTAGATGCTACAAAACAGGTATCAGAGATTGTCAAGGTTATCAATCTGAAAAATAATTCCCTTTAACGATTTAGTCAATCGACTTTAGTATGTTTGTATATCATTGAAATCTGAGGGGAGGTAGCACACCTACAAGTGTACTAAAAGTTATACTGATCCAAAGTATGTATGCATCAAGTATGAACAATTATGCGAGTCACACTGTAATTGGGCAATTCATAATCAGCTAATACGATTACATGATTTGTTCATCTAAATTGAGTAACATGGCAATGAGCTCATTAAAGGAGGGAGCACCTAAACAGAAAAACGACAACAGTCAAAGATAAATATTGACGATCTACGCAACAGTGATCCATTGTTTCATCGTGCTAGTAGTTCCCCGTAATTGAAAAACACAAACAGAGAAAATTCATTTTAACTGAAGGCAAACAAAGCATACAAACATCACGGTGCAGGAATACAATATTTGTCCAATGCTGTAAAGGGATGCATTTGTTTGTCTACCGATCGGTTACGAGTGATAAAACGAGCGGGGTGCACTGTAATCTTTCTCTGTTTATCAAATGACTGAGGCCATCGATGACAAAATTGTTTCGTCGGTTTCACCCGATCTATGAAACACAGCCTATTTTGATATTATACCTCTCGTGTCAAGTATCATAATAGCAACTACTATTCACATACTATACAGACATTGAAACACAATCGCCTATTTTACAAACTGGAATGGAGTAAAATAATCATCTATATATATATATATATATCATGACTACTGTACACTTCCGACTTTTGATTTTCTAGATTTCTGATCCCCTGATATAAATATCTTGAATTTAGATCCGCTCGATTTGGAACCCTTCCTATGAACTACCCTGATTACAAGTTCTTCCAGATTTCGGATTTCCTGACTTCGAAATCCCTGATTTCTGAACCTCCAGTTTTAGACTACCTAACTTTGGATATCCTGGGTTGTCGATACCTCAGTTTTTGAATTTACTTATCTCCTTCATCGTACTAAGTTTGGGTTGTTCTATATTAGAATCCGCGCTATTTTGAACAAGAGATCGAAATAAACAATCTTTAAAAAGTTTAAGGATCTCTATGTACCTGTCGTTAAAAGAAGAAATGTCATTGTGTCAGGAATTGTTTTTGTGAAATCACCCCTTGAAAAATGTCTGATCCTTTTTCGTCAAATACCTCGAGAACAACGCAATGATATTTGAAAAAAAGTTAAAAGTTGCATGGTGTTAATGTATCTGCCAAACTGAATAGATAAAATGTTTAAAAATGCATTTTCGCTGAATTCTCGGAAAAAATGGACACCTCTTAAACAATGTTTATGATATGAAAAAATGTATTGTGCTATGGGTTTGTTCAAATGTTGCCATTGCATCAAAGTATTGTTACTATGCTATTTACGTGTAGTAGAGAACAATAACGTTTGTCAACCATCATTTTTAAATAACACTGACTACATTCTGATAAATACATGTTCATTTTTCGCTGTACTCCTCTGGGCTTCATCCGGATCCATTTTCGACTTGAATTACACGAAATGCAGTGACACACTTTCGACAAATAACAGTGTCGGATGACTTACGGGCTCTCTCATTTCGACGGTAACACCGTTTTTCTCCCGTGATTTTCCGCATTGCGCGCCAAATTCCTCCACTTTTCACTGCCGATGAATGAAAACTTGACGCCGAGAATTCGAGACTGAATAGGAAGATGGCAGGTATTAATTCACAGCTTTATTGATTTTATTCCGTACAACCGTCAAGAAATATGACGCATATTATGCGATCGACTTTATACCAGCACACAAAAGATCGTGTGCCTTTTCTGCGTACACTTGCCGTGGACATTGCACGTTGACAATCTCTAAATTTTTTTACTATTTGCAGTTTTCATACCTCGGAATGATCGTCAGCTTTTCTTGAGGCAATATATGGAGGCAAAATACACTGTGCTTGAAATCATGTTGTTCTTCGAATTTTTTTCTTTATATTTTCTGTACATTATCTTAATTTTCAATAATAATCAACTTTTTATGAACGATTTTTATCTTAGAAAATGATAGAACAACTGTTATTTTTGGTCCCTGATATAGAGATCTATTTAACACATCACTGAATAAGTCCCCGGTCTGACACATACATGTCAACATTGTTGACAGCCCCCGTGATTTCCGGGTAGTACTAACCTTGAAACAGTACGTGTCAAAATTTCATAGCATTCTGGCCGCTAGTTTAGAGGTCACAGTCGTTTTAGTGACCCCAGTTTTGTAATTTTCAAGACAACGGATAGAAAGGAATTTCGTGTGTTGAAAAATACTGTTGAAGCCAAACAGTGGCTTGATAAGCATTATGGGGACTCTGCACCAGGGAAATCAACTATTATTGACTGGTATGCTGAATTTAAACGCGGTTCGATTAAATCGAATACCAGAGAAGTTTTATAATCTGCGACGTCGAGAGACTACTTTCTTCCATATTAAATTTTCAGTGGAACAACTATGTGCCTGCATAGAGCTTAATTTAAAACGGAATGTATTCAAGCGATCAAGTTTATCTCCGACGAGACCGTCTTTTCAGGTAACCCGAGCGATTTGACTTTGCGCGAGAATAATAATTTTCCATAATGTAATCGATTTTGTTCAGTCTACTCGCCCGTAACAAGTTCCGTCCTCGTCTATCGGCGAACGTCGGAGGGATTCAAAATTTCAATAGAAAGTTCGTCCGCCGGTTTAGTCGAAAGAAAATCGAAGCTTAAAGAGTCATTCAATTTTCCAAGTTTGCTGTCCCATTTGCTGGACAGCTCTTGACTCTGCAAAGAACATCACTGTTCCTTGTCTTACCACCAATGCTATTCTCTACTGGAAAGACGAATTCATCACGAACAAATACATCCTGCCGGTACCGGCGGCGTCGATAATGTTTCACTTAAGTTGATCGGTATTGTTTCAGTGACTGATCGTCGAGTGCGATGAAGCTTCCCGATGGTGAAAAATAACTCCTCCCCATCGAAAACGTATACATCATTCATCCCGGTTTCGAAACTCCGATACATAATAGCCCAGTGATCAGTTCAACTCATTTGTTTCTCATTACGTAAACTGCCACGGAATATTCGAAACAAAGTTGCGAGGACTCTGAACGTTTTGTAAACATGAAGCCATTTATCAACCCGCCCATTTGTTGCAAATTTACGTTATATCGACATCACGTGTGTGCTTGTGTGCCATCTAGCGGCCCGGAGAAGGCAACGCGGGACACTGTGTACATACCAACATGGCGGCGCCCATACCAGTCGCGAACGCTTAAAATCACTGAACTTTACATACGCGTGACTTCTGAACCAGTGAATTCCTAGAGTTGAAACTTGCAGAAATCTACAGTATTGTATTTGAAAAAGTTGGAAATCTTTGGTGCCCTGAAATGAACTTCAGTCAGACATCGAAATGACAAAATGGCACATTTTTTTGACAGCGGTCGATAACCGCTGGCGAAAAGGAGTCGCGCGAAAGACCAGAATCCTGGCAACTGTCGCCCACCAACTTTTTTATAAAAAAAAAATATATATAACTCGTGTAATTTCGATTATTTTTAGTTTTAAAATGCCAATAAATATGTATGCAAAATGCCAATGCGAAAGGTTCAATGGTTTTTTCGCGCGAACGTGCTTACAGTGTATTTATTTTATTTCGATATTTGTTCCCGCAAACAATACCACCAAACAGACTAAAAAGAAACACGCAGACTTTGTGGTCAACCTAACAGCGCGAGTACAAAGGGTTCAAAGTGAACGAACAAAAAAAATCGATTCTATCTCAATGAAATGTAAAACTCCTTTCAAAGCGCAATGGCCTTTTGCAGTGGGGACTTGCGGGCGTGACGAAAACCAGCAAATCGACTGTGAACGGGATCAGCCAGACGCCATTGAGTCATGCGTCGGTTACGTAAGTCGGCAGAAACGCAAAATCGCCGTGAAACTCGAGTAAACTGTATCTGGAGTAATTCCAAGCCTTTCGGAATTCATACGAGACAGTAATTGCCTGAAACTCTAGAGAGTGACTCTTGCCGAGTCTAGAGAGGTCTAAGAGAAGGAATCCGGGAGCAAATAATAAATATGTATACCGAGACTTTTAATAATCCGCGGCGCGACGCGCGGCCTCGGGGGGTCGTCGAACGAAGCAAGTGAAAAAATAGCCTGGTCCACCCTCATGCCAAAATCAGAGAAAACGGGGGAATATTTGCGATACCCTCGGAAGCCACTTCGCGCGAAAATACTGCTAATTACATTGGACCAGTGCCAAAGCGTCCGGTCGTAGAAAATATTTTTGAATTGTTCTGCGTGGCTGGCCGCGGTATCGTCGGTATTGAAAATGCGCCTGTAATTCGCGACGGTCCCATAAACCTTGAATCCTGCGACGTCTTTTCGAACAGTCTGAAATCATTCTGTTGAAAAGAGACGCGCGATAAACTCTTGTTCATATAGTGAATAGTGGGCGGTTAGAAAGTACTACCAAAAAAATACAGTCGTAGATATTTCCGTAAGGACACTAGGGTAATGAGATTAAAATTTTTACAATTGAACGCAGAATGTATTCTCGTTGGCATGGCGAGGCAAACAAAATTCTCAATCATTCTCATATCTTCATAGTCATAGATTATAAAAGAGATTTTTACATTTACTTTATTTGTATGATGGCTCATATGATAGAACATCCGATTCCTCCGCATTACCCCGGGCCCGAATATACCGCGTATATCAAGCCGCCGGAACTCCCAACCGAGGAACTTTGCAAACAAACAAACAAACAAACAAACAAACAAACAGCTTTATCAACCACTCGACCGTCTATAAAAATGGCGCGGGAGAGCTCGGTCGGCCTGGTTCTCCACCCCCTGGCGCTGGTGCTCGTTCATCAGGATCTCTTTCAGTCCGATACAAAAACAAACGGCGCGGCGCGTCCCTTATATCAGCGACACAGGGTAACACTATAATCCGCAGTTGACAAATTTCACAGAGCTCGGCCAACTTGATTTAAGTCGTCACGTACCGCGACATTCGCGCGAAAGCGAAAGCGAAAGCGAACGCGCGCGCGACCGCGACCGGGGGTTCTCGCGTGGTCCCAGACGCCGGGCTTTAATTTGTGGCGAAGACACAGAACCCCGGGCCCGTCCAGAGAGTACATATCTCGAATCCATTAAAATGGATTTATCCGATTTTACGCGGCCAGCCCTACAGTCCCGCGTACGTGTTACCCGGCTACGTAATTTCTCTCTGTTCCTCTGGCCGGGCTGCTCGTCTATCTCGCACTACCGGCTACCGGGCCGAACACTGGGAAACACGGTCAGCCAAAATCGATAGCGTAGATTGTTTCGCATGAACAGGATATCGAGCAACCGTCGACGCCCACTGCTTGTTTCATTCCGACGTTTCCACGCGTCACACGCGTCATCGTACAGGAATTACGACGTGTAACGAGATTCAGACATTCAAAGCGTTTCTTCCGGAATGTGTTCCTTCAATGTAGCTAAATAAATACGAAAAATGCGATAATCTTTATGTTAATGTTTTAGTACTTCCTAATATGAATTTGCATCATGTGCATGAATCGAATCAACTTTTGGAACAACCTAATATTTATTTAGGAATATTAAAGGAACACATTCCGAGAGAAACTTTTCGGACAACCTAATGTATTACTAAACAATTACTAAACTATTGTATGAGGTATTACATCAATTTCACATATGATCATAAAATTTAAAAAATCATATAGAGTGGGATTATTGTAGGTCGGAAGAAATGTTTAATTTTCTGCAAAGTAGCTAATAACAGTCGATACATGTAATTCGACTGTTCGCGCAAGAAAATTACAAGAGATTTTTGAGAAAATTTGTTGGTCAAAACGAGGTCGGTGATTCGAATGTAACTCGTTAAAACATACTTGTTTCCGTTGCGGCGAATTCCGAAACTTGTTTGGGCTGTTAGCGCTGTGAAATTTGGCTTCGTTCGCGCAACTTTCTTAGTTAGCAGCTGACGTTATTATTACGCCTTAGATCGCGGCAATTGTTTCGCATTTTCATTAACGCGAATGTTGGTGGTGTACTCTACACTCTACCTTCCCCTACTCCGCTTCCGTCGCGGGTCGATCACGTGACTCGTTTCGTCTCTGTCGTCGTACATGTATGACACTGTCACGTGACTGATACGTAAACTTCCTTACTTAATTATGTATAAATTGATTCAAATGTTATTAAAGATAAAGTCTATAATATTAACATTATAACTCCGTAAGGCTTGATGATAGAAGAAAATGGTAGAGAGAAAAGTTGTACTGTTAAATGAGGCAACTTTTCTCTTAAAATCTCTTTTCTCTTCGTTAGGTGGCTTGTTTCTCGCCAATCACCCGGTGCATTACAAAATAAACAATTTCGTAAATATTAAGAAAAAGAAAAATTAAAAAAGCTGGTTGAGAAATTGAAGAGAAAAAAACTACTGAAGAGTGGCAGTCATTAAAAAAGAAAGTTGAAGAGAAAAAGAAAGCAATTGCCGAAGAAAAAGTTAGGAAACAGCTCTTAGAAGAAGAAAAACGGATAAAAGATACAACAAAAGAAAACAAATTTTTACTAAAAAATAAACTATAAAATTTAATTTAATGTTACTTTGAGTTATAAAGCTCATGTAACTACTCTATGATTATTATTTAAGACTCTATGAAAATTATTTTTATGATGGCTCATATAGAGGAGACGCGAGCATGCCAATAGTTAGGACAGTTATACCAATGGAGGGAACATGGTTACTGCAAGTTTACTTTATTTATCATAAAATTTCAAATTGATAAAGTTAAAGATATGTTTTTATTCATAAGTAGACCGCTAATTTTATGCTTTTATGACAAAAATGAGTAAGCACCATTTAAAGCAGAGGGCATATAAAAAAGATTTAAAGACATCAGCGCATTGGTTTCAGTTTAATTGGATAATTAAACGAAGAAAGAAATGTCTTGCAATCAATGCAAACAATTTTGATTTTGCATAAAGATCCGCAGTCTATTCATAAGCCACAAGTGTACATTTGCAAATATCATTCTTAGGTTATTTATGTTTTATATTGAAAAGACTTATTTAAAAAGAAAAACTGCACCACTACATGGCTTATATACGTAGAGGGGACTATCTATCTTATCGGTGGCATGAATGGGAACAGGAGGCTCGATGAAAAGCCCATAAGCCGAGCTCGTCTCTGGATTTTATTATTTACGCGTTACACTTTTCCCGGCAGTATCCGCTGTGTTATGTTTAGCCAACAACGTTCTCGTCCAAGGGAGTGAACTCCGAAAAGTTGGGTCCGGGGCAAGTTCCGGTGCAGACACCACTTACGCGCGACAAATTCCCACAGTTGTCTTTGTTTCGTAACAGAATCCCGACCGGCGCGGCGCGTAGACGGCAACCCGTTGCCGGAAGTCGTAAAGAAGTCCGCGAGCAAGTATCGCAAAAGTTCGCGAACCATGAAAACTTTCGACTTAGAGGCCACCGCGCCTTTGCGCCGATAATTTACTTCAACTCCGTGGCTTCATTTCGCGCTCCTCTAATGGAGAAATTAGAAATCCGGCCATGACCGAAGTGATGCGAACCAAGAATCACGTTAGCTTACACGAGGCTCGTAGAATATTTAGCAAACTCTGGGCGTCCCATTTTGACCCGTCAACTTTGAGAGTTCATATCTCGGAAACCGCTTTTATGGCTTATGCCACACTTACGAGCATGTAGTGTTTCGGAAACGCCTCGAGTAATAATAATAATATACAATGAAAAATATGGGTTCCAATTTAAGAATTCAAAGTTCATAGGGGCCATTTCAAGGTCGAATGAATAAAATCTTCATGTGTCCCATTCGGAACCATATAACTTCGAGATATTGATGTTTTTCGAGATACATCCAGGACTCCTCTGTCGGCGATAATATAGATTTATAAAAATATAAATTCAATATTTTAAATTTTATTAATTCAATCAACCTTTTATATCGAAAGGGAAGACACATAAATTGCTGCAATCAGATTTCACTTATTCCTTCCGTTCAGGCTAATTAAACCATATGATGTCGTACGATTACTTTTTGACGTTGTACGTTTCAATTTAACATTAGAGAAATGAAACCGCTGGAGCGTGGAATTATCTCGTTGCTGTAGCTCGAAAGGAAGTTTGATTATTTTAGGAGCGTGAGAAATCTGTGCGTCAAAGGGAAGTGAGAACGTTTGACGCAGAATGTCGTTGGAAATTTGTATGCACTTGTTCGTTCTATCAAAACAGCGTTGTCTCTACGCATGATATCAAAGGCGCTCTTGTTATTCGATCAAAGTGTGTAAAAAACGAGCCAATTTTTTCAATCCTATTTTTAGATTTTAAGGTAAAACTAAATAGAAAATCTTTTTCGTTTTAAACTTTCAAAATACAGTACATTTTCTCTGGAAAAATTTTACATTTACATTTTCTCTGTTCTTGGCGCTCGCCCGGAAAAAAATGGCTCGCAAATCTCCCGCTCGAAATGCATGCGGAATCGATAACCGAATTTTCCCGCGATTGAACTGGAGTCGCGATAAAAAGAAAATTATCAACGATTATCAGGCGAGCCGCTAATATCGCCGGCAATTTCGTCGGTTTTCCCGACACGCAACGGGTGGGGGGGGGGGGGGGGGGTGAAGAGAGTAAAAAAAGAGCCGAGGCACACACCGGTGGTATAGAATTTTTCAAATAAAGAATCCCGCGGCCCATCCACCATCGAGATGCATGTGTCCCCTGCATACACGCGTGTATGGATGAAAAAAAAAATGGGCTGCAGGGCTTCCCGTTGTTTCCGTGAAATATTTGCTAGGCTGGCCTCGGTGCGTGCAGCCGATAAAACAAAATCCGATTAAATGCTTTGTTTTCGCCACTCTTTTTTTCCCACGTTACGACGCAGATCGTGCCTGCGTCCTAATTGATTTGCCGAGTAATGGATCAACCGGCTATCGTCGGCCAATAATACGGAAAAAGGGCCACGCCACGCGCCGTGCCGCGCCGCGTTGCGTCGATCCGGTGCGGTGTGTCGACGTACTATCTATATCGGCAATACGCGCGCGGCCAATCGAACAATTTCACATGTCGATGGCCGAAGAAATGATTGGGCTTACTCGTCACGAACGAACCGATGCGCTTTCACGAGCTACGGAACGGACGAGGAATACCGATATCAATTTCACACAGATTCCAACGGGATTCCATATCGTTATCGCGAACATTGCCCCCCCCCCCCCCCCCGTGAACAGTGAAACCACCAGGACAGAACTAATAGCAATCAGACGCCGAGCTGCCGGTTTTCGAAAAGAGGAGGAAAGGTTTTCCCGTTAATTTCCAACGGAATTCCGTATCGATTCTTGACCGCACAAATGGATTTTATGCGTTTGCTGCGCCGACCAGTCTGCTGAACAAAATTGCCGAAGTGACGCTGTAAAATATAATTAAACCTCTACGATCCTTCCAGTTGAAAGGCGTTAGGGAAACTTCGAAAAATCCCAATATCCTTCTGTCTCTCAGTCGAGTTTCAACGAACTTGCATATCCCTTTGTGGATATACTGAAAATATTTGTCTTGTAAATATTCACAGAATTACTGAGGTTTACTGTTATCCGGAATGAAATGAAACCACGGCTCTTTTACTAATTATTAGCAGAGAGGTCACGAGAGTGTTCAGTATGAACACACTGCTCATTCACGCAGTTGTGACAGATATTAGTGGAGCAAATTCAAAATATTAAAAGCATTACAGGTCTAAAATATTATCGTTTTGTTTTCAACACATCAAGAAAAAGAAATGAATGTCTGTGTATCTCCTGTATCTTGCAATTATTTAATTTTATTTTGCATAAAAGTCCGCAGTCTACTCATAAACCAGAGTCGCGCGAGCAGCGTTGTAAGTGGCCACGTGGTGTGTTTATAAGGCGAAACGGTAGTCAATTGGGTAGTGGATGCACGAACGAACATGATGCGGAGTCAGGAAGCTGCCGGGACATGTGAAATTTTGTAAGCGAACCCGATACGAGATCGGGGAGCTCTTAGAAAAGAGAATCACAGACGAGGTCGAATTCGAGGAACTGTAGAGATGTTAGTGGAGAATCGTGGACGAATTCGATGCCAAATCGAGGAGATGCACGGAGGTTGGTTAGCGTGCAGACAGACCTGATGCGAAATCAGAAAGCTGTAGGGTACGGATGCGCCTCGTATTAGGTAACCTCTAAGGTTAGAAACAGCTGCTTCGGATCTGGCTTTGTAACTTTGATAATACGAGATAATAGATACCAGTGGTGCACTCATCCCCTCCCCCCTCTAAGGAAACTAGATTTTATTCTGTATACAGGGTGAGTCACCTAAGTCAAGCCACCTGAATAATTTCTACATTTTTTGAGATGGAAAGAAACGTTTCAGACAAATACTGTTTGGTTTCTACTGTTTCTAGGGGCCCATTATTATGTAGTAGTCTGCGAAACTTTTTTTCAAGCGGAGGTGCTCATGATATTAGAAGGTCAACTTGGTTTTTTTAAATGGAACCACATATTTTTGAACTCCTACGATTGTAGCCCTTCTCGAGACCATTTCAACGATATAGTCGTTCAAGGTCATTCAAGCTCGTGAATTGATGAAAAACAGTTACAGAAATTTATTCTGAAGCGGCGTTTTTCGGTAAAGTTTGTTTACGAAGTGGAAGTAGTAGAAGTATTTTCGGAATACGATATTTTCTATAGCTTTCTATATCCATCATTAGTTTGTCTCATAAATGCAAACGATCCGCTAGTGTGTATACTATTTTTCGCGAGGAACGTTTCGATAATTCCGGGCGAGTCTGCTAATTATATAAATCGTGGAACTACGTAATACTGCGGTTGCGGTCATGATTGTGTTAGCTCGTACCGTGGCGCATGCTCGGGGCATGCACTCACGGACTTGACCAACTTCCTCGGGGCCTAAGGTGAAGAGTAATAGAGAGAAAGGTGGCGAACCGTGTACACCGAAGAGAGGATGCTTCGGAGTAATGCAGCTCATAGCGGACTCCGTAATCGCGTTATGCTAGTTCCTAACTTTATCGATGGAGTTCGAGACACTCCCACTACTCCCCAATCTTTGTCGATTTGCACAACTGCATAATTAATGCGGCCTGAACGTCCGAAATGATTTTATCAATTCATGAAGTCGTCGAAACTCTATAAAGAGGCTTTACACATCGTTTACCACCGAGGATATTAAAATGGGTGATCCAATTATTCAAACTATTTGAACAAATTGACAAAAATTTAGGTTAAAACCAATGAATTTATAAAATAGATGGCTGCACTGAATTCTTATCATTTTTGTACAAGATATTATCATAATTAATTTAGCAAGAGTGTACAGAAAATTGTTCATTACAAAATCAAAAAATATATTTTTATTTTTACGTAATTCTCATCCTATGAAATTTTATAGCTAAAAACAAAACGTGTCCCAACCTTTACGACAGTCCCTTATAATTAACAGAGACCATGAATTCTGTCCAGGTTTTTGCAATTCTGGCCATTGTGCAACAGTGCGAAGCTTGTTTAAAGTTCCTTGTTATATAACTGAATAATTAAGCGGCTGTTTGAGTTGTAGAAACCGTGGCGCGAATGCCTTGGATTGTCCGGATTAAGTTTGATCGCGTGGCGGATGGTGCGGCGGAGGGCCGAAAATCGGCTGCCCCTAATCTGAACGACGTTATCGGCCCCGGGTGAAGGCCCGAAGCCCGTAATAGGAGAGCCGAACGAGCGATTGGGATACCAGGATGGCTCGATCGAACGTCATTTATTTACAACGGTGCGTTTGACGCCCCCGGTTAAACGATCTCGGTAAAATGGCTCTCGGGGCCAATCAAAGCGTAATAGAATGGTCCGGATAAATTGTGCACCGCGTCGCATCGCGCCTTCTATAACGACCGTCTCTCCTCACTCGAGGAGTATCGCCAGTTCGCGAAACTTTACCCTTTTAGGAATGACCGATGGATTTAGGATGGCATCCCTATTTCGGAAGGTTAATCATATTTTTTTTCGGTATCAAAACACTGTGTTTATTGGGAGTTCTATTTAAGAACTAGGAAGATGACCTTCACGTGATTTTCAAACGACTATCCAAGGTCGAATCAACGACACCATTTTACGCCCCCCTTGAAATACAATAAAAACGGTTTATTTATATTCTTAATATATTTGCCGTTTAAATCAAAAGTGCCATAAGGTACTGCGCTGGCAGTAATAGTACAGTCTACCTTACTGTTCGAGAAATGACAGATAGCGCCCGTGTTAAGTACAATCCGTACGTTTTGTCCGGGAGTGTACGATCAGATCGAGAGAAATTAAACGGTATTTAACGGTGGAAATCGTCGGAATGTGTTTCGACGGTAACGAAATCTGTTCATCCCCGCAAGCACACCCCCTGATAAGCATTACCATGCAACCTACGGTCTATAGCTGAGCCCGCGCTGCCGCTGGTACGTGTTGGATAGTCGAAAATCGGACTTGAATCGCGTCCCTTTTTCACGAATTTATTGGAAACGCCGTATGTTTTATTCAAGGCCCCTCCTCGCCCCTCGCCCCTCGCCCGCGTGCCCCTCACTGTCTCTCTTTCTCTTCGACGACAACCATGAATAGCGAACAAGCTCCTGCGTCACGTGTCGCGGCACAATAATCGAGCGCTTTCGGGGATGATTAAATTTTCAACAGCTCGCCTGACAGAATTCCCTTTCTCGCAAGGGAGAGGGGAGTGGGGTTGCGCGGATGGACGAGAGGGTGTGTAGGGAGAGCGGGAGGACATGGCGCATTCATTATCACGGTTCCCACTGATTTTTCCCGTGCCGGTACTAAACGAGATTCGCGTTCGACGATGCCCAAGGACGCATTGATCCCACTTCACAGAGATTTCGGCTGAGCCATTGTTCTCTGAATAGGACTGGCCGTGAAACAGGACTACAGGGTGTCTAAAAATATTGTAACTCCTTCAGAGAGATAATTTCTGAGATTATTTCACGAAACTTTTTCCTTTGCGATAATGTTCTCCGCGGATTTGTTAAAGAGCTATTAACGAGAGAACAATGACCAATCAAAGCACTGCTAAAGTGGACGCATTCCGAATCAGCGACAGGTCCCGCTGAGTGTGGTGTTGGACACAAATAAAAAAATAATTATATATATATATATATATATATGTGTGTGTGTCGCGGCACTAGCATTTTGGCGTGACCCGTGCGCCCCGGCGTTAAATAGTACGTTTCATTCTCGCGTGTCGGCTGTCGAGTACCCTGACTGTTTGACTCTGCGGAGTCGCCCTCGATCGTTCCAACGCTAAACAAAATCTGCCGGCCGGTCTCGGGCCATCGAGGGCCTTGCCTCGCCTTTTCCCCACTCCGCAGAATCGCTCCGTCCACGTGCACGTATTCCAAAAGGGAGCCGATTTCGTTTGTCGCAGCCGCTCAAACGTTTCGGCCGCGCGCAAGCGAAACCGATCCCGACTCTTGCGGCCGATCAAACGTCTCGGCCGCGTTACAATGTAAATGCACGCGCGAGCACTCAGCAGCCGACTCCTGCAACTTCCAACGGCCAATCCTTAACCTATAAGCTTACTCTAAACACGCGCTTAAATCTACGACATATGTATATTATATATTATGTTTTTTTTTTTGCTGAAAAATCTCTATTAGTTTATAATAATAGAAAGTTAAGCTCGTTTGTGTAAACGAGCAAATTCAAAAAAAGATTTTTACTACGATTTTAACTTAGGGTGCCAATCATTGTACAGTTCAGCCTATAACGAAAAAGTTGTTTTCCGCTGGACTTATCCTATTAGACCCTTTTTACCACGTTTTTATTAGCTCGCTCTCTTGTTTGTTTGTCTGTTTGTCTGTTCGGTGATTAGTAATTAACATGACACAAACTTCTATGAAACGGAGTTGTAAACAAAGTAATGAAAACATGATATACAAAATTTATCGGTGCAATCGAAATATATATGCATAATTAAGTGAAACTCAAATATATATATATATATATATATATATATATATATATATTCATCGAATGTGTGCTCGAATTATTAAATTATTATTTTATGTCGGCATGTAGCAGTATTTTAGTTGAAACGGTTTTAAATAAGAACAAGTGACAATGCGGGAAACAAATATAAATTATAACAGTATTTCTCTTCCATTCGTATTATTATATTTCTGATTATTCGTGCCGAGAAACAATCGTGAACGGTAACATTAAAAAAGAAAACCATAAATTTTCATTGTCGTCACATGTAATCTGAAATAAATGACGCAATTTGCAAATTATTTCATCGTAACGAATATACAATTTGAAAATCAGACGATAATGGGGCATTAATATATCAAGAAGTGTCAGTAATTTCGTACTTATTAATAACGTATTTCCGTTTGACAATTTGTTGTCCGCATTTCGTGTTTTAATTATTGACTCAACCGATTTGTTCGTCGTGTCCGGCTGTAGGCACGCGCCGTGGAATTTAACTGACTATGGTAGCAGTCATTTTTCACTTATCTCGCTGTAAATTAATTTGACTGTAATTGCTTTTTTATATCATATACATATGTACGTATACGTTTCATACATACAACGTGTTCCATTTAACACTGAACCTACTTTTTGCAACTTTACAATATCCTGGGGTCACATATAAATGAGACACTCGGAATATAGTGTAATTTTCCTCCTTGTAAATGTCGCTTGTTTCGTCTCAAATTAATACGTTTCCAGTTGCGGCTTATTGTCCATTAATCTAGTGTCATTTTCGTGACAGTACACGATGTTTACTTCACTTAATTGACAGCGTACAATTCCTGTTTCTTTCCACCTAAACTCTATTGATTGAATGCCACTCATCTAATCATAAATAATTCCCACTGAACTTGTTTGCCTTCGTCTCTTCTGTATTTCCTATATCTGTCTGAATTTATCGGTTCCAAGCTAGGTACGTGTCTGGCGTGAATAGCATCCGCTTCACTATCCGACTACAAATGAATGGGAAAAAGGTGTCAAGATGGAATCGCGCGACGAGATAGAGCTAGAATTTATTTCTTCTTGAGAAGTTCACGCAATCTCATGAAATCTAATTAAATATTTTATGTTCATGCCACGCTAACGATCTCAAACAAATAGCAATGTTCGAACTATTGGATACTAACAGTTACCGAGTCTTTTGCGAACTTTAATTTCAACACTAAACTAAACCTACCAAGCATTAAAATAGATTGCAATGTTTCATCTTACAAAAATGACAAAACTGCTTCAATGACAAATGACAAAGCTACTTCGTTTGAAGTAACTTTTTCCTTTGCGAAAATGTTCTCCGCGGCTTCGTTAAGGGGTTATTAACGAAAAAGGAGGACTAATCGGAACGAGGCTGCAGCAGAGTGTAGCGCTGGCATTGGCCGAGCTGCAATCCGATCGCCCCCTTAGCAATGCTCTGATTGGTCCGCGCTTTTCGTTGATAACTCCTCAACGAAGCTGCGGAGAACATTTTCGCATAGGAAAAGGTTATTGTAAACGATCTCGGCAATCACCTCTTTCAAATACATTTTGGGACATCCTGTATTTTGTTCCGTATGGAAACCTGACTAACAAAAGCTAACTTTATTGTTCTCGACGACCTGCCTTACATATACGCTTCTCATCAGTTGTTTGACGTTATTGCTAGAGCATTTCATTAACGTCGACACTCTAATACCTGCAAGATATTAATGAGGCTCGCATGACCATCGTCGAAGAGTATAATGGCAATATCACCAGCACGTTCAACGGTAGAAGTACCTCTAAACGATATTTTCGGCGTGAATTTCCAAACAACAAAGTTTAAACTCCCGTTATTATTTTAATCAAAAGCGTCTTAACATCGTTCGAGAGGAATTTCCCTACTATGTGTTGTGCGTCAGTTTCGTCGCTCCTAAAACATGTGCAGGCAATGCATTTTTATGTTTCTTTTCACACTTGTCTGCTCCCACGAGTATCACGAATCTCCTCATTCCGGATAATGCTGATGTCGAGGACCAGTAAATCATTTATAAAAGAATGTCGACAAACTAGCTTTGTTTCCTTCCAAAAAATGATTCTAACCATTTAACTATTTATTTTGTAACATGATTAACCCAATTTCTTATGCGCGCTGCTTAATATTGCTTAATGTTAAAACAGAAAAAAATTTTGTACCATTTTGAATTGGATGATAATGATTGAATGTAAGGCGTGTTTGGCTTCTCATTTCAACGCTTACTTTTCAGAAAATTTTTGGGGTTATTTTACTTATAGAAACTTATAGAAACATTGTCTTCGGAAAATTAGCTGTAATTTTAATCCGTTTATCCGCTTTTTAGTGGGTATGCAGCCCGGTACATTTGAGAGTGCCGTGTCGAGCCCTACACTTTCCCTCCGACCGTCATCTTTAGGGGGGATATTAGTGCGTAAATGCATTAAACTTAAAAAAAGGGGGGTATCATGTCTATCAAGCTGGCATACGGGTTAGGTAGAGGAAGTGGGAGGGCTATTCTGTTCAATAGTAGGATAACTGTCGTATTGGTATAGTGGGGGTTCCTCTGGCTTCCGGAGGAGATGTTCGTCGCCCCTGCGCTATTATGTAAAATGAGTAATCGAATGTTTTAATGACCGACTATAGGAGATTCGTGTACACGGAATGACCTTCGGGAGATTTCTTAACGATCGACCTCGGTGCTCGTTCCGTTGTAATTTTGAAGCAACGAGAAGAAAACCACGTCGAAATGACAGCGAACGCATTAACGGCCGATGACCGCAAATCGTTTTATCGACGAGTCTTCGTTGATCGAAAGGCGACCAAAGCCGGGAGGAGCTGCGCTAACCGAACGACGCTATTTAAAATTCATGAATTCCGTCATATCTATAACCAATTAGGTCACACACGCCGGCGACTGGTGCCAGTTCAGAGAACTTTAATGAAAGCCTTTCAAAATTCAGCGAACGTTCCATTCTTTATCGGAGCAATTAGAATCCCCATGCAGCCTGCATAAACTATCGACCGCCGGCCAACGAAATTACTAGAGTGGCCGCAAACCATACTCGAGCATGGGCCGTGCAGTCAAATGTTGTACCGTGTAATACCAGTAGATTCTGATTTAAAGAAAACAGCCGACCGGTCGGAAAGGATCAAAACATTCCATCCCATCGAGTGGAATCGAAATGCGCAATTCGTTTTGATACGTGTCCTCGTCCACTGAACAATGAAATACAACTCTCTTTAGAAAATAAAACTCGGAAACGCACATAAACAAAATTTGATATTTCAATCTTCATCCAAGTCGTATCCCATTCAATGTAGTCCCCTTTTAAGCTGGTTGGGTTGTTGCATATTGATGTCCGATTTTTAACAGTGACGTTTCACAAACACAATTTTTTGCCATACCTGTGTCAGTATATCAATTAATACGTTATTCTTGAAAACAAGATCACCAGACAATTTTCACGTGCGATAAAAAATGTCACCGTAAGTAGATTGTTGATCTCAGATTCGTGAAATTTAGTTTGCTTATAGATAAGACTGTAAACAATATTTCTTGCCCAGACAGATCGTCGCAGCTTTAGAGATGGCAGTAACAAGTCATTGTACAAACTTTTTGAACAGTACGGTCGGTCTGTTTTCTGAAAGAAGATGCTCGAGGTCATAATACAACATGTCCACTCGACACCTATTATGGTTTCTGGTATCGTCTTCCGAAAAACAGATATTAGATTCCTCAATACTTGACGTAAACATGAATCGGAAAAATATATGTATATAGATTTCTTAATTGAGAAGAATTTAATACAGTTTTTGGGTAAACTTTACTTTACCGGACTCAAAATTTGTGCCTATCTCCTGTAAATTATAATGTATTTGGTATGTCATGCAGTAGATTTGATTTGATTTGATTTGATTCTATTAAATATGGCCGGGTGCTTCTATCTTTTGCACAGTAGTGTACATCCTGAAAATACATCAGCTCTTTTTAAATCTTTGCTAGAACCGACGACAGGCGGCGTATGATTTCAATAATGCAGCGATCTGAATGAGTATGTACACAGGACGCCCGCGAGCTCCAGTAAACGTGTGACCGATGATGACTTCCGTTATTAAGTTAACACCCCTTTTAATGAAACTGCACACCCTTACAGATTCGAACGGGCCGAATGAAATTAGATTCTACCGACGCTATAACTTCAATCTCGTTTCTCGATAATAACACCAATTTCCAGTGAAATGATAACTGTGCTCGGCGCACAGTGAAATCAATTTCAGTGCCATTAAATCCTATGTTCGGAGGGGAGCTCACCTGATTCCTCCGCGAATAGTGTCGTAATTCAGCTTTCGAGATCCATGCCGCCACGTAACGTATCCGGTGGGCTGCGGTATATTGCTGACCACACACTTCAACTCTATCGTGCTGCCCGCTTTGTAAAATTTGTCACCGGCCGTTGCACCGTGCTCGTCCACGATCTCCACCTTCGGCACTGAAACAGACATCGATCCCCGATTCGTTAGGTCGCCTTTGCGGTTTTCACTTCGTAAAAGTCGCCGTCGAATTCCCCGCGTTACTGATCCTGTTTACGGGGATTTCCCCTAAAAGTGGGATATCTCTTTTGCGCGTCTGGACGCAGCGTTTTCTTATCCATACGCCATTCGTCGTTGCTCTCTGTTGTGCCTCTGAACGCAAAAATTGGGTCCAGCGGCCCCACCCACAATTTTTATTACCACGCTTATATTAACTTGCCGAGTTGTCGTTGTCGTTGTTGTATGCGTCACATCTTGTAATCGAATTTTAAACCACTTAATTACTAAATCACTTACTTTAAACCACTAAATTATTGAGAGTAGAAAAAAAATCATACGGTTCCAAACAGTTCATCGGAAAGACATTTGTATTGTGGTAAATGTAGTATGTATTGTTACAAAAGGGAATGTCTTCACAGGAGCAGATGATGACAATGTAATGTTGTAATTTCGGAAATAATTAGGGGAATAATTATTTAGAGAACAATTATTTGAAATTAATTTGGAATCCACATTTTTTACAACGCACTTTCCACATTTTCATTACCGAGTTCAGATAACGAAATTGCCAAAAAGCTGCCTTTAGAATTTTCTCCACGATTCAGACCAATTGCAATGGTTACAAACTTTCTGTTACACGGTATCTGCTACATTTATCTTTCTAACTTCCCAAAAAGCTAAAGTCGTTTGGTCCAACTTTAAAAAAGCCATTCTGTTTTAAAGAGTGTTCGAATGTTAATGGGAGTCATTGTAGCCAAAACAATCTGTTCCCATTCTTAACACACACAGAAGTCCAGAATATTCACTCGGGGAGTGTCCTACTTTAAATAATTACCAATGTTGCAAGGAATATCGAACGATAGCGCCAGAACCTCTGGGATGTTTTTGAGGGGAATGTTCTTAACAATATACGCCAAAGTCCAGATAGGAACTCCTCGAAAGTAAATAATTACCATGTTATTTTTTAAGTAAAAAACTTCGTTTAGGCGCACTTCTTTAGAGCTCATTTTAAAGGGGGAAACTTCAAGGAATATAACCATATTTTTTCAAAATTTAAATCACTCAGGCCCCTCATCGAAAAAGACGTGAAAAAAGAATTTGTTTAAATTCTTTGACATTATAAAATTGATTTTCGTGATTGAAAAAATGATTTTGTAATAGCCGAATCCCTTCCGAATAAAACAAAAAAAATGTAGGTAATCGGACAAACAGTTACCGAGATAAAAATTCGTAAGCGAGGCCCGTTTTTGCCGAAATGGGCAAGAATTGACAACTTTGAAGGCCTGCCATTTCTAAAAAAAAAAATTCGAAACCGGCAAAATGATGACTCAACCCCCCCCCCCTAATTCCACATGGACTACAACATATTTCATTTAGAACAAAATCGACGATGATGACTGCAAAAAGTGATCGATTGGCATGGACTGACCCTATGTTTTTTGAGCCAATACAACCGGATTAGCGTAGATCGTGGGCGTATTTTTCCACGGACTCGACGTAATCTACAAAACGGCGAGAGGAAGCAACTTCCGTATTCCCGAAGCCTGGCTGAAACTCTGTGTACGCCTAACAGCAGTTGAATTTGAATGAAGTAACTCGGCCACAGATCATTTATACGGACGAAGTGGCAGACAACTCGCGCGGCTACCGAATACTTTCACGTTGCCGCGGCGGCAACTTCTCCGGGAAATAAGTTGTTTCCCCGGTTATCGGTTCGCTTCGGGTCCCGCATAAGAAACGTGCCCGGGAACTGCTAACCGCGAGAGGAATTGCTGAAATTTCTCAGCGTTGAGCCGCACGCTGCAAATGAACCGCGAAAAAATCTTGCACGGTGCTCGTCGTCGTCGTCGTCGCGAGAACCACCACGCCGCGCCGCGTCGCTGGAACAATGAGTTTCGGCTGTTTCACGAAGATGGATGCAAACGACGAGAAGAGCTGTGCATTTCTTCTCCCGTGAAACGTATGGATACGCCGCTCCCGTGCAGCCGTACCCGTCGTCATCAAACACGAATACCAAATCGGCAGTGTTCCAGCATCTGTTGCGGTTCCCTGGACCCAGGCCGGGCCGTCTTGCTTAATTACCCTCGTATAGCGGCCGAGAAGTATCACCTCTCGTTTAGGCGCTGTCTCCCATCAGTTTTAAACTTCGTCGATTAAACGACACTTCCCCGGAAGCTCTATCGAGCCTTGGTTTTTGCCGAGGCAAGTTTGTTCGCACCGTGACGCGAATATGGATGAACGAATTAAGGACTCTTTATGTCAGCCAGCCAGACGTCTGGCGCAACACCGTTTTTTTTTTGTGCCACGCACAGCAGGGAACCGTCAACACGCTCGAGCTAGATGGGCCGACAGTCTCGAAAAGAAATATTGGAAAATTGAAGAAATTTGGAAAATACTGGATACAAAACCATATAAAGAGACGCTTAGGCGTACGGACGCGCACTCCAAAATCGTGAAAACCCGGCCTGAAGTCATAATTACATATATTTCTACTTCCAATAAATATTTACTTACAAACATTTTTTGATATATTTTCTCTATGTTAGGAAAGCAGCTCCTTTCTGTTGCAGTCATTGCAGGATATTTTTACTTTTCATAAAGATCCACAGTCTAATTGTAAGAATAATTATTAGACTGCGGATCTTTATGAAAAATGTAAAATGTTGCATTGATTGCAAAACACAGGAGCCAAATAACAATTTCATTCTTCTTTTAATTATCCTATTAAGGTGGAACTAATACACTGGCGGCGTTAAGTCTTTTTAATACCTCCATTGTTTTAAATTGTACGTACCCATTTTTGTCATAAATGCATAAAATCCGCAGTCTAATAATGATACATATGATAATATGTTCAAGAAGTAAACCGGAGCAATAGGCTAAAACATCATCCACGAGGAAAGACTATCTGAGACAATTGAAATTACCATTGCAACAGTAAAACGTGTAATTTGGTGCCCACGAATGATAGCTCTGTAGAAACGTAGTTCGTCGGGTATTCCTTATTAAACAGTGAGCAATGTCTCGTAAGCCGTGACAGTATAGAAACTGTATAATAGTTCTGCATACAGTTCGGGGCAAACAGAAGGACAATCGGCACAATTTCCATCGGCCACGCCCAAGCCATCAGATTCGCGGAGTCAAAGAGAAATATATAACCTATTCCTCAGATTCGAAGTACCCAAAGTGACCCGATCTGGAGCAAACTGCAACCGAAAGTTCCTACAGGGAAATCGGCTTAGATGCGCCTGCAGAGTTCGCAGAGGCCCCTACTCCACGGCGAATTTCAACTCCTGTCATTCGCGGACCACGACGGAAAACGTTATCGCCGCAAATCGGGAGTGAACGAGTTCTGGGGGACAATGAAGAGGTTCTATTTCACCCGCGAACATATTTCCGACGCGCGCCGCGCCGGCGACAGATAAATACGGGCACTTTGCGGTATCGAATTTCTTCGATGGGACCGGAATGTCTACAGCGATCTTCGAGGTCGCCGCAAGACAGTTTGTCCGGCCGGTAATCGATTCCGATCAACCACAGGCGATTGCTGTAAATGTAAAGAGATAACTCGAACGGCTATACCGAATCGCCGAATAAAACGGTGCTTTAACTTCCGTTAACTTCCTGCCGTAGAGTATCTTTCATAACTCACAAATTACGGTCGATCAAAAAGTATCGGTACACTTAAAGAGAAGCCCGATAACGGGTAAACTTTACTTTACCGGACTCACAACTTTTGCCATTCTTCTAGAAATTATTATGTATAATGTAATCCAGTAGATTTCTACTCGGAGAACCTGCAGATCGAAGTTTCGATTCTATAGGATCAATGGTTTAGGAGTTATGGTTGTTTAAAGTTGAGCAATTTGCAGTGTTTTTGACGGGTAAGGACGCCGCCATATTTTCATTGCCCAGGGAGTGTTCATTTAATTTATTTTTTTAATAAAAAATGCTAAAAATCCACATATTTTTTTGATTAAAATGAAATTATCAAGATGAGAGGGAACTCGTTTCCCGAGGTTCCGCATTTCCTTGCGTTAATGGTATACGGCAAATAATATTCACGACAATCCTTCATGAATTGCTAAACGTTTAGAGAAATTCTTGTTGATCTTGTTCTCTTCAATTCCTCCGTAACGAAATTGAGGAGGAGCGCGACTTTGCGTGCAAACAAACGGCTCGATTATCCCGGACTTAATTTTGCGGAAGACAAAGGCGGAAAGGACAGTGGTATCGTTCATATCTGAAAAAAGGAGAAGAAAGGAACGGATACGTGACCGTGTTATCCGTTGACGTGAGATCTAGCTTCGACCGAAACGTGGCTCATTTAACTGTCGATGTACGGGAGTATAATGGAACGGCCCATTTCAGTACAAAGTTATACCCATGCCTCAATGGAGTCTGCTAGGAGCAACAGTCTGGAATTAATTTCAGCGATAGTGGTAAACTGAGAATGGAGTAAGTCTGAGAACTGGAGGAACTGACACAATGCGATCGCTATTGAACTCGATTGTTTCTTAATAAAACGTTGCGCCAACTTACTCCTTATACAGGGTGTAATTAAAAAATGTTTTAGACAAAAGTTTCTCAGTACTTGGTGAGCTACGTGTTGGCATATTCTTAAATCTGAAAAAATGCTTTTCACGTAAAAAAGTAAAGGTCACCTTGACTTTTTTAAATGGCACCACATGCTTCGGACATCATGGGACTATTTCTGACGTCGAGACGAATTTAATAGTGTACTATACTATGACCTTGAAATGACCTCAAACTTGAAAATTTGCTGCAAACGTAATTTTAATGAAAAATTATTTCTTACAATATAAATCAAGTTACACCAGATGTTCGAACTGCGATCCACCTTCTATGATACAGAACTCCGCTCTTTGTATATTATATATTATAATAAAAATAACCAGTTAATGGACTTGCCCCGTAGACGGACTTACCCCACTCCACCTAACCGTGTTTACATTGATTACTCCAAAAGTGTTAGTTTGTTAATTTCATTTGTCTTATGTTACGTCTCCCTAAATGTTCGTGATTGAAAAGCCACTTATAAAATGGTTAATGTTGAACCCTTTTTAGCAGTTTATTTTTCTGTATATTTGTTATCCATTTTCGACGAATGCAACATCAGAAACAGCATCGAGAACGGCGAAGCCAGGCGCAGATATTCTTCCGGCCATCGGCTATCTGTATTATAAGTTCGAAACAGTTGGTCGGATTGGTTTGATATCAGTATAACCTTTCGTTGAATTTAATTTTGCGAACGGTATTCCTCGAGGAATTTACTACCAGCACAGTTCCCGTATTCTCTCTTACCTTGTTTCGGTTTATTTAGGGAAACAAGGGCCGGAGAGATGCACTTCTAAGGCGCGAGTAAATGAAACAATCACAGAGCCGGAGGTTGGAAACGGAATAAAAAAAGGGCGTTGGGGGATAGGGGGAGAATCTCCCTGATCACGGATTCGCAATACCGAAGAAGGAGAAAATACATGGAGAAATAGTTTCTTTATTTTTGGTTGGTTACATCGGCCGGGGAAATAGACGGGGTCCTAATGAAATTGGAAATATTGGCAAAGGAATAAGCAGGAAATATGGGATTTTTATTCAACGAAAGAAAAATTGGGAAGAACGCAAATAAATGCATAATCCCGAAGCAGTTCCCGCGGTATTAGCCTTCCGCTTCGGAAAATAAACTCGGCTATATTTTGTTCGATTGTTCAACGCGATCGGGAGGTACAATACTTGTTCGTCGATTGTCTACTTGGTCAGTTTATGGTAGGTGATCAAATGATTAAAGCTGCGCGCTTAAATTAACGAATTTACTAATGAGCGACTAAGAAATTACTAATATGTTTTCGGCAAAACGACATTTTGCCGTATAAGTTGGGACACCCCGAAAACTCTGAGAAATAAGTGTTGAAATGAAGCCAAAACGCCTTATATTAAATATTTATCGAGAAAACCCCTCTGACCATCTACAAAGAGGAAGACCGAAAAGAGTGATTCCTTTACACAATTCCTGATCAAATCTTCTATATATTTTTAGTACCCACCGAGAGAGGAGTAAAAACTGCCTAACGAACAGAGCTCCTAAATGCAATCCTAACCCTGCAAAATCAACTTCTATTATTTATCAGCGTTCCATATCATGATCACATTATGTATTTCGCTTCCGACACAGAGAAATTGGAAACATTAGTTTAAGGTTGTAAACGCAAGAGGTGCGCGTGAACACAAGCTTGTATACACAGGGTTGTAAACAGAAGCTTGTAAACATAAGTCGAAGTACAAATCTCCAGTCACGTCTACGAATTGTATACATTGAATGTGTTGCGAAGAGAACCAGTTATGAAATGGAACAAGTAATAAACGACAAAGATTGATTTCACAGGGAAATGTTTGCTTTTGGGACCTATGTTGATTGGATTGCGGTGGGTACTATAAATATCGCACCTTCTGCTTATCATCTTGTGTATCGAGGCATGTATTCGCATGATCGAATCTATGTTGGTCTACGTTGCGCCCACTTATCAGGATCGTCGGCGGAATTGCATTATCGGACGTCGCAGGAATATCTCGAAGAAGTATTTAGAGGCAACACATCTCATTCGATCACTCACGCAACCTGGCAAGCATAAACGGCGTACGCTCTTCACAGAGTCAGCACGCCCAGCACCGTTTACAGAATCCTGAGAACTAATCAATACCTTTCCAAGAACGTGGCAGCCCTAAATGGATTTCAACTCACGGACCAAAGCCGAGCGCAGCTTACAAATAGAGTGCATGCGTACGAAAAGTAGTGTTTCGCTTGCTTTCCACGGCAAACTTAATTGAAGTATCTGGTCAAGTTGGCCGAGGCAACTGATCGAGGAAGGAGATATTATATGTCTGTGTGTGTGTGTCTGAAAAAGAGATAGAGAAAGAGAGATGAGAAGAAAGATGCGGTTGAATGGTTGTTGCATCGAAAAACAAGGAGACGGACAACAACGGAAACGACAACTGCTACGAGAAAGAACACCAGGAAGAAGAAAAGCGGAAGACCTGGGAGGAATAAAGACGAACGAAGACAGCAAGAGTGGCAAACAATCGTGAGAGGACTTTGCCTCGTGGCGCCAGTTAATCAAAGCTTCGACCGACTCACCCCTCAGCTTTGCCAGTGTCGGCCAAACAATGCCTCCGAGCAGCAAACTTTCTAAAACGTCCATTCGGAAAAACCCCATTTGCCCCCAAATGAAGACTGCCTACCCGTTCATTTCAATTCTTTCCCTCTGTCCTTTCTTCGTGTTATACGGTGGCCGCCACCGCGCCGCGCCGTCGAGCCGGGTGTATACCTGTGTTACCCCGAGTTAACTACCAACCCATTGTGTCGCCCGAAATTGTCTGCGATCCTTCTTTCACGGCAAAGCGTGACACAAATTGTATTGACAATGAAAGTCCACAGAACTCACCGGAAAGGGACGGCGAGCATTTCGGCGAGCATTTCGGCGAGCTGTGAAACGATATTTCTCGGGTCGCCGCGCCGGTGCACGGATGAACGTAACATTCGATCTGATCGAACTTCGAATTGTTAGAAATCGTCGATTTCTCTCGGGCTGTTTGGACATTCGGAATTTTTTAATTGCCTTAAGGGGGTAGACTCATGTTTCCAGGATGTTTGGGATTGGCTGAGCGTGAACGCGTCGATCTACTGCGCCGCCCCGCTATTGGCGGACCCGCACGTAACAGCGAGATCGAGAGTCGATAAACAGCTCGCAGTAGCATAGACCAGCACCGTCGGACTTCGATTAGGATCGATTATCGTCCCCATCGAAAGGGGATTCCTATTGGCAGATCGCTCTATCGATCTGCCAATCACTCGTTCGACGGCGACGGTAAACTGCCAGCTGTTCGACTCCGATCTCAACGTTAATCAATCGTTCTCGCTCTTGCTCCGCTCGTCAGACGACGGACCACGCTGAGTACATCCCAACATGGCGGCGCCCTTACCAGTCAAAAACGCTTCAAGTCACTCAACTTTACACACGACGCGTAACTTTTGAACCACTGATCTCTTAGGATCGAAACTTGGATTTTCGGAATTTCCTCGTCAAAATCTACATGGTTAGGTTACTTTCTGGGTTGCTAAGATGAAGTTTATACGTGCTATCTTTTCTTCTCAGAGTGTAGCTTAGCCTATACATATATGAACAATAAGAAAAACCGTAGCGAGCAAGTCGGAATGAGCCGACGTTCGTCGAGAGGCGAGAGTTAACGAAGCCTCCTTATCAAAATTTCGCTAACAACGTCGCCCCGGCTAGATTTATTCGACCGAAATATGATACCTACGTCTCGGAATAACTTTTTCACGCGGTACGCGTCTCGCGGCTCTTGCCGCGGCCTCTTTTTCCGTCCTACAAAGGGTAATAGTTCTGGGGCGAGGCCCTCTCGTCCGGCAACTTTCCTGGCTTCCTTTTGTCGGACAGGAACTTACCCCTTACCGACTTTGCGGGGAAATTCATCGAGCCAGAGAGGTTCGCGTAACTGCCGCGAAGTTCTCTCTGGGTGGACGGTGTTTCCCAACAAAGTGTTTCTTTCGGCTATTACGCAGTCAACGACGCGGGCCACCAGCGAAGGCTGAATAAGGAGAAACGAGTGGGCGGAGTTTTAAACGAAACTGGAAAAACTACGGGTCCACCGGCGCGCGACTTTTACTACTTGCGGGATAACCGGCGAACGTGAAGGGAACAGGAAACGAGATAACGTCGCGAGGTCGGAAAGAATGTGTGGGCCGGCTGAAGGAGCCCCCGAAAAAAGATAGAAAAGTCGCCGGGAACGTAGCGAATGCAAGAAAGTTTGAGATGAGGGAAGAGGAGGAACGATTCTGCGGGGGGACAGAAAGGAAAAAATCGGGATCGGTTCTACACGAAAAGAAGGGGTGGGGAGGAGGGCGAGAAATCGAATCGAAAAGAAAGGAAAAAGTAGCTGAACCAGGTAGAAAGAGGATTCTGGATGAAAAATCGAGAGTTGAATGGGAGGAAAATGTAGAGGGAACGGTAACGACGAGTCGATCGTTCGCCGGATGATTGAAGCCGTTGAAAGATGGGCTGAAACATATGGGCTTTATGAATTCATTACGTTTTACGGGGACATCGTAATTTCACGAGCCTCGCTTTCATGTAAAGTCGTTCCTCGAGTTATCGTTGCAATTATTCAGGATGAATTATGCCCCGGGAGGTTCTGTTCAATTTTCCGCTAGACGAGTGTTGAAAAATTACACGGGTGCAGCACCGTTCGCGAGAGCTCCTCGGAAACACAGTGCACTTCGTTCGTACGGGCGACAACGGGAACGTCAGCCACGTATAATCTGTCCTGGTGATTAACAAGTCTTCTGGCAACATTCGTCTCGGTAATAGTCTTCGGGGTTATTATGTTTTATTCAATCCTATCTTCTTTATCAAATGTGTTAGGACCACGTAGCGGAGGATGTTCAATGATTCCATCAGTTACTCGGGATTTTAATGGATTTATAGATTATAAAAGTCTTCGACGTTTGGAAGATTTATTTTCTTCCCACTCTATCGACATTGTCAGCCGAAAAAGCTCAAGTTTTATTTAGCATTGGGAACTGCACTCACAGACCTAAGCAAATTTTATTTCGAATGAAAATTAGGAATAACATTTCGAAATTTCGAATTTCAATAATCGTTATTTCAATATCTCAAGTTTGTCAAAAAATAATTCTCAAAATAATATGCAACAAAGGGAGTCGGTAATAAATTCTTGAACTTCATCCTTAAACTTAAACTTTATTTCAAATTTAAATCAACATTTATAACGTAGACTTCACTTAAAATTTAAGATGCAGTTCGTCATTTCTATGCGACGCTGGTGGTAAATGCGTTAAGCCATCCAAGACTTATGGATACTATATCCTGCGATGGCGTTTCTTGTTTCGTCGTAGAGCTGTAACACTCGGTCGTATAACACTGACATTTTAGCTGTCCATCCATTCGAAATTCTCGTGGCTACGACACTCCCAAAGCTACCTACCAAAGATGTGTAAAATGGTTACAGCTTTGACTGTCCCATCATCAACACATCTTCACATGACGATTCAAGTTTTAGGTGTCCTGGCGATGCTTCTCGTTTGTGTCCTGTATTACCATTTTTATTTTTTTGTTACTATTTCTATTTGGAGATATGTTTCAAAATTGTCGAGATAAGACATACGCAGGGTGTCCCACGAAACTGTAGTTTCTTTCGAGAGATCAATATTTTCTACTATTTATCAGATCCGTTTCTAAATAATTTGTAAAATGATTTTTCCAGCATTTGATAAGAACTAATTGACAATAAAGCTTTGCAAAGTATTTGTTAAATATAAAATTGTTAGAAACCACAGACAAAAATGATACAGTTTTTTGATACTGTCAAAATAGAGAGGTTTCATACTCGCTGATAGAATTTCCTGCAACCAAGCTTTCGTAACAGAGTGATTGTTTTCGATAAACTGAGAAGACAGCAAAAGGCAGTTTATGCTTTTGCATTGTCAATCCTATCCGATCGATCCATTGGTACATTTACGTATAAAGGGCTCGGTCAAATTATTTCATGTTCGGATTAATACGTTTTCGCACACTGTTTCACTCTCGTAACAAATCCATGACTGTGTAGACTAATTCACACGTCCGCCGGTCCAGAGTTGCAAACCTCCACGCGTAATTACAAGTACGCATTTCATCCGTGAAATCCGGCTGTGCGGAGACAGTACGTGTCTCAATCTGTGTCACACAACTGTCCACGCTTTGTAACAGCGATGTACATTAGCAATCAAATTTTCAGAACAACTGGAAGTTGTGTGTATTTGTTGCAGTATCAACCGTACAATTTCATTGCCGTATACGTTCCGAAATATTAGACTATTGAAATGTCTATTGCTCTCATTAAATGAATTTGGTCATTACGCAATGTACAGGTTGTTTCATTTGTAGTGAACCGCTCGAATCTGTGCCGCTTTCGAATGCTTTGATTTACGACGTTCAATTACGTAATTGAATTACAATGTAATTGAATTAGCACAACTCTGACCGAAAGAAACATTATCTCCTTGTAGTTTGTTCAAAAGGTATGCAATGGGTCGCGTACAACGTTCTCGTTCTTTTTAACATTCTTTGTTTGTTGATGTTGTTTGTGTGTGTCTTATATCGTTAGGAAACTATTTATACCCATAATCGTATCGAATTCGAACCATCATTTTCAGCTCTGGCGTTAATTAAAAGGGGAATATTTCTTGGAAGAACGAGGAGAAACAAGGAGCAACCGGAAGGAAGTCCAGCAAAGGAGACAAGGAAATGGGGAATCGCTTACATAGGAAGGACAAACCGTGAAAGCAGGGGATACGGAGAAAACACAGGACACACGACGAGTCTGGAAGTTCGACGGGAAATAAGTACATATCAGGAATTCCTATCGAGCATCCGCAGACCGCAGCGCAGCCAGCAACCAATTTGAAGTTTACGCGGTGAACTTTCCGTATCTCTTTCACGTATCAGCTTCCCGTAGTTCTACCTGTCTCGACCTTCTTACGCGGTTAGGTCGTTGGCGCCCGCGCGCGAGCGGCCTGCCAGCGCATTTTGCTTTCTTGTTGCTCATGCTTTGATACCGTCAGAAGATACTTCCCGCTTGACTTTAATCCAATGTGATCCTTAATTCCCAAAGTGAACACTCGATAAATTTTCATTCGGAACTTTGCACTTTCACGGCGGCTGCTAAAACGATCCGTTTGTGGATGTAGGGAAACTGTTTTAGAATTCCGTAAGGCATAAGTTGTCTAAATGGAACTTCAAAGTGGCGGAGATTACAGTGAGAGAGTAATAGAGTTTTCGACGCGCTAGGCTCCGATGGATAACTAATTCTAACTGATGAACAGGCTGAGCATTTTCCGCCTTTACAATATGCAACAGGAACCATGATCAAGATTCATTTTGTACCTGTGAGCTCACCTGGGAAAATCTCATTTGGGGATCAAAACAAAAGATGACTATTTGCAATCGTAAATCTTGATATTGTTACGTGGAAATGAAAATAATATCGATGGTTTGGAAATATTCGATTGGAACGAAAGTTCGTGGCGTTTTTAAATTAAAATTGAAAAATAAAATAAAGATATTTATTCGATAACATATTTTCCACTCTGTTCTATTGCTTCTCGCCATTTTTGACTTGTAACTTGTTATCAGACAGCGGATTTTCGTGCGAAACAAAAATTGTCTACACGAGTTCCAACAAATTGGAGTGAACTAGAGAAAATAATGTAACAGTATATTCAAATTTTTTAAATGTTTTCTTGTAGAAATTATGAAATATTAAGTTCACATATTTACAGTTTCAGCGACTCGTTACAGTTGTTAACATATAATTTTTTCAGATTTTTCAAAGTGAGGGCACATAGTTAAAAAAATGAAAAACCGGTAATCTTCGAGCGCTCTATACATACGGTTGCTACCTTTCCTCTGAAACATTTTTCGCTGAATTGTCTCTCTCCACGCGATGCTGTTCATAAACTCCGAAAACTGTGCAATAATATCATGCTCGAGGGACGTGTCATCAAACATACCGATGGGGGCGATGGGGGCTGTTGGTTGGTCCACGAATGATTCTTTACTTAATTATGTTTATCCAGGCTGACGGGTACGAAAGAGAAGCAGAAACTCATTCTGGAAAGAACGGGGATGAGCGCATGGTGGCGAGGAGACAGCAATTAAAACCACGTCTAAGTGAGCGAACGGTGCATATCCGAGTGAGCAAGGAGTGTGTGTATCATGTGACCCTTGCAGAACCGCTCTACCGTCACCAGGCACTCGTCTCGAGCCACAGATACTTTCGTCGATGCCGCGATGCATGATGCTCGCGAATACGCCAACACATGATGCGTTCAATAAAAGCTTGAGTCCATTCCTTTCGTGCAACTATCTTGAGGAGTTATTTCCCTAGTAGGATTTGTGGTTGGCATTTTGTTGGGTCTTCGCTGGGGTGTTGGTACGGCAGCCGTTAGAAATGTCGCCTTTTATTCAGTTGGGCCAACGATCAATTGTCCGCTGTTAATCTATCGGCCAGGTACATTTCGTACTTGAACTTAGACAATTTATACTGCGTATTACTTGCGTTTATAGTCATACCGAGAACATAATGTACAGCATCTGGTAAAAGTATCACTGTATAATTTAATGTGATTTATAGCACCCAGGTACATATAAACTATTTGCGCTCGGTCTTGGCATATTCGTTCCTCCCGGAAATTTAAACCAATGTTTTCCCCCTCCATTAACTTTGATTCATAGCGCAGACAGAGATTTTCAACGAACGCATGCGTCCTACACATTTGTTTAAACATTTTTGTGCTCTGTCGAGCACGCACGGTATCCCACTAGATAAACTGAAATGCTGCCAACGCGTGCAAAAGCCATCGCTGCAAACAATTTTTCATTTCCAACAATTCCACCAACTTGAAAACCGTGGTCGTATTCAGGCGAACCCTGTAAACGAGAATTAAAATCTTTTCGCGGACAAAGGGACGCACGGTGGCAAACGATCACAAATTTCCTCGCGTTCGTTTCGCCGCGATCGATAAGGTGGCACATGTCGTTTCATATATAGTGCGAGCCGATTTCTTTCATTCTATTCACGAACGAAGAACCCCTCCCACCCCCCTCTCGGGGGTATAAAGTGTACCAGAAATATGATACCCGAATCATGCGTCATCGTGGTGCAATCACAAAACAAAGCGAAAAGTCCCTGCTAAATCGGCAAATGAGCTTGCAGAACAGTTGCAGATAGGCAAAGTTACCATTTGTAACCGATTGAAATAATTGCACAAAACGCAGAAATGTTTTTTAATGGAAAATGTGCGGAACCTCTTCTGAACGACCTAAAAGAAACAGACAAACAGCTGCTCTGTGAATAAATATTTTTAATAAAAAGAAATTCTGAATTCAAGTTAAAGGTCGAACTATACATTTGGAATGAAATTCATTTAAAACGGGGTTTCCTTTGTCTTTTGAGAAGACTGGAACCGGCGAAATGAAAGCGTTTCATTGAATAGCTTTTTCTAGCATAACCTTTTAACAAATGTTACAATTTTTATGAAACGTACCGTGCTGTTGCTTTGAGTATGTATACATAAATGCAAATGGCAAATACCAACTTATTCGTTTTCTCGCAGTTATTTCCAGTACTCCACATATTAAGTAGTGCCGCTTTAAACCGCAATTAGGTGATCGATAAGCCGCGCGTACCGTGTATATGTATACGAATGAAAAAATATAATATCCATAGTTAATTGGAAGCAATCGTTGATAAACTTTTATTGGTCATGATTAGTAGACAGCAAAAGAAAGATGCAAAGAAAGATGCAAAAGAAACATTTCTTATGTGAATTACAACAAATTGGAATGAAATAGACATTTATTTCCTTTCTTAATACATATGTTTAATAGATTGAAAATCATATATTTTTACTGTTTAAAAAATTCCACCTATCAATATTTGTTCCCTCACCTCGTCTGGCGTCACTAACCCGTAGAACCGTCGAAAAGCGCGAATTAATAAAATTTTCTAGCAGATTTCGATCTATCAAAATGATTAAAGAGAGAAAGCAATTTACAAATAGCTCCCATTTCTTGTAACAGTCAATTTTTATTTGCCATATCTTAGAATGCGTTATTGTTAGAATAAAAACTTATACTGTTTCACCTACACATTAAAAGCCTTCCATTAATTCCGTTCAATTTACTTCTTCTACGTACAAATCAAGTGATCCCATAGTTTCAGGATACCCGGTGTAATCGCGTTCGGAAAGACGAAGCGGAATTGAGCCGGGCCGACCGAGAGTTTGAAATGAAACGGTTATTCGCGAAGTAGGACCAATTATATCCAAACGAAACGACTCCTTTTGTCTCTAAGACAGCGTTTTTCTTTCCGAGACTCTTGCTCGAAGGATAAAATTCTCAGGTAGTGCCTGAGAAAAGTCTTTGGCCGAGCATCTCGACAATAAAATATGGAATGCAAACGAAAGGAAATGATCCGGTTAGTTTGAGCGTTGTACATCGCAAAGCCTCCTCCAGTAGCTTCTCCAGAGAAATTGATACGGAGTTCAAGACGGCAATTCTTTGCCTGGCGCACCCGTCAGGCCTGTAATAATCTCGAGATTCTAATTGTTCCGCTAATTTCCGAGCGGTATTGCCGCATACCCGTTGGTTATTGTCTCCTCCACCGGGACAAGTGCTGTGGAGCAAGAAGAATTATATTTTCTGTGCAAAGGATACTGATGACAACGCTTACAAGATTTTCTTAGCAGAACCAGCGGAACAAGATTGTATTGTCCTTTGTTCCCGACGTAAGATGTGCAATTGTTATATTATCGGAGAAAGCTTAATTCTCGAAGGCTTGCACAATCTGCTTACAAGCACGATTATTGTAAGTTGTACAAATTAATTCCTGGCTCTCACAGTCAATTAATTGTAACATTCCTTTAACTCTGGATAGCTAGATCATCATGCGTTGAAAATGCCCAAATGAAATGACACATTCAAGTATTTTCGTCGAATGAAAATATTTTACTTTATAAACATGCAGAATACATATCTTTAGTGTTCAAATATTGTTTGGAACCAGTATATATTTGTCCGAAATGAGAAGTGTGAACGGAATTTCCTGAAAAACGAAAGATAAATGTTTATTTCAAGCCCCGTAATTTAAGTTAATAATACCAACTATTAACGCGAGCTAAAGCAAACACGATCGAGACAAAGCGTGCACCTGATACATACGTTGGACACTTTTTGCTTGTCTGACTTGTCCCATGCACGAATAACCGCGCACACCATATAGGGTGCATCCTCATTATTAGTCTACTCTAACCCGGTCTGGTTAACTGATTGGCTCGCCAGTCATTATCTCCATTTCACGCTTGGCGAAATCCAGTGTCTGGCGTTCCGACGTTCAACGTTAATAGCAATGGGTGCATCGCAGATCGATGCTGTTAGGTATTAGTGACAATGAATCGGCTTAGTAGTTTTGCCACGAAATGCTGGTGTGTACTCTGCGGTCGGAATTCAATTATGACCCGCAAAATTCCCGAATTCCCATCCATTTCGCGCGTCTATGTACAGAACACAGACTCTACATGGAAAGTTATCGGACGTACCTACACGTATGTATGTATTCATGGAATTAAGAACGTCCGCATAATTTCATGGATACACTGTCCAACAAATTTCAACTTTTATTTATGTTTACAATGTACTGTTGGGTGGATCTTATAGAGTTTTTCGCGCTGATTCCGAATCTGCTATTAATTTTTCTCCTCTGTGTAACAATTACGATGTGTACTGTGTTCCATTCAGAAATACAATGCACTCTACAGTCGAGTGGTATACTACCATTTTAAAGATACTTATTGCTTTTGAAATGTGTTCTTTAAGACCCCTCGAGTACGGTCGGGAAATAACAGTTCCCTTTTCGGAAGGAAAACAGACCAGTCGTACCTGTCGTAATAGCAGTTGACCAATCGCAGACCCATGCGCAGCGTAAAGGCGACATTGAATTATGTACCAATATCCCTGAAAAAGCTACAAGAAATAGCTGCACAGGATCAACACGCGTTGCACAATTTAAAACACCCTAGATTCGATTTATCTCTACCCTAACGGTAAAAGCGTTAGAAGAATATAAAAATATATCATTCTATTATCTTTAACCTAACCTAGCCTAACCTATTAAAGAGGTATACAGGGAGTTATCAAGGTCATCGATGTTTTTTGATACATAACTACATTTTTATTTTATTGCATCGGATAACTGATCGAAAAATACATTTAGATATGTATAATAACATGACCTTGATCTTGATCTGAAGGTGAAACTTTAATTTTCGAAGATTAACGTCATGTTATTGTACATATCCGAATGTATTTTTCTAAATGAAATGAAAAATTTTTAGTTTTCTTTAAAGAACTACATGCAATGGCTCTACCAAACTCAGTTTTAAAATTAAAAAATTGTCCAAGCAATGTTAAACAATTTTTTTCATGGATCTAGAAAATTGATCCATAAAATATTTAGGATACTTGCAGATTATCCAGAATTCCCAGGCCAATTTACGTGAAAAAATGTTGTTGAGTTTTGTGACGATTATTAATTAACTACTCTCTAACGTATAAAATAATTAGGTTGTTCAAAATGATCACCAAATAGAGTGTACAAGATATCAGCAGGCAAGGAGATTTTATCAATTTCTGCGCCACTTTATCCAAGTTGCTGCGTGCCAAAGCACGTGTGTAGTCGTGTGCGAATCATTCTCGATGATGTAGACGACATTATTCCGATCAACGATCCCTGACTTGCCGTTCTGTTGATGGCCATCGGCGGTTAAATTTTCACGATTGAACTCTGAGTGCCATTCGAACACTACATACCTGATAACGATTTTCGGTTTATGAGCTTCATCACGCTTCACGACTTCTGTTTGAGCCTTTACACCCTTCGAGAATTGACACATAACATAACACAGCTTCCAGGTATCGTTGAGAGCTCCATTTCCTTGGCGTTACAGATATGTACATACCGCGTTAGAATCACCGCCACAAGACACTTTAACACTGTATGACACTTGAACATTTTTGCTTTGCAACATAGAGCGCATTTGTTTGTAATAGTATTGCCAGTTGCCACCCCTTACCATATAGTATTGAGCCAGACGCATCATTCAAATAATATAAAATGCACTAAATTCGCTCTCTTTTAAGTCGAAATGAAATTCTTCTGTTCTGTTATCAATAAAGTTAACCTAGGCATATAATAAATATGAATTATCTTTTTTTTTTATTATATGTTTGGCTATAAAAAAGGGAGAGAGAATTTTTACATTTCATGCTTTTTTTACGAGACGACAACTTGAAATTAACATATTTCAATTTTTCGCTCTATGCGTTTTCTACTTCATCCAACTTTTTTTTACAAGTTTTCCATCATTTGATGTACGTACTCAGGGTCGTCTAACGAGCGTGGCCGTTAGATGGCGGAGCACATACCAACGTGGCAGCACCCTTACCGGTAAGAAACGCTTAAAATCGCTTAACTTTAAACACCCATAAATTTTGAACCAGTGGGTTCCTAACGTGAAAACTTGGATTTTCGACATTTCCTCTTCAAAATCAACGTTATCATATAAAAAGTTCTAGGTCCCTAAGCTGAAATTTAACCCGGTGGATCTCTCGTGCGTTTGTCAGGTCAGCAGCGGCCTCGGCTGGTGAAAAACACCGTAGATAACGGCAAGCGAAGAAGCAAAATGTATTCTGTGCGAACGAGAGGGTCTTGACCGGGCATTTTCGTCCCTAATATTCCGGAGAACGCACACACGCGTCACCGGCGTGGCGCGGCGCGAGATGTGCCATGTGCGGCAAGCGGTTTTTAATTAAAATATGGAGATCGGCCCCGCGGCAAAGCCAGCCATTGTGGCCGCGAGTCGAGCTGCAATAATAACAGATAATATATCGTCCATGGGAAGCCGCTGTAACTGGCTCTTTTAAACAATGAATTCAAATCCGTGGCTCGCCCCGCGAACTATGACATCTCGAACCTTTCCATGTACTTCCGCAACTAACGCCCGCCGAAACCGTATCCACGCTCATTGTAGATTACTTTTACCGTTTCTATGCTTGTTCTCCGCACATAATAATATGTAATGCCTCAGTTAATTGCCACTGATTCAATGCGTTTGCGTTCCGGGAACACTCGGGGGGGGGGGGGGGGGGCGGTCTCGCGTAAACGCTGCAAAATTTACCAATTTCCATGAATTTTTTCAAAATACGTCACACGTGATAATCTTTCTTTTTTCTGGAATTGACTCGGCTACTCTTTCGTCATATAGAATAATTTTTTAATAGACAGTTGGCGCGCTGGGCCGACTGTGGCAACTCGCGTCTAGGTCGCGCTCTGATTGGTCCGTGTTTTTCGTTAATAACCCCTAAACAAAGCCGCGGATAACATTTTTGCAAAGGAAAATGTCGCTTGAAATGGTCTCATTTTGGTCACACCAAAATGTGTGGTGATTAACGAACTTACTAATCGTTGATGGTAAAAAAAGAACTACAAAATCAAGATAACAATCTTGTAAATGGCAAAAGCTGAGTGACCGTAACATCTTATTTCTACCGTAATACAATCAAGAAACTTGTGCGTCTGGTACGACGAGAATTCCCTGCAGCCAGTTTCTTTCGAAATGTCTAGCCATTTCAGTTCGTTCCCGCAGAGCCACAGTACGCGGCCAACAATTAAACTAATGTAACCCAGTGAGCAAGGGGTTGCGCGCGCCCGGGCGGTTAAGACAATCGCGTAAACGTTACCTCGATAAACTCTCGTCCTACATATGAAGCACTTTCCGCGACACAGACGACGTTCTGCGACGTGGAGCGTGAATTTCGCTTCCGTCAGCTACACGCTGAATGACGCACGCGTGCATGCCCCGAGTCCACGTGTGCCACGGAAGGTGAAGGAGGTAGAGGTACACGTGCGGCTACGGTGCAACGATGCAACAACGGTGGAACGGTGCAGCGGTGACACCGGGTCCCTAGACACGCGCGTGTATGCAAGCTCGTACACAGACCAGCCCCCCGGGCAGTATGCATGGGAATCACGTTGCTGCCGTAGAAGGCATATGCCGCCGTGTTCTACCCACGCGGCACGTCAAGCCACACCCTCGACAGCCTATCCTATGTATAAGTACACATGTTGTTCCTGGACAAAACGGTGGCACTTGCTGCTTATCTTTCCTTTCTCGAAGGCTACATAGAATTTCCGAATGAAACGCATGGTATCGTAATTGTCACAACGCATAGAGAAGAAGCCTGCTAGTAGATCAAGTCGGGGATTCTAACTCAACGCCCAACCCGAACCCAAACCCGGTTAAGCAAGGCTGAAACTGTAATCCATACCAACCACGAGGGAACGGTTCTGAAGTCCTACAAAGAGCGGGTTCCTGTTAAATACGGGATCTGGGAATGAAAACACAATTGTTTGCGATTGCTAGAAATAGTATTTGGGATCTACTTTTATACTCTACAGGGTGGTCCACGCAATTGTTTCAAGTCATAACTCCGTTATTATTGCATTTACGAAAAAATGCCAAAGGAGAAAGATAAATGGTTCGAAGAGCACTACTACATCTGTAGGCCTTGAAATTTTTTTTAGATGCAGCAGTGCATGTGCAATTAACAATTGCATCATTTGTTTAAGTAGAAATGCATATTCTTTTTTAAACAAATCTGATCCAATTCTGTTCATTCTACGTAAAAAATGATTAGGGTATGTACCATGGCAAAAAGTTATTAGATCTCGAGATATTTAAAAAAATGTATTTATTGAAGAAGATGCAGAAACGCTTCTCCATTACATTACATGTTGTTATAATTATAATTATAATTATATTATTGGGTAGAATACTATTAGGTAGAATATTCATAATGTTCCGTTTAGCAGCAACAGAAGAAATCGAGCAGAATTCACTAAAACCAAGTCCACGCTATAACTACCCTCGTGGGTACCGACTTGAAACTTGTCACAGGAGGATTTCATTGGAAGCCCTATCGAATGGTGTGGCCAAACACCAATTTGGTTTGCGGGCGGCTTCGACCATCTTGTCCAGCTATATCATGTATGTGATCCGCACGATCCACTATTTCTGCATACAGGGAGCATTCCCGCTACACTTGACAACCGGCATAAACCAAAGAATCTTAGTCTTTGTCCGCTCTGCTCCTCCAAACTGCTACCCACTCCCCTCGTTCTTATATCTCTTCACCTCTTTATTCCGCCTATATCCGTTTGGTCTTTTGTCTCTTCTCCCTGGTGACTGGGCCTCCTTCTGCACGTTCCTCTCCCCTGTCCCCGTCTCGTCCGATGGTTTATATCCATCGCAATCGGCCTCGAGGATCCATTAGGAAATTCTTTTCGAATGCAGCTCGCCGAACGCCCTAAAATGGAAAATAACCACCGCCCCGACGTGTACCGATAACTGCAAATCGGTGGGATAAATGTCCCACGGGAGATGTATGAAGTTGAGAGCCAATGGCAATTAGGAAATTAGTTTTTCTATCTCGAGATGGATGCGCCAAGCTGAAGCTCTCGCGGTGGAGTTTCCTTGAAATGAAATTGAGGTTCGCGTGCGCGCCCTCAAGAATACGAGAAGAGTTAACTTCAGGCTCCATCGACGGGTCACCTGAATAACGAAGTATCAGGGTCTGATCATGAACATTTGTAAACGGACGTTCCGTTTCTTCTTTGCAAACGACTGGTGCGAACGATTATTCGTATCCACGCCACGGTTAACTTGAGCTGCGAACTTTCTTGATTTCCTATGCTTTCCTTTGAAAAATGGATCTTTAGTATTCATATATTTAAAAAGTGTCGAAGTGGCCATCCTTTGAGCCGATTCAGAGGCTCAAACGTGTTTTGAAATTTTCGGCTATGGGCCGTAGCTCTTCCGGCATTTCGAAACTTCTTAAATATATGAATATTAAAGGTCCATGTTATGATTGTTATTATTTGGTTTCTCAAAATTCGTCAATTTGACAGAATTATAATAAGAAATGATTAACTCTGTTATTTCTTGTCACCCTGTACTATTGGATCTTGCTAGTCTCCTTTGAGGAAGGTGGAAATGATTAGTGATGGAGTGAAACATAAGGGAGCTGTCATTTGACAAGATTTTGTAGTGTGTAATTAATTGCACAAAATTATACGGTAAAAATACTTTTAAATCATGTGAAAAATCCAAAACGTAGTTATAGATTATGTGACAGGTTCGACATTTTATTCTGAAATTAACCACCAATCCGTTGAAACCTGATTGCTTTCATTCCAAGACATGAGGGGTTGAAATACTAGTCCGCTATAATTAGCAATTATGTGTTTTAGGAATATGTGGTGGCATCTCTCTCTCTCTCTCTCTTCGCTTGTTTCCCTTCAGCTACGTGAGGTACACTGTGCTACAGTTCCAGTATGTTGCTTTAATTATCGTTGGCATTATGAGCCACGTTATAAAGCTGGTCCTTGAGCACCAACGCAAGATGCTACCCTTCGTCTACACGAGTATGGTTAACTAGTAGAAAGAGTCTTCAGGGATGAATAACTGTTTCCATTTCCGTAAAACCACTTACCGGGTTAGTCAACACTGGTACAGTGTCTGTGAATCTTAATTACGATTTCGGGGAAAGGGAAAAGCTCTCCCGTCTCGTGACTGGTACAGTGAATCCGAAAAGTGTTTCAACGCTCCCACTTTCGAAAAATTGTCAATACTTGAACTATGCTAATTTCATTAAAAAAGATAGTAAAACGATATATTTGGACTCATTTTAAAGTTTGAAGCTTCTACTCTGTCGTTCATTTTTGTTCGAAAGATTTGGCACAGCGACTGGCAAACCGATGGCATTTTCTTGATCCAAAATGTTACAGATTGAAATACATCACAGATAAAAACAGTGGGAACATTTTTTGCGGTTGAAGCAAAATCAACTGAAAATCAAAATATCTTCTAAACTAATAAACGATTCCTTGCGATAAGCGATTCAGTACGTTTTTGTAGGAAATAACAAGCAGCATCGAGTAGAGCGTTGAAAAATATACGATTCGATATGACAAATCTATGAAGACGTTAGAAATTTAAGGGTATTATTAAAACTATTAAAATACGAGAGCGCCTATTTCTTACGATTCATCTGCTGCGATACATCTTGAATAAATAAATGCGAACAATGACAGCCATAATGCTAGTAAGATGAACTAATGCGATGAAAATGAAATATGAAAAAGTGCAGAGGTTAAATGAAAATACAAAGTGAGGCGGTTTCCTGCTGTTCTGCTCAGAATCGGGTGCATCAGAAACATAATAATAACACCGGGAATTCCCGGGAGATACCGACGGCCTCGTTAGAAGAGGCGACGCGACTCCGAGGTGCGTCTACTATCAGGACGCTACTGTACACGTGTAGTTTGCGCAGCAAGAGAGAACAATTTGGCAGGGGAGCGGTAATCTGCTTGAGCAGGAGACATCTACGAGATTCGAGCGCGAGCAACTTTAACAAGCCGGCGAACAAAAGAGGGTCGCGTTGAAAATCGAATTTCCGTAAATGATATTCACGTGCCGAGGGGCGGCCAGCGTGTTTGTCGACGAGCCAGATAGTCTCCGAAGAAGAGAGGCGGGGTAGCAGGGGGGGGGCTGGGCGGATGGGAAAGGAAGATGCGAAAGCCTCTTCCTGGCCACGGTGAATGGAGATTTTTAGCATGTTGGGGATAAATCTTGCGAAAGATTAGCTAACTGGTGTACAGGCTGCGGAGGCGGCAGAGGGGCCGGGCGAGGGCTTCAGAAGGCCGGGAAAAAATACAAGGGAGCGGTGGCGCCAAGTAAATGAAGCCGATGGAAGAAGACGCTTTATGGTGGCCCGTATAAATTTCTTCCTCGCGAGACGGCCGAAATTTATCGGGCTCCCTTTGCGAGAACAACGCTGAACCGTCTGTAGTTACAGCGCTCTAAGGAGTACGTCCGAAAAAGCTGCGCTTAAAGTTGTCGCTACCGGGAATTGGCCATTACGAGCTGGTAAATTGGCTCGCTGGATCTGATAACAGGCTTAAGTGCTTCGCCCGAAATGAAAGAGTGCGCCGCGTCGTGTTTGCGATTAAATAGACTGCGCGAGACGATTAACACCAGTTTCTAATTGCGCATTGACATTTTACAGGTAAAGGATACAGGCGTTACGTTCCCTTGGTAGAGCAGAAAATCAATTCTTTAAAAATCTATTCTGTTAGGTCCTTTTGGAACACTCTCTCAAAGTGTTATTTCGAAATACAGTAAATCCTCTATAAACGCAAAAGCCTCGGGCGGCCTTTAAAGGCCGAGCCGAACGTAGAGAAGAATATTTTTTACATTTGTTAACGTTTCAGCGTCCACCTGAAAAATATTTGCAATATAAAAATTCCAGCTGTATAGAGATATTTATTGAATGTGCTCGATAATAAATGTTTGCATCCATACTATTAAAAACCGATACCATCGTCAACGTTTATAAATAGTGAAAATCATGAGTGATGAACGAAGATGTTAACCGAATTCCATTTTGCAAGTACGAATTGTTAAATCTCCTCAAATCCATTTATCTGAAAATCGAATTCTTTTCATTCTATTGTGTTATTCAATTTCCTTTCACATTGGCTGCAGGCGTGCAACCAATCATCTACGAAATACTGTTTGTTTGTTTTAAATGATAAATGCAATAGTTACGGCCCGTGAGTGCACGCGAACGCGAACACGAACAATAACGACGTTAAAACTATATTTCGCATTGCTACTTTTCGATTGGCGATTCTTTATAAACTATGGTGCACTGAGTCATCGAATCGGTGAACCTTTGTGTTCTTCCTTGTGCAATTTCAAGGTCTTTTTTCTTGTAGGAAAAATGTCCCTTTAGAAAAGTGCATTCTGGGCATTATCTTACACACTGGGTGTATAAACTATACAAGAGCATTATGGACATACGAAAATACTGAAATCTGATGAGAAATATTATTCAGCTAGTTAATATGTATAATATTTGATATAATAACGACGGATCATTTCAAAATTTATAGGTGTATCCGATTTTTACGAAAATCAGCAAGTGATCCGAAACTTTCGGCCGGCAGTGTATGTACATATAACTTCAAATTGGAAACACCTCGAAAGCGGAACCAGTGGTTTCTCCAGGAGTAAAAAATTCGCAAATTTTCGCTTTTTTTCTGGAGATTTTCGAGCGCAAACAACCAGGCAAATTTTGCACAGTAACTAGGTTAAAACTGCAAATAAGATTGCGTTGCCTTCGCAAATACGCTGCGAACTACGTGGTGAGTTGAATGTTTAATCAAGAACATTCCGTAACGAACGATATAGGTCAGCTGTGATACTCTTTTCGGAGTTGATTGAAGTTAGTGTATAATTATGCGTGGTGCTGATAATGAAGACCACAGACGAGATTTTAATAGAGTTTAATGGACTAGGCTATATTAGACACGCCTTAGAAACTGATTAAGTATGCTAATCTCGCGAATCTCGGTTAAGCTTGTAATAATAATAGAACAGTAATTACTATCAAACTTGGCCTGTTAATTAAAAGTCAAACAATTAAAGGAGGGTTAATTAGAAATTGAACGAACCAGTTAATTGTCTAGCTCTCGGCGATAATTGATGCGCCACGGGCACTGCAACGCTGAATAATATAATGCGCCGCCAGGACAGAGAGCCGTACGTAAACAGTATTTTCAACTTGCTAATAAAATGGCAGGTTTATGACAAGGTTAATGACAATATGATCACTACTAGTAGTAGACTACAACTTCGGCATATAGTATACATATAATATGCATGTACGCAAATAAGTTCTCTGCCTGAGAATAAAAACGGCTGTACTAATAATAAGTTTTTGGGTTGAAGGGTTGCTTGCAATTCCCACCTCTAAACAATTAAATGATTTTTTCTACCCTTAATAATTTGATCACAATTGTGAACAAAAATATATGATATGAAAGGGGTGTAAGTTCGAGTAGTTTCGTTGTTTCTTTTTTATCTGAATATCTTAATTAACAACCGAGAAAAAAATGATACAGTTAAGGGTGTTTGCCCTCATATCATCCTTTTAACCAGAAACATTTGTATGTGCTAATTGTGTGCTTCAGTATGTGCTATATCGATCACACAAAACCAGAGAATCGATATTTCTGTTTCAAAAGAATTTCGAACAGCTGATCGATGAAACTATGATTGCCTCGCGTTGAACGCGATTCGAGCATGCAAGGTGTGCCTATATGTTCCTGTAGACAGTAGCTATACAACTGTAATTGGTTTGCCGAATGGTAGTTATGGTCGCATTGTTTTCAGGCACGGTCATTCAGAGCTGGCTGTCGAATCGATCATAGACTGATAGCTGCGGCTCTTCCAAACCCTATGTATGTATTATCGAATCGTCGGGGCGGAAAATAATTATGGGAGTCTGTCAACCATTGTGCAAGCCGATACCTTTCTTTCCTTCATTTTAGTATACTCCAAAGAATTCGCAATTAATTAAAATCTTCATTTAATTGTTCATACTTCATCAGTACATTATTTTATTTTCGAATGCTTTATACCAGATAGTTGATTTAGCAAATACAATTATTGTTGCATCGAACGTTGTACATTAAAACATGATCACACTCTTTATGTTTTTTTTTCAAAGTTATATATGTACAAGATACAAATTATCCTACGAAACTCGAGAACAGACGGGAGTGGCGAAAGTTAGACAAGCCTACCTTGCGGTGAAGATTTCAAGTGTCCAGGGGTTGCAGAATCGTCTGGTCCTCGTTGTGTAGCTGCTGTGTTATTGTTTTGGTGCTAATGGCCAGCTCTACAGTTGCGTGAATCGTGAAGTAATGCGATTTCGGCTGAGTCCTTGGTGATGCACTGATGCGTTGGAATCACTGAGTTTATTAGAATTCACTAATTCACAATCCGGCTCGAAGGACCATATATGCTCGATCGTATCGCGTTGCGACGTCATAGACTGTAATGTCGTCACTGAAGGTCGTAAATCTTCAACTCAGTTTTCTGAGAACGCGAATTGACCGATTCCTTACCACCTATTTGGATGGAAAGGATGTTAATTTAAATGAACTTGCATCTTTTTCGACAAGATAAGCACTGAATTTATTTCAATACTGAAGAATTTACAAGATCGTGAAAAAGCTGATGATGGTTGTCGCAGACTTTTTTCGAGAGGGAATTGGATATCGTCAAACCGTTGAAAAGAATTCTATTTCATTTTTCTGCTTTGCTCGACAGGAACATTCATAAAGAAAATATATCCGTAAAGTTTCAAGCAGAAATTTAAAATAGTTATGGAGATTTAACTTGTCAAACAGATGTGAAACAGAAATACGTTCTGGAAAGTAATGATTCTGTATTTACACAGTGTGTGCCCTTTACAGTAGTGTAATTTCGCTCTAAGAAGTTCTTCTTACAAGAGCAAATAATTAAGACATTTAGGCGTACCTAATTAAGTACCTCATTTTATATTCGAATATTACAATATGTTATTATATTAAAATTACTATAAAATTAAAAATTTTCAAAATTAGCTGTGCCATATATGGAACAATATATTTTATTTATTTTTCGAAAATAAACTTCCCTTCTTGTGACTTTCGACCAGAATTAAAACATTGATTACATTAAAACGATGTTGTCCCATAAAATGATTAGTGTGTACAGTTTGAATCAAATCGATGGTCCAGTACATATTTCCAGTACAAAATTCTAGAAACACCGCATTTTCATTGTTGCATAACGTTATATGGCGCAACTTTGCAACGATCACTGTTCCAATATCGCGAACAAAATTTAGTAGAAGGTCTGTAACCAAAGGCAATTCGCTGCCACTTTGAGCGTGGAATGTGTCTGACCACAGGCAGTCCATTCTCACTTTCCACACAAGATACGTCTGACCACGGCTAGCCCACAATTACTTTGAATATACTGAGCAATTTACTACACGATCACATTCAACAATGACAACGCTGCCCGACACGGATTGTCAATTTTTTACTGTTCGACGAAACTGCTAATGAACGTCATATATACGTCAGCTGAATTATTGAACCATTGAAATCCATTTATTTGGAAACAATATTGTTTCGCTTCTACCATGTAATTCAATTTTGTTTGCTTCTTAAATACAGTCCGCAGACATGTAACCAACCGCCTGGAAAAAACTATTTTTAACGATAAAAATTATTGTTAGGGACCATGAATCTGAATGCACTACACAAACAGCTACAATGTTGAAAAAAAACTTCTGAAAAAACTGTTCCAGGCTGCTACCTTTGAAAGACGTTTTTCTATTCACGTTCGCCCACTGAACTCGAATCTGCGAGCCTTTGTTTTCTCTCATATGGAATGTAAAAAGAAATCAATTTTTTTAAACAAAAATAGAAATTTTCAACTTTGAAATATATAAAATAATAATAATCATGTATCGGGCTTTGACATGATATCAATTCTTAAAATATTCATCCTCGCACGCCATCAAAATTTTGTTTGTTTATTGAAAATACATTCTCCGTGCGGTTTCCGCATGCGTCAATGTTTCTACGTATTGAAACGTATTGAAATATTGAAAATAATAAATATTCAATTTCTGTTTAGAGCTGATTTAATGTGAACTGAGCACGAGGATTATTCGACAGTATACTGGGTGGTCCACACTACTTGCACACCTATAATAACTTCCAAAGTATACGGTGCACGAAAACGTTTTGTATACAGAAGTTGCAATGTTCTGAAGGGGCACATGTCAATACTGTTATACTCAGAATTTGGCATTTTTCCATATTTTGATATATAAAAATATAGTATTCCATTTAAAAAAACAAAGTCGACCTTCAAATCTCCGAAACGCTTCCACCTGTAAAAAAAATAAATACACTACATAATGTATCTCTCCAGCAACGCATACTTTGGAAGTTATTATAGGTGTGCAAGTTGCGTGGACCACCCTGTACATAAAGGTAAGGAATAATGGAGTTTTATAATATTCTTGTTAGACTGTGTAAATTCTTAATTGTACAGATTAATTTACAGAACAATATGGAAGAACAATATTGCTTTGAGTAAACTAATAATACTCGCATTTGTTATTCATAAGTTTTCATAAGTTATTTCGGTTGCGTATTTGACGTGTAATGTTACTCCTCGAAATGGCAGTTCGCGTCAGTTTACAAATCGTCACGCGCCATAATAACGGTGTACATAAGAATAATTGCAGTCATCGACAGCGTCCATGAACAAAACAACATGACCACGCGAGAATAGTGATGCACCTGATACTGAATTCTACATTTGAATCGCGAACAATACATAGAGCGTCGCTCGTCGCCGATCGTACGCGATAACCGTCCATTGTTTATTCATCTATTGTGACAGATTGACAATGTGCAACACTGTCACGAACCAATGGCAACTATAACCTCCGTATGCTCCACCAGTCATGCACAGAAATACCTCACTGTCGTAAGCTGAATTGAATAATTAAATAGATGCGGAAGGCATTAACGTAAGTGAGGTGTACCAACCGTAACCATTAATTCAATTAACGATTATGTGTTTTTTTTTTACAGTAATTGAAACTAAAAGTAGAGGACAAATATTTCAAACAAAAAACAGCATAACATTGATTGATTCTCGATGCCTTGTGTAAGAGAATATTATAATGTAGAATAAATTTTGCAAATTTTACTGCACTATCTGTGTTAGAATAATATATATGATGCGAAACGATGTGACAGTGCGAAAAATTATTGTGGGTTTTATGGTTCATAAGGGTGGAACATGGATTATTTTTCGTTCACTTTCGTCCTCAGGTTCGCAAGAGATTTTTAATCATTCTTACCATTGTAAAAGTGATAAGTTTTACAGGGCCCTGCGTTACTGACGACGCGAAGCTTATAGTATGCTAACGCGACAGTTACCATAAATCGTCGCTTCCGATCGTTGCACATAATGATAATTTGTAGCTTATGCTTGCGTGCTGAAAATCCTCCACATAAGTGAATCAGTTTTATTTCGAGGAAATACTGGACTTTGATTTCGTCGTTTAGACAACTTACTCGAAAAAATTATAAAAAAGATATTATAAAAACGCTTAGTATTTCGTAGAATATTCCTTCTGTGCACAATATATTAAATATTGCCAAGTATTGAACGTGGTGCAAAACCGAGTCAATCTATTTTTGTTGTCATCGCTAAACGAGGAGACATTCATTATTGAAAAAAATATTTCTCAAGTTACTTGTAACTATGATAAATATAATGATAATGTTGATTTTTGGTTATTCTTCTATATTCCTAGCAATAAATAATGATTTATAGAAAACTTGTGGTTATTGGTTCAGTTTTGCTCCTTACTGTAGTTATGTACTATTAAAATACTATAAATTCGAGAGTGTCGCTCCATTGTGTTCCCCTGGGCGGTCTACGAACGATGGAAGGACGAAATGAAGCGCGTCGGAAAGGCGATAATAAACCGCGGTCCCGGCGTGTAAGCTAAATACATCCGTTAATAACACGCAAACAGAAATTCACTGAGGAACTCGTTGCATGACTAATAATTCACGCTCGACCCCGAACAATCCTCAATTATACAGGGTGGGGGGGGGGGGCGCGGATGGGCTCGCATAATGCTGCCGAGAGTGGCGAAATTCGTGTTAACTGGGAGCCCGCGTAACTTCATTTCCGCATGAAGTAGTCGTTTGCGCGATAGAACGGAAGTTTGATCGCCGGTGAAACTAAATTCCACCGTTGCGTTGCAGTGGTGCGCGTGTTTCTTCGATGATCGCGACGATAACGACGTTGCGATATTCGGTCGCGAGACATAGACAGAGAGGACGAGAGAAAGAAAGAGAGAGGGAGAACACATGCCGGATTCCATGATTAGGTAAACTCAAACTGGCACGAACACAATCGATAACAGATCGATTGCGGTGCGTCCCGGTTGCCGCGCCTACCTACGAACCGTATCGGCACACAATTATGAGGATACGTTCGCGGAGTATCGAATCTGCGATGAAAATTATGCCCGGGGCCCCAAGCAAAAGGGTGCCTCGAACACAAACCAAGATCCAAGAATCAAATTCTACGTTTTTCTCATAAAGTTATTTAGTTGGGGTTAGGTGCCCCGTAACTCTACTTTGCCCAATGCCCCAACTAGTTATAACGCGCTACTGTTGTCATCGAACTCGAACAGCTGGATATCGTCGGTGATGCAAAAACAAATACAATCAGTAGCAGAATAATCCGCTCGTGGAATTGTCAACGATCCAAAATAACGATATTTTAATTGAAAAATATCGATCCGTATCGCCCATCACTAGAGGGCTCAAGGAAGGTGAGACGTTGAAAAGTGTGCTAGAATGTCGAAACAGTTGCGCAGCGAAAGTAAAAGTAAAGATCCGAAGCGAAAGATATAGTAACTCTGCTTATTCAGTTAATAAAATTTCTGTTATAATTCATGTATCAGTCGTAAGTCGAAATACACTCGTTCACACAGAGGCCACGTGCACACCTAACGTACACGTAGGCGTGAATCGGAACGTAGACGGCCGCGACGTAGGCCGTTGACACTTCTGTCGCCTCCGCATTATATTTCGAAGTTTTCACGGCTGACATGGACGGGGTTGGATATTAGTTTCTGTCTAGGAAATGGGTCGAGAGCGAAACAATAATTTTTCTTGAATCCACTTCGCGCGAGATTTACTTTGACACCCGCGACCCCCGTGAAATTGTACGTATCTCGGCCAAGTGGATCTAGTTATTTCGCCACTGAATCACAACCAATGATTAATGGACGCGAGAACTTTTCCGGCTTCCGTCGGATCTAATATTCTTAATACGCCCAACACCTAACCACAAAAGACGGGATATTTGCCGTTTATTGTGGCCGGTCGAGCATCACACTCGTTTGATAACTTCTTTCTGGAATGAAGTAGATTTTTCATGTCCGAGAAGCTTCGGGAAATTCTATTCGCAGACCACTTTGAAATATTATTCGACACCCCGCTGTACTGTTCCTGTTGCCATTCGGATCTTAGATATTTGAATCTTCACACAAGCTATCTCGATCCGACTGTTCCAAGATACCCTTGTTTATTCCATTTTCAATTCAGATTCAGTACCTATTGATTAAACATACATAGGTGTTGAAAAAGAGAATTTTCGACATATCGGTTCTTATATGTATATTTTACATCAGTATTAGATTTACCAGAAAATCTTTTGCGAGTACATATCTCATAAACGAAAGCTAACCACCGAAAGCTTTGAAGGGAATGTTTGGAAAGATGACAACTTGACAACATATTGTATTTCAAGGACATTGAAATGGGAGAGGAGGTAGAATATCAACAACATCACCCTAGGTTCAAACATATGACCTTCCTCGAAATTCTTGTGATGACCTCAAGAATCATCTCCTAATGCAAGATTAGAAAAACAGTGTTTGTAGTTGATTGAAAAGAAACACACCCTAAACATCATCGTCAAGTATATCACGCATAAAACTCACACGTGGCAAAAGCCGGAGAGGGTGTAACTTCCGTGTAGATAGTACGAGTTATTCTTACGTCGACGGCGCGGCGGATTCAAAGTGTCATAAAAGAGTAGTAAAAAATCGAATATCAAGCTTCATGGCGTCGGCGTAAATGATAAAGTTGGAGCTTCGAATTTATGGTGGTTCGAGCAGCGAACAAATTTTTCTCAACAGGGTGAAAAACATTTGATAGTGTGAAATGTTCGAAAAACGGTTTTTGCTTTACTCTCACCAACAAAATCACACAACAAAAGTGTTTTTAAAAAGTACAACTTAAGGTTATTATGAGTTCTCGAAAGCGAAAAATAGCGGAAAACGAGTTAAGAATAATAAAAAAGCAACGATTTACATACTCGCCGCTCGTAATGAATTCGACTGATCGAGAGTGATCTTTAGCTCTCTTTCGGCTAAGTACGGTCAGACCCCAAAAAGTGAACGCAAATATTAGTAATCTGATTGGGATCGAGTCGATAGTCCTCGGATCCAATAGCGACAGATTTGACTCTCAAATACGAGGACGATTACACGGCTTACGAGATCCTTCGTTTCGGGAAAATAATTAATTAAGGAGACCTGTATCACGCCTAGATTTGCATTAACCCGGTCTTCGTAACCCACAAAGCGCAGCAGAGCTTCGTGGCGTGTTGCCGCTCAGAGTCTGATACTTAATATTTATGATAATTTATGCTATTGCGCGGGGGAGATGCGAAATAGATCGTGTTCTGTTAACTGGAGATTGATTTCAATCGTTCAACCCACTACTTGCTGGGCTTCAATTACATTTTGTAACCGTGTAATCGTTTAATGAGCGCTATTCGATTGGCTATTCGAAATACGATTCACCTTACGTGATAAGTTTCGTTGCGTTCATTACCGAATCGATATTTTATTGAGAGCTTTCCGAAACGTTGCTAGTGCTTTGGGTCCTCTGCAGCATTTGCAATGTTTGGAATTATGGGAAAATTGTGGCGACTACCTCCTTGATCCCGATGTTGTACGGTATTACAAATGTGCATCTTGAATATGCAATATGTCAAAGTACGTTGTGGTAACACGCAAGACGTTCCAAGATGTTTTTGCACGATACAGCGAGTAAAGAAAACACGTATAATGCGACAAGGTTTCGTCATGTTGATCGAGAAACGCCAGAGAAACTCTGAAAGTAAAAGGGAGACAGCAGCTGGTTGGCTGGCAAGCTGATGCTTCATCTTTGCAGCATCGACGCGTGAACCTACATTGATCGACTATACTCTTAGGATAGGATCGATTCGTTAATGGAATTCTAACTAAAAACTTTGTAAAACGAAGGTAAAGATTGTAGGGATCTAATGATTCGATGTGTACATCAACCCAGAAATAATTAATTCATAGTTCTGTGCACTTGAAACCAGGGACCATAACTGTTATAACCAAAAAGAAAGAAAGTCATAAAATAAGAAGTATTTCATCGACTAAAATCGTATTGGTTACAAATAAACAAAGTATTATATTGACTGAGTGGAACTATAGAAATTTTTCGCACAACCCTTCATCAAAAATACATACTTTTTAACTTTATCACTTGAATGAGAAGACATTCTATTTTGAAACCATTCAGATGTCTTTCTAATCATCATAAGTACTTCGAGCCTATTTATTTTTTTTTATAAATGAACCAAAATTGCCAACAAACAAGTATGGAACTATGGAAATTTCGACCACTGTATACATCAGAAGATGGTAATTCCAATTCTACCGACAATAACTTCATCTTCCGTCTTCCGTTGTCATAAGATAATGACGTTAAAATATGGGCGGTTAAATATGCAGCCTTCGCCACGGTCAGAATATTAATGATTAAAATTTCATGATAAAATGATTAACATAAAATTTCACTAAGAACATTCATTTACCTTTGCCTGAATTTAATTTCATTTTCACTCATTTGCGCCATAATGATGGCTCTCAAAATTTCACCGAAACGTCACCGAAATTTAATCTCAATCAACATTAACGAGTACAAATTGAAACGTTATCAGATCTTCAATACCCTATATCCATGTGTGTCATCGAATTTTCTGCCACGTTATTGAATTTCGTAAACACAGATGTTTATAAACTCTACGAGATTTACCTTGTTTATTTAATTCCCAATCCAGATTCAATGTTTTACGAATTATGTGCAAGTCAACTAAAAATAGGTGTTATGAAACAACTGATAGACAAGAACATGGGTGGTGGAGAGTTCGAGAAAGAGGGAATCGGGCGCAATGCGAATAGCGGGTTCCCTATTCCCTTCGCCTCAGATACAAGAAATTGTAGAGGGGCGTCTTATGTGCCGTCCCGGGTAAAAACCTCTTTTATTTAAAAGAAAAAAGGTATTATGAAACAAAATTTTCGACATATTTATTCGTATATGTATATTGTACACTATTATTAGATTTACAAGGAAAGTTTTTTGCGAATATCTCGTCGACAAAAGCCGACTACCAAAAACTTTAAAGGCAAGTTTTATTCAGTATGGCGAGCAAAACTAGCAGACAATTTAAAATCGATCAATGATTTTAAACAACGTTCAAAAAAAGAAAATTGGGTAAAAAATATCATCTCAGAAAATATTAAAAAATTATGTAATTCATCACCCGTCAAAGCTATAAAAACTGCAAAATATTATTCATTTTGATAATATTTTAAGTTATCATTTCTCCCCGATAAATTTTAGTGAAAATGTTATTTTTCTGAAATAAAACCTAAACAGATTGGTAAAATCCAGTTTGATTTTATTGATATGCTTAAGTAAATTTCAGTCGCAACGTGGAAATAAATAAAAATCATCAGCAGAACGTTGTGTGTGCCATCATTCGTTCTGGAGTGAACATTGTCAACGAGAACAGGACCATCACAGCAGTCGTTTGATCTCTAAAAGCCTCCTTTTCTCGTCACTCGCGGAAATTTAATTTTGAAAATAAAATAGGAAATGAGAGTAGAAAACAGAGAGCGGAAAACGGCGGATATCGCGGCCAAATAAACGGGAAGGAAGGAGACTAAAATATAAAAAGAGGAGAGTATGCGTTCAGTGATTTGCCAGTAAAAGGCAAGCAAAGTAAATTCTATTTGCTTATATGAATAGGAATGCGACTGTCAAGTCGCTAATACTATCACAGTCATGTGGAAAATGGAGAGAAGCTATTGTGAACCAAGAGAGCGTGTGGATGGCGTTTGAGGTCGTCTCTCCGTCTGCTAAAAAACGAAATCGTGAATGAAAAATTGTTCGTAGCAGAAGAGTTCACCTGTGCTAGTTGACTGACCTGTTGTGCAGTCAGTAGGGACGGGACTGACAGGACTTGTTCTTGTATGTATCATTAATACGTGTAGGTTTCAAATCAATACTTCGCCTATCCTACTAACCGGAATAAAATTTGTATGAATTTCGAGGCTATCACAAAGCAAGTTAACCATTACATATTTAGATTTAGAAGCGCTGCTTTTTCCGGTTAAGACCGGACTCAAAATTTGTGCCTCCTCCTATAAATTATGATGTATTTGGTATGTAATTTAGTAGATTTGTGCCCAAGGCGGCTGCAGATCGAAGTTTCAATCCTGTAGGATCATTGGTTCAGGAATTATGCTTGCTTAAAGTTGAGCAATCTGCAGTGTTTTTGACAAGTAAGGGCGCCGCCATTTTGGTTTGTGGTGACGACCGCGAGGCGCTTACCGAGCAGCGCCCCCGACCAAATATCACCAACCAACTCGGTAAGCTCATAATAATCGTACACATAACGTTTAATTCTAATTAAATATTGATTTAATATATTTCATAAAAATATATATAACATTTAATTTCATTTAAAAACTTTTTAGCGAATGTGTGGAATACAAAGGCGAGCATCACGCTTTTATTTTATTGCATGCAATGAAAACCGTACGATTTGTATCATGAAAGCGTGAAAGAACTGATGGGATACACAAATTGTTGTTAATACTCTAAATTAAAGAACAAACATGAAAAACTGTTTCTGCTAATAGACTTAAACATTTTCCGGCTAAATTTATCCGATACTTTTTGTTACCATCTGTTAAAACTTTTCTTCGATTTTCTATGGAGGTATTTAAATTTTTCATTGAACCAGCATTACTATCTTTCCGTTGTTGGTCGTAAACATGATTTGGTAATTCCGCCGCAGCAAACATTATATTAATTCCATTATACATAGTGGATAGTGTCTGGGGTGAAGCATTAGTACCGTTAATACCGGCGCGGCGCGTGTATGTATGTAATCATTATATAATAATCATTCCGAGCGAATCTATCAGCTACACGTCAAATTAATGAAAATCAAATTACTTATTTAGTTGAACCAAATTTTGACCGAACCAGCTGGAGCAAGCCTATCGCGAATCGAAATAGGCTATTGCTGATGTGCGCAATGCCCCATTCTGAACAAGTGTGTCTGAACACATTACTGTTATTGCCGGAAAGTTCGACGACAATGACTCTGGGAAGAGGTATGCCTAAGCAGAACGAGACTTTTAATTAAATGTATACCGTCCCGGATCGCGAATAGGTGTATTGTCTTGCTACACAAAAGGGGAAAATTATGAAATTACTTTTTTATGTGGAGAACGAAAATATGAAAGTTTCATCTCAGGAAGGAATGCAATTAAAGTATTCACAATCGTTACTAACAATATTCATCTCCGTTATAAATAAAATAAATAATAGTATTGTTTACTTTTTAGATTTATGTTCCCACACTTCAGCTACAAAAACAGGTAGAAAGTATTTATTCCGTTCTTTCAATTTTCCCAATAGATATACACTGTATAGAATATCATTTTTAGAGAATTTAATACTCATTGGTTTTTAATAATATCAACTTCAGAGGTATATCCTCATTTCTTCAAATTTTTAAAAAGTTCTCTGCTATGGAAAAAACATCTTTTTCGTATGACAACATTTTTAGTAGATACACTTATGTTTTCACACTATAAGCTCCTAAAAACTCATTCTCATCAGTTTGTTAGTGTTTAGGATTGCCAGGTCTTCTATATTTGATATGAGTCTTCTATATTTGAACTTGATCTCCTATATCATATTTGAATAGCATATAATTTTGAAAAATCTTTGTTTAAGCAAAAAGTTTAAAATGTGCTGTGTACCTCTTTTACTTGAACTCCTATTATTTTGAGCCTATCTCATATATACATATTTGCACAGTGGCGAACCAAGGGGAAGGGCCAGAGGGCCAAGTCCCCCACCAAGAAAAAAATGTTTACCTTCCAAAATTAAAATCGCGGAATAGCCCTTGACAGATTTGTTGGCTAAAAAAAGGTCATCACGCAAAACGTGGCGAGATATCTTGTCAAAAGCGTTTATCGGGAAGTGTCGGGGCGCGAGATATCTCGTCTGGGGTAACCGAAGGGTTAATAAGTAGAATAAATCCGTAGAAAACCGGGCGGATGGCAACCCCAACCTAATTCGATTCAATTATATTTTATTGCGACGTTTCCAGTTTGATAACACCGAGGAATGCAGCCCGAGAAAGATATAACAACGTCACGTCTAACAATAAGTATTAAAGAGATATAGCGACGAGGCTCTCTCTTCCCAGAAACTGAAATCGATTTACTGACGTTGAATAGTGACGCGCCGTCCACTGGCCACTGTATCACCGAGGATCTGACCCACGTTCTATATGAACCGTCGTACTCTATTTCCCTGTGCTCTCGTCACATTCATTTTTCTTTCTACTGGCGATATCGACCTTTCTCCCCAAGACATCAACAACCTGTCTTCATACTCTAGACTCGAGTGCCTGCCCCTTGAACAGTTCAGAAATTACCTTTTAATGGCAACTTTTCAAGTTCAATGGTCAATTTGAAAAGCTAATCGATCGGGTCCCGAACCTGGAAGCAGATGATCGACGAGCGAGGATCCTTTCAAATCATACTACCGACGCGCGGCGCGGCGTCTCGTAATTCGACAAATTAAAAAATCGTGCTAGCAAAGTTTTTAATGGTTTGCCGATTCTCAGTGAAGTTATTATTGCCTGGCGAATTTTACATTGAAGTGGAAATTTTCGAATTTTAATTCCGATAAAAATTTTCTTGATCGTGTTGATTTTCTATTAAAAAAAAAACGAAGTTCATCTTGTCTCTAGGAAAATATTGGAAATACAATAAATTGAGATACGCTATCATATTGCTAGTAAAATATACTATAATTTCCTCCTCTACGGTTTCTTCTAATATTTGCCGTTTCCGAAAATACCGCTGGTACAAATTATCGCGAACACCCTGTATATAATTCCCTTTCGTAATTTTTCCGTCGAGTGTAATGTTCTTAAATAGGTTTTGCCCGGAGCCCTCATTTCGTTTGCTACTCCCCTGGAACGTTTGTCTAGGTATTCGAGCAGTCTCGTCGTTATTGCACCTTGCCCCAACGGATATTTTCAACCTTGATCCGCATCGCGAATATTTTCACTGAATTTTTTTTCCTCGCACCTCCTTTCCATGCATTTTATTTTCCACACCGTATACTGCTCCGCGAGGTCGTATGCGGCGACAAATGAAATGCATAAGACGAGACTGCGACGCTCATTTACAATTCCACGGAGCCGCATCGACGGCTGCGAAGCCAGCGTGTTTCCCATTACGTTTCTCGTCTTGTAAATCGTCTCCGCGTGTCCTGGATTCGACCCTTTGCATCGAGATGTTTGGAGTCCGGGGAAGAATGCATGGGCGAAATCGAACGTACGTTCAGCAGAACAACAAACATAACCTCAACTGACATACAGGATGTCCCAAAAATGTTGTACCTGAAAGGGGTGATTCGTGAAGTCGTTTCAAGCAACTTTTTCCATTAAGAAAATGTGTTCTCCGCGGCTTCGTTAAGGCGGTCACTCGTTTCCAGAATTCAGTAGTCACAGTAGCGCTGGCATTATTATAAACGCATGTGCTATGAAAATAGCTACATGCGTGGTTGTATGCTTCCGAATAGTGCAAATTACGCTGCCGAATAATGCAAACTACGCCTCGTATTCGGAAAATTATTTATATAAAAAAAAATTTCTAATATACCACTCTTTTAAGACGGACTAAAAAGTATAAAATAATTTTTCCTGGCCCCATGCCGGTCCCATTTGGCCGGTAGTGTATATCGAAACTGGAAATTTTTATGTGAGCATTGATAATTTTTTCCTCTAAGATATTTTTGCCTAAAACAATGCTAGCAGTGAAACCTACGAACAATATTTCTCACGGGTCAGAATGCATGAAATAAATAAATGCATATATTCGAAATTCCTGGCATACGGAAGATATCCGAAGTACCGCGGAAGACAATTGAGCAGGCGGGGAGAACGTTGGAACGATGATAAGGAAAAGACCGAAGTATGTGGTTGGAGAGGGGGGAAAAATATAAAGCGGATGCTACGATGGCATCACCGACAATTTCGAAGTCACGCACGATCGTTAATCTAAATTCCAGGCCTCATTCTCCGCATCGACGAGAGGTATTCCTATTGTCGGTACGATGAAAATGCACTCGACATTGCGTCGAGACCTCACGCATCAACTCGGGCGACTTCTGAAATCCACTGAATGCGGTTCACCAGCCTGACTCGCCAGTTTTTACTATTTTTTATAATAACTATCACAAATTTCCTTCAACGATAACTGTTATGAGCGATCGAAATGAACTTCTCTCATCGATAACTGCTTTGAGCGATCGAAACAGTTTTTCTTCATCGACAACAGTTATCGAGGAGGATCCAATTTTTTCAACGTTGATAACTGTCATTTGTAACCAAAAAGTATGAAAATCGATATTCTTTAATCATTTTGTTCTTCGATTTTTTTTCTTTATATTTTGCGTACATTATCTTAAATTTCAATAATAATCAACTTTTTATTAGTGATTTTTATCGTAGAAAAATTTAGAATAACTGTTATTTTTGGTCCCTGTACAAAAATATGATAGCAAAGAAGAGGCCGGAAGAGAAGTGGAAAAAATTCGTCAAGTGCTACAGTCTGCGATAGTGTGGAGTTTTTCACAAGTATCGTGCTAATCTGTTTCTCCTATATTGAGAGATCACTGGCGGTCACGCGACTTTAAATAGCGCGATTTCGTAAATTCTCAAACACGTTGGAAAAGTACAATTTTAACGATTGTGAGACACGTAGTAACTTTTCTGTGCAAGGCTTTCACGAAGTTAATAGCCTAGCATTTTCTCGTAAATGCCGAGTACAGTAGTGCCCTCTTGCCCCTCCCATTTCTCTCCGCGATTACGTGAAACTGCAGATAACAGAGCGGTCGTCATAGCATTCAAAGAATTTTAAATAAGAAAATACGAGGAGGTTACTTTATGGAAATTAAATGGTATTGGGAGCTTCCTTTTAGTGCAGATAGTATCTTTTTCTATTAGGTTGTGTAATAGAAAATGTTGGATTTCGATCCGCAGTCTATTGATAACAGAAAGACAGAATTTTATTCCGACTCACATACAAATATAATCTTTTTTTTGTTAGCCTCGTGATGATATAATCGTGATGTATAAATATCATTTTTTTTTTTAACAGATATTATTTGAGCTCTTCATCACGAGGCTAACGCCATATTATGTATATGGCAATTGTACAACTGCGAACGTATCACTATTTGACGAACATACGCGATTATATTTGAAAACGATAGTAACTCATACATGGTCGGCCGGGCCGCAAGTAGTACAAGACTGTAGCTAGTTATCTGCCAGAAAGTGGTACAACCACGTCGGTGTTCAGACACGTGCAAGTAGTACGGCTTCGTGTTAGACCAGTCGTGTACACAGAGTGTTCCATAAATCACACATATATCCCGGAGCTCGTAGCAATGTAAAACATGTGTGTGGCTTCTTAATAATAATAAATCAAGCCTCTAAATATTGTCACGTCCGGTGGTTCAGCCAATATTAATGATCGATGAAATCGATCATGTATACCGTACATTTTCTGAATTAAATACTTATCCTAATAATGTTGTATGAGAAATAAAAAAGATCAAATATTATAATTAATAATTAATATTGAATTATCGTATATTATACTACATTGCGAGCGATAGAATCAAGAAAAATCTATTTTATTAAATATATTATGCGAGCGAATAATTAAGTGAAACGTCCATTGATATTTATTCATCACCGAAGAATGTAAAAGATAGTTGAGAAGAAATTAAAATAAACACTGCGTAGAAGAAACGCACAAAATAATGAATGAACAACAGACTGGTGACTAACTACTACCCAAGAAGATGCGTAGAGAATCGGAAATGCAATGTTGAAATACTTTTCGGATCCACCGTAGATGCTGTATTGGAGAAAATAGCTCGGATCACCTTGTACGATGCAACCTGCACAACTTCTCCTTACTTTGACTCGTGCAACACGTCGGTACATATTTGACGGGAAAAGTCTGTGATATACTCTGTATAATGTTCACTTCGAAGCAGAAAAAAGTTTCATGATTCCAAGGGGCACGTGCGCCCGGATAAGAGAATAGACATCGACGTTGCCAAGTCCACCATGGAATATTACGAATTCCAGGCGTTCGTCGGAGAGAGTTTTTCAGCTGTGTGTGGACATATTCCGACAACTTATTACTAATTCTGACTATGTCAGGAGGCATCAGTGCAAGAACATATCTCGACTACGTGCCGGACGCCAGTTTAATTTTACGATACACACGGAGCCGGAGTTTACTGAATCTGACAAATTGCTGAACATAAATAACTCGTTGCGGAAAATGAATGTTATTGATTGCTTACACCTCTTCCCACAGAAGTATTTTCCATTGCAAATCGCCACTAGAAATTGCTGTACAATTATCGAAAATATTTCTCACGTTATCAAATTCGTTTGTATGTAACAAATAGACTGCGGATCTTTGTACGGAATAAAAATGTTTTGCATTGATCGTGAGAAACCGGAATAACATAAAAATTGATTTCATCCCTTAACGACTTTGTTCGATTAGAAGTAACATTACAACTTTCGCTTTTCCGAATAAGATTTGACATTATAAAAATCGGGCATTTTGCGAGAACCTGAATACCCTAACCCTGTGGCCAATTTCGAAGCGAAAGTGAAAAGAATGAGAACGGGATGTTCGAGAGGTAGCACCACGGGCAATGTGGTGCAAACGGGGTGTTTGCTTTTTGTCGTTGGAACGGTAGCGCGTGAGACGAGCCGGAGAAAAATGCTCCGAGATAAAATAAAGGTCGTGAGGCATGGTGGAAGGGTGGAACGACAGCATCCGCGAGGGACGCTCGATTTAACCCCGTTACGCTAAGGAAGAGGAATCGATGGGCCACGCGCATCCGGGAGATAAATCCTCGATAACCAAGGGGACAACCTTGCCCAAGCCAATAAGGGGTTGGAAAATACGCTTGCGACTTTACCGGGTTAGCAGTCCGCTATCCCCGCAACCCTTAGCATCTCGAAATCAAGATTTCATCTAATGCGGATTACGTTTCGATCCGATATCGAGGGTTCCGTGCGGTTGGTTCGCGTAAGAAACAAAACCAGCCGCCGCGGCTAGCAGGCTGGAAAATTTTTAAGCAGTGAACGTTCCCCTCTTGTTACTTTAAACAAATTGGGGAAATGCCCTCCGTGGGGCGCGTCCCCGGCTAGAGTAGAGGATTCCGAGAAATTTCTTTTAAAAGGTGGCTCTGAAACTGGCGAGAGTGGATGCCGATGAAAGATAAAGCGTGCTATTCCAAAGACACGCCTTATATTTAAGAGCAGCAAGCTGCACGCTCGTCTCGTCTTCATCCTCCAAGAAAACTTCCTCGTAAGTCTGATTAACTTGCCGCGTCGCGTCGCTTCAGTTAGCGCAGCAAGCATCGTAAATTAATCGCTTTATCGAGACAAAAGATCACGGCTTAATTACGTAAAGCGTCCCTCTTCGAGCTCTGTATTGAAGTGTCCGTCGTTGCACGCAACCCGATTGTCCACGTTTAAAAGCAAAAGCTTATCAGCGCTCTTCTACCTTGGCAGACGCAGTTCGCGTCAAGTTCTATTGGTCGGGGTGAATAAAAACTGTGAATAAACGGCCGGATTGCTCGCAAAAATCCGTGCACGAAAGAAAGGAGCCTTCAAGCTAAATAAAATTGTTTTCAGCAGATAAGAAACGCATCTCCATGGGAAGGTGAAATCCGTCTGGAACGACAGAGATACGAGAAGGTCGTCAGCGGTAATAACAATACTCTCAGCCAATCGGGAGATTAAAACGTGAAATAAAGTTATAACACTTTGGGGAAACAGCATAAAATAGTCTTCGTGAATAGGCAGAGTAAACTTACTTTTGACAGTTTAAAGGAAGTTACATGGTTCGGGCGCAAGCACCTAGTGTTAGATCCGGCCACCCCCAAATAGGGATAAAGTACTAAGTAAAACACCAGAAGCGGGGGTGAAACCCCGAAAAGGTAAGTAGGCCGAGGTGTGAAGGGGGTAGACTAGTTTTTCCAGGATTGCAAGGGTGCGGGATACGCTGATTTCTCGATAATGCAAACGATGGGGTTTTTCAGTAGTCAAAAGCGCTAGATAAAAGCTTATATCATCCATCATTCCCAAAATTTTCCAATGAAAGATAATATTGTAAAAATTATATATTGAAGCAATAATGGGGGGGGGCACATACTGAACGAAAAAAGTATGATTCTACGCAAGAGGAAATTCCGCAAAAGATAACTTTTATCGTCACTAAGTTTATGTAACCTCTACAAAGTTTTTTTTAGTAGCGCATAGCGAATAGATACGCCAGTCAGGCAACTTTAATAAGATTGTCGGGGATCACGTGTCAGTGGTGCAAGTTTTGTAACGAGCAGAATAGGGACGTCACTTGAGAAACAGGTATTGAAACTTTTTTTCCCCCTCCCTCCTAGAAAGGAAAACGGGGCGAACAGTTTACAGACAATCCGAATAATTTTCATTTTACATCAGCCAAGTGGTAGTATATTGCAGCCACTTCGGGGACGAACGAAGTAGGTCGCGGTCTCCACTTTACATTTACTAATCTATTTAAGTATTCATGTCTCCGGAGGTTTATGCCTTTCCTCGTAGTGAACTCGAAAGTACGGAAGCTGTTGTTTTCACCAGTACCACCACTACCACCTACCACCTTCCATCGTAGATTGAGTTTTGATGTTCCTCAGGATACGCTGTGTGTCACGTTCGTGCCGTGCGAATGGAACGACGTGTTCTCATCCGACAATGTCATTAGTAGTTTTGCTATCGGTATTTGTAGTTAGGAGCACTGATGAGCCATTAGGTACTATTATGCGGCGCTCGGAACGGAACAAATTAATCAGTACAGTGGGGATTTTTATGGGAAATAGCAATTGCCTGCATCGATTGCAAGAAACAGGATTTTTGAATAGGCATAATGGATATATGTTCATCCTCTTTTAGCGGCGGCTCAAGTTGTGTGAGAAAGAGAGGCTATCTAGCGGGCCCTGCCCTAGATTCAGAGTTGTGCTAATTCGATAAAGATATACGCAGATACGTTTTATTATTACACGATCTTTAGTTATTCATGGTAGATTGTGAAATGTTTGTGTTAGCAAATTGTAGCAATCGAGTAGATAGTCCTTAATACGTCCTTTATTGGACCGAGTATATCGGATATCTTCCCGATAAACATTTCGGCTCGGCCTCCATGGAAAATACGTTCATCATAGCGGAGTGTTCAATAGAAGTTGTACAGGTTGATATAGCGTCACGATACACAATGATACAGTCCACACACGGTATCCGGAGGAGTTACGAGCCTTTGGGGGTTGATAATTCCATCCGTCCGCGCACAATGCTCAGACGACGGATACGGTGTTGCTGAACGCGAGGGTTCACCGGCCGCAACGCCCTTCTAGTAACCTGTATGAGTGAAATTGCCCCTGAAATTTATGTTCCTATTGGGGATGATCGCTTCCCTCGTCAGAATCCTGTTTGCTACCTGCTCGTGAATCCCTTCACGGATACTTGCATTTTGACGGATGATTTGACCAATCCCGCCGCAAAGATGCTGCCACCTTTTCACGGAAAATTTAAAATTCAGTGTCACAGTCGATCAAAAAAGTATCGATATGACCCGAGAGAATTCGGGCACTTGGATCAACTGATTTTTTGCTTGTTCCTGTAGAACGTGGCGATCTAAAATGAGGAGAATTAGGGTACTTGTCGCTATTGACCAGCCTGTTCCTATTAATGTGCTAGCAATTAAATGGAAAAATGAATATAATTGGCACTGTAAGGTTGACATTATACAGGATATTTTCTCCATTTTCTCAAGGTCATTTCTTTCGAGATTTCAAGGTCATCGAAGTTTCTATTAATGGGGCTACATATTTTCATTACAACAGTCTTGGAGCTTATGAAAAAAAACAAATTTAACAATGGGCGATATGTTAACCCTCGCGTGACCTTTATCGAGAAAATCATGAAACGTTTGCCATTAATTTCAATACCTAACTCCACTTTCTTACTAAACAGTATATTTATATTGTACAGTATATTTCACGTTCGCGTGCTTTTACTTTTATAACACGAAACTTCGTGAACACACTTATTTTAAAAAGAATAACAATTGTTAAAGGAGCAGTATTTGAACAGACACGTTAATTGGAGGCACACAAATATGGACGAGCACATTAACTGGCGGCAGACTATATTGTGTTCAAAGCATTTCTAAAGGAAATGTCCATGAAGCATTTCCACACTAATTGAGAGAAGAACCCTTCGTTTTATTTTAATTACATTATTGTGGAATATTAACATTTTTAACTTGAAAAAGATATTCTAGTTGAAAGAAAGAGTTTTGGGATATCAATATAAACTATTAACAATTTATATTAAAATGAAACCATTCAAAAAATGGAATAAAAATTTTACTTTGCCTTCCAAAAATGTTAATTGGCCGAAAATAGCGCAGCAACATCTTCTAATGCGTTTACAGTTTTATTGTTGTTGCGAATGCACAAAATCTGCAATCTGTTAATATACGTTCAAATCATTCTTTCAACGGTTATATCCACAATATTTCCATCGCAAGTCCCGACTAGTAATAGCGCGATGTTTGAACAAATGCTCTTTTGTTATTTTTGCAAAAAAAAAAAGAAAGGAAAACACGGCGGGCCGTTCGGTTCGATTGCTCGGTGCTCCTGGCGCGAAAGTAAACGGAAAATCGCATTCAGTTACTGCGCTCATTCACGACCTCCGCGAGAACGTAATACATACATCGTATTCGGTGCCCTGAAAGTTCTCGTGCTCCGCAGAATTGAGAACGTTTCGCCCTTGAACGCGATTCCCGTGTTTTTATTTTTAGTCAACCGAAAGCGAAATTTGCAAAGTACCTTCCGTACTTGGGTCTCATAATGAATAGCGAGTTTATGCGTGTCGAAACGTCGACGGAACACACGCAATTAAGAGTGACGCGTGTTCGCTGTGAATTACTGCTTGCTACATTTTCCCCGATGGAAAAGATTTGTGGGTTGCGGGAAATTTAAAACCCTTCAGCTACCGCGTTGGCTTATTGAATTATTGTGCGCATTGCGGTCCGATTGCGGTCAATAGGGAATGTGATTTTTACGAAACGGAAGAGCATTGCGGGCATGACGATGTCGGCCCGTGGAGACCAGTTCGATTGTGTTTGCAACGGACTTTAAACGACGTGTATTTTGCAGTGCGGCGTTGAGTTAACAACACCGCCGCGACGGTGTTCAACTTATCGACGTTTTACGATTTTATGGAAATTCCCGTTACGTTAGAGCAGGCCTGGTAACACTGGCCTCCCCCCACTACCAGTGTACTGGTTCCCCCACTATCAACTATGTCGTATTGTCCACACCGTGTTTTATACTCTCCTACAATCCCCCACGTCTTTCTACACCCCACAGGGGTTTAGTGGGGGAGACTCAGGAGTAGGGAGAGGTGTCGTTCGTGGCTCGCGAGCCGTAAGTTACTCAGGACACGTTCACAGGTCGTTCAGCCGAACCGCCTACAATCGAAAGTGGCAAGTCCATGCAAAATGCGACACGCAAACAATGAAACCAGATTGTATCACCTTATAAAAATAACAAGGCTGCATGTGTTCAAATTCTGCTCATGTGATCATGTGCTCATTCGGAGAATCGTTTTTCCACGAGAGCATTCCACAAATCCAATAATTAAGAGATGAGTAGCTTGAAAGTTGTCACCTTAAGCCATTTGGTAGTTATCGTGTTAACGCAGAGCTTGGAATTTTAGAATTCCGACGTTTTTTATTCAGAGTTTCGTTACACGTCGGGAACATAAAATATATGATGAAGGCGAAGAAGAGGCGGGAGTAATGTGGAAAAAATTACTTTCTTTGAGGATGGATTAACTTGTACCACCTGTTTCGGTACAGACCGAGTCGTACTACTTTTTTCCAGAAATAACCAACTTGTTACACTTGACGGATTAAAACGAAAATGAACTGCTTCAACGACAAACCCATACCGCTCATTCCGTTCGTGTATAACACATGAACACAGACATGTTCCTCTTACCTGCAAAATACTGTGACAGTAATCATTTCTGCAAATCAAGTTGGCTCAGTGCAACGCATAATTTCGCATAGCAAATATAATATTATTCACCAACGAGGGATCATATTGATAATAGATCATAATAGATCATAGTAGATCATAGTGATAATCAACGAATTTATTACACATTAGAGACCTGTCCTTGCAGAAATTTTTATCATGTTTTCAACTTTGAACGATTTTTATTAACCTTTAAACAGTCTTTTATTCCAATCTGAAATAATTCCAACCTGCGTGATTTTTTCATGTTGCGCGCATGGAACTAATACACTTATTTTTTCATGTAGAATCACCCCCTTTTCGCTTGTACCACCAGTTACCGAACACAACACCCTGTATGTAGTTTAGATTTTATCAACTCCTCGACAGAAGTTCGTGCTTTTTAAATTCGACAAACCAGGACTTTCATTGTTAAACTACGTTTTCCTCGCAGTTCATGTTTTATAATAGACCAGACATTTTCGACTGGATTGCATCGGGAGACTGGGTCGTCGTTGTAGTGTTTCTTGCTTTCCACTCGGCGTAAATGCGGCTTCGATGTTTGGGCTCGTTATCCTCTCGAAGCGTTCACTAGTCCACAGCTTTATCAAACCAGAGCCGCATATATGTAAAGGGACCCGTTTCGTAGGATTTAATAGCTTTTCAATGGTATATTACCTGCAAAGACGCAATATGGATCCGAAATCACAAACATTGAAACTTCAAACACCAAACTTGCACTTATCGTTGGACGTTTTTAGCACAGTAATTAGACCAGGCTTAACTGACAGATGAAATTTGTTTCTCGCGATCGAAATTGAAATATGATATATGAATTTATGATTTCGGCGCCAGGTTCGATCAATTATAAAGAGACAGCAAATGTTGCAATTATTTAAACATGTATCTCGACGTTTCGATCCCTATGTGGATCATTTTCACAAAGAACATTTATTGCGTCCGAAAATAATGCAAGAAAATTATAATTTGGCAAAAATATTATAACACAGCCGTGTAGATAATTCGTTGATAATGTTGCAATTAAATGTTTATGGATACATTACACATCGAAGTGTTCGAGTTGTTTGTTGACTCAAGATGAAAATGAAAAGCGTCTGAAGTGTAATAACGACTTCCAAGGACGAATTAACTGGCTATCGCCAACCAAAAGATGAAAAAGCAAAGAATCGATCCGAGTAATATTGAGTGACCCGAATCCGATAAACACTTATAAACGGCAGCTCGCACGCGCACGCGAGCGGATAAATTTTGCGCAACCCGCTAAACCTGATGTAATCCAAAACTTCAGCTCTTGAACGCCGCAGTAAATCCATCACGATTCTATCTACCACTTGATCGACTCCGAGTGGTCCAAAACTCGCTGGAATAGTCCCTATGAATTCGGTCAGGCCGAGCACGCATCGAACTATCCAAAATGTCGATCATAGGGATTCTTTTATTGCCTTCACTATCGTAAAGTTTGCATGACACTCGCCCGAGCTTCGACATTTCGGTAAATGGGACCGCAACCGGGTGAACGCTCGCTCGCAATCTAACGCAGAACTTCGGTTCAATATGCTAGACGCTGCTACCATGACTCTTCAACAAAATGATGGGAATCGGGTGAACGATCAACTTCTGCATGATAATGCCAACTCACGTTGAACGGGTGCCGACGGTTTATTTAATCCCGGAGCATCGATCTGAGTAATTGTTAGAATGATACTCCGCGAATCAGATGGAGTCGAAGTCGACGTTCAATTAACGAAGATAAATTGTAACTTGGTTGTGTAAGGTAAAAGGACGAGTCAGGAATACCCTCGTATTGAATTGGTTCGCAAGTTTTTGCTATATTATCCTATATTATATGGAAAGCTATGTATGTACAGGGTAACAAGAAATAACGGAGTTAATCATTTCGTATTATAATTCTGTCAAATTGACGAATTTTGAAAAACCAAATAATGTTCAAGATGTTCAAGACCCACTTTTATTTCTAAACAGCGGAACGGCTCGAGTAGTTGTCGCGGCAACGTGCCCCGATCGGCAACTGCTCACACACACTCACACATACCACTAGCGGCAACCTGTTACACTTATTGCAATGTATAATAATTCATCGAAGTCTTTTCTAAATGGGTCTATATACTTTAAGTATGAAGTGCGATATGTTAACCTCCACATGACCTTCAACGAGAACATGTGATGTCCCCGCAGACATAATTATCGAAAACCGCTAATATTTTGGATTTTGGGGCTTCGAAGGGTTATCAATTAATGTGTACAAAAATTTTCTCAAAATATGAAACTGCATGAATTGAATTCTGACCTCGGAAAACAGGTTTCCAGCCCGCTGTGCACCGAGATGCGCTGGCGTCGATGTTTCGTTTACTCGCTATGTATCGTTCTCTACGGTCACACGGTGACAGCACATATAAACAACATTTTGATCCCGATTTTCAGATTCCAAAAATACCGACCAATTGCAATTTCCTCGAAATTCCTTTCCACGTCATGCAGTTAACAAATTCTTGTAAATTCGCCAGAAAATCCAGATCGTACGGGCCAATATAAAAAAAAGTTATCTGTTTCAGAGTGCCCAAATATTAATGGGAGTCATAATGTACAAGTATCGAGATATTTAAATACCTACATGTTCCATCAGGGTCGAAATGGTCAGGTGCGACAACAAGACGATGAACAATGCGTATCAATTCGACAGTTCTTTTTCAATTCCGTTCGTACGCACACTGCAAACGCCACACTATGGAGCTTCAGCTTCATCGAAAGAGCTCGCCCGTGACCCTATAGCGAAGGAACTGCCTAGTATTATATGTATATACGTTCCAATGTGTGTTGCAGAGTCTATTGAAGGCTACATCATAGAGGACGACACTTTCGGATATGAGTGGCTAACCGACCGTAGCCAATAAACTCGGCCCGCATTTCCGACAGGGCGAAAAGGTGGAGGGACCGAGGCTGGGAAGAAGGAGGCGGTTTAAGGAGGTGGAGGAGGTTGGCAGTCCGATTTTCCATCGCGACGCACTTAGGGAAGAAGCTTTCTCGCGTTGTCCGCGGGACTATGTTGCCAGGAGTTTTTTTCTTTCTTCTTTCTTCTTTTTTCTTTTTTAAAGAGCTCTTCCCCGTCGCATCCAAAAGTGCATGTACATGTCAAGCCACGGAACGGGCAGCAAGCAAATATCTTACCGGATATACGTGCGCGACGTCAAGACAAGATCTTGATCCTATACATGCTCGGCCCCATGTGCATGTGCATGCATATCTCATGTTCCCGATATGTACTTATGCGCGGTAAACCTTGCCGACGGATACTGGATGTAAAACAATAACTCACTGCCATTTTCAGACATTGTTAGTAGCCACTGTTAGCTCGTCAGTCAACGAACTCGATAATCGAAACGACAGAAAGCAAAACGAGTTATCTCTACACGATTTTTATTGTCACCGCGTCGAGACACCGTATCTCACGGTGTATCTTCACTTTCCTATGCTTTAAATCGATGAAACCATACTGCTGTCGTCGTTTATTCCAACAATAACCTCAGAAATATCATGTCGTCGCAACTTGTGTACGACCGATATAATAAATCGAAATTGACTCGTTCTATCCCCCACAAAAGCAAGTGTCTGTTAAAAATGAAAAGAACAGACGAAGAATCCTCGTGAAGAAATCACGACATTCGTGTCCTATTTCCCTGCGAAGTCTTAGATAATGCTTTGAAACATTTATCTTCGAAATTCTTTGAAGCTCTGCCTCTAAACCTCCAGATGGGACACAACAATCAACGGATCTACCAAGCACACGTCCCTTCAGGACCTAACGTCTCTGTGGACCACTTTAGGGATCGCATTCGCCCCACTGACGTGCAATGAACGTAGTTCATGGAGTTCAAGGTGTCATTTGAAGATCATGTCATGATGCAACACGAAATTATACGTGGCAATTTAAGAAAAATATCGATGACCTTGCAAACTACGAGAAAAACAACATTTTTAAAAAACAACCCCTTCTTTAAAAGAAAAAAAAAAGCGATTCCAGATATTCTCTCGGCGCTCAAGTTTTTTTGCAAAAAAACAATTTAGTGAAATTGTATTTTGTTGTCGAATAAATTATTTTGTTTGAACTGAAGAGTTCACCAGAGTTTTCAATTTGATCCAGTCACGTGTGCGCCGTATATTGAACACCACTGGCTTAAAAAAATACGAAACCTTGATGGATGTTTGTTTTCCCGAACCACTTCGGCCGAGAACACAGAGTCTGCTGGCTGCTGGTCTCATGTGATCGCTCAACAACAACTTCTAAATGGCGTTTCATTCATATTCGAACTCTAGCTTTCAATTTTCCTTTCGACATGCTTAATAATTTAATAACAGTTTTGTTTGTACCGACATGGAAAATTTTCGAATTAACGTTCGCCAACGAGACTTTACCGGATGGGTATGTGAGTAATTTTTCCAAACAAAATGGTTTATTGGAAACGATATTACCTTTTTTACTTGAAAATCAAATGACACGCATATTAATTTTCTCATATTAATTTTTCGCGAGTTTAATACCATACAGGGGTTTGCTTATGAATTTTCAATAAAAATACTGCCCTTCGCCGATCCTACTCATAAAAATGATTTTTAATCGTTGATGGAAAACGAAATCGGAACAGCAGTTTTATTAGTTTTTAGCTTCGCCCTACATTGGCTTGTAGAATCACTCATTTGATAACTGAAAAAATTAATAACACGTAGAAAACACGTCGAAGCGCAATTTATTCCCATTCGATCCTAATATTTATTATTTATTGTGTTCGTATAAACTAAAATTCTCACGTGAGATATATCTTTGACAACGGCGTTTAAAAACTATTATGCATTTAGTATTTCCTGCATAAATTCTTCATTAATGTAAAAAAAATTGTACGAGTATCCTCATTGCACAAAAAATTCTTTTTTTCCTCTTTAGTGCATTTTAATATAAGCGTGGTTTTCAAAAAGTGGTTTTTATATATATATATATATATATATATATATATATATATATATATATTCTACTTTTTAGTCGTTTATAAATGGAATGCAAAATATAGCAATACTGGTATGAAGCACTAAGACATAGAAATATGCGAGATAGAATGAGGGGATGACTCCGAGAGATGACGTGTCTTGATGGAGTCCGAAATTGTCTGAAATGGAACTGAATGAACGGAACGCCACGACCACACTGAGCTCCATCGATGCGAAGTGGATCAGTAGGGTGGGGATGAGTCGGAGTGAGAACGCGTAGTGGAGTAGGGAGCGCTGGCGCGGAGTGGGGATCGCTGAACGCTATGACGTATTTAAGTATTTACTACCGAGTGTCGCGCGACGAGGTGTGACGGTTTATGTTAAAATTTTGTTTTTCTTTTACTAAAATTCGATTACAAGATTTCACGGATACAACAACAACAACTCGTACCTCTACACCTAGAGCAGAACTAAGTTCTGTTGGGCGTTTCGCAACTTTCACTGGATTCTTTGAAACAAGCACTCTCATAACAACCGATAATTGGATAACCTAACTAACGTGATCAACAGGCGTGGCTAAAGATGAAGAACTGCCTAACTATCTACCTAGCTAACTACCTGCCCAATTATCTGCTTTCAGCTCCTGAGAGACATGTTAATAACAATGTAAGTACAAATATCCAATAACAGGAGAGCATCAGAGCGATCTAGTGCTCAAGTGCAATCTGTTTTGCAAAAGTAAGAGGATGAGTGGAGTTCTGTTAGTTGTCGACTTCTAATCGATGGATTATTACGCAGACGTAATAAAAGACAAGGAAAATTTAAGCGTTAAAAATTTTACCATAATCGGCGAAAAATACCATGTAGTTTCATTTGTTGTACAGTAAACTCCCGTGTAATTTATTTATTCGCGCAAATTTCCTTCATATCAGTGAGACTTCAAAGAAACAATTAACGGCACACAACACCAAACGATTTCAAGATAATTATAATTATTAAAAAATTCAGAAAATTCTAGATCTGTTTCACAATTGTGCTCTTCGTAATTCGAGCATTGAATGCAATCTTTATCATTGCTCTCTCAGCATACTACAGATCCTTCAGTGGTGCCGTTCGATAAAATGGCTTAGTTTTGAATAGCTTTTAAGGCCTCTGCTTGTTTTACTGTTTTTGGTGCGTTTACTTTTACTGCCTCGTCACTCTATTCATGGGTACTCTTTTCACGAGTAAAATCTATTCGTTACGCGTCAATTGTTTAACGGAATATGTTAACGTTCGATGATTGCATAAGTTCGTGCCCGATTTTCATAGATAGCACAAACTGTACTGCACGGCGGAGTGTAAAACAGAAAGAAATTATATAGTCACCATTCTTCAAAATTTAACCATCGAATTTTATTTTCAAATTGGACACGAATATATGAGTACCTATTAAATGAACATTTTCTTATATATTGTTATTCTATTATGGGAAAATTCTATTATGCGAATAGTTGTTGTCCCTAATTACTTTACCTAAAGAAGGTTCTACTATACACCTTGACCGATGGAGCATAGTCTGTAGCAGTATTATACTGAACCTTTGCAGTAGGGTTGGGACATTTAGTCGCACGAATAGATTAGGACAGTTAATGGCCAGACCAAAGGGAATTGCGCTCATTGAACAGCTCGAATGAAACATTCCAAAGCTACATAAACATTGTTTAGCGTAATGTAAAGTTGATATATTTCGCAAATATCCTTGTTATTTACTATTAATCTGTATTAAATTAACACAACCTAGAGAAGAGAACCATGATTTCGTATTTTACGAAAATAATTCAAATTACGTAAATATAAGAGCTCTCAAGAGAATATCAACTGTGAAGAATGTAATATACATATAATACATAGTATACAGATATTAGAATATTATATAATATACTGACTGATGTCAAGGACCCAAAAACATAGTCTGCAATTGGTTTTAGAAATCAAAAACCTCAAGAAAAATCGAAAAAATGCTGATTTCACATGGAAGTTCTACAGTGACAACGTTTATATTTTTTCAGTACCGATATATACTGTTATAGTTATTGTTCATGAATTTTTCCAGATTTTATGGTTTGGTGCGCCGTAGTTGAAAAAAATAAAAACCGGTTTTTTCTATTTTTTCTTTTCCGCGAAGAACTAAGTTAACCTCACAATCTTTACGTTTTATTTATTCTGTAAGTCTATTAAGCATTGATGAACCTTGCACATTTTACAGAAGTAATTGAAAAATGAAATCAACTTGAGAGTTTGGTAACTCTTTGACTACGCCGATTACGCAGACTATGCCGACTGCGCCAATGGATTGCCGTTGGCCGCGTCGCTCGGTCTGTCTCGTTTGTTTGTATACATCTGACTTGCTCCCCGCGTCACGCGCCCGATTAGTGTGCTCGTCTCCACCAATAGCGCGTTAGAGTCAAGAATGCGTGTGAGAATAGGCGTCTAGGTACTAGTCTGACCACTCAGGTGTTCTTTGCGTCCCTCTTGCCCCATTGCCGTCCCGCTAGTTTACACTCTTTCACTGGTCAGTACATAGAGGGTGAGTCGGTATACTGGTAATGAGGGAACCGCCACCGGTATACTGATAGTGTGATTGATGAAGCGACAGCGGGGAGAAGTTACTCGGGCCTGCAGTAGAATGCAGTAAGTGAGTAAGTAAGTAGAGTAATGTTCCCTGACACATAACAAATGTTAGCCCCTGTCTCCCGTAATTCAGTCAAACTTATGACTCTCGCAGAACGCAAACCGTCTCCGGAAATTTAAAAGATGAGGAGCTCTCCCAGGGCCCGACACGATCCCTTAACACTTCCTTCTGGCAAGTGTTGAAACTTCAGCCGCAAACATATTAAAAGGTATCGCGGCCTCGAAATAATTCGATCCATTTGGTATGGAAACAGGGTGCTCAGGGTGACGAGCGACGAGAGAAAGACGAAAGAGACGAGCGAGACAGGGCGGGGAAGAAAACTGGTAAGAAGAGGATCCGCTGCGGGCGGATGCAGTGCCGACGCCGCGCCAGGAACACGGGCGAGACGGTCCCGGAAAAGAAAGCGGGATAGCGGCGCTCCATCTTGCGTCGCGAAGGCAATATTGCTCGAAGACGCTTTAAAAGTTTGGTAATAGGGTTTGCCACCCTTTCACGACCCCGGTTCGCCGTAAAATTCGGACTCTAGTCCCCCTGTCACTGTTTCATCCCGTGTCTCTATCCCGCTATCCTTTGGCACTTTCCGTTCAACGTTGCAATTCCTCCGCGAAACCGATTCTTCCTGATATTATACAGTCGCCTATACCGTGGGCTCGAATGTTCAGAGGTTGCCAAATCGTTGGTGTAGCCAACCCCGGCGTATGAATCTTAGGAATTGCCGCTGTGTCGACGTCGGAGCTGGGTCAACCCGTCGCAGAATTTTTATCTCCGAGTTCTCGATTGTTTCCTGTTTGTTGTCCTATTGAAAATAACATTCTCTTTGTCTTTACACGCGGCCGGAACATGCGACGTGGCAACATCGCATACAGGCGGAACATCAGTCTGATCAGCTGGTCCACGGTTTAGAAGTTATTAACGAAAAACACGGACCAATCAGAGCGCGATCTAGACGTGAGTTGGCACAGTCCGTGTTTTTCGTTAATAACTGCTGAACAAAGCCGTGGATAACATTTTTGCAAAGGAAAATGTTGCTTCAAATGATCTCAGGAACCTCCCATTTCCGGCTGTTGAAGGAATTTTGGAACACCCTGTATAAGTCTATGGATATAACGCGAACAACTCGAAATCACTTCAAATCGGACTGACACAGCGTTGCCACGTTTACCATGTTCCAGCTGTGGTGTATGTACAGTAATGTACACTTTCACTATATTGTCTTTTATTCAACTGTCCTCTTCTTCCGCATTCCCTATTGATGCCCGATCGTTGTTTATCGTATCGGTTCTCATTTCCTTCCTCTCTCTATCTACTCGTGTTCTTCTATTCTTCTTTATTTTCTTCAAACTGATACGAATGGTTTCCTACGCTCCGATGACAATATGTCTCAATGACGTTGTTTACAATTACCTTGTATCTCCGTTAAGAGACATACTATACTATGGCTGTAACGTAGTTAATGAGAGTGAAACTGAAATGCTAACACAATGTATCTACTATGGACTATTTCTGGCGATTTGATTGCCTTGGACATGTTCTCCGAGGATCTGACTCGACAACAGCACAGTGAAAATAAAATTATTTTCCCTCGATACGGATTGTTGGAATTTTTAAAGAATTTCACTCTTGGCAATCGATTAACATACACACGAGCTACAAGCGGTTAAAAATGGTGAAAATCGTAGTTTTCAACGACTTTCGATCAGTTTCTGCTTAAAATCCACAGAGTCGTATATCTTTCGGTGCGTGCCGCTTTTTTTTCTGGGTCAACCGATTTCGATAACATTTTCAGCACGTGTATAACTAAAATAGATCTACAAAACTTATATCTTAAACTTTCATTAAGGGCCCAAATAAGAAGGTGTTAGAAAATGCCTTTTTTAGTTTTGCACGTAACCTTATAAATCATAATTTTTGTAAAATCTTTTCTGCATATCATTTCGCAATCCAATGCTTCTAATTGATTATAAAAAATCAGATCGTTTGGTACAATTATAAAAAAGTTATTCTGTTTTAAAGAGCGTCCTTCGAATACTGTAGTGTCTCAATTCAGGAAATACGATCCTATTGCTAGATCGTCTGCCAACGGAAATATTTTATTAACAAAAGTTTCTCTCGCTTCGCAAGAGTTCTACCAGTGCATAATTGACATGCACGCGCGCACATGCTTGCTAGTAACGAGAATTTCTTGGTTCTAGTACAGCATTCCTTGAATTTCGCGTATTCAACACCGCTGCGCTGTTCGTTTGATCAAATACTTTTAATCACGAGTAGTGCCGGAGTGTCCAGTGGCATCGAAACCGGCAAAAGTAGTTATACGGTCAGGTTTCAAAGTTTCATGCGTACCAGTTGTCCAGGAAATTACAAGTGTATCGCCTGATAGAGAGAGAGAGAGAGAGAGAGAGAGAGAGAGAGAGAGAGAGAGAGAGAACGTAGAATAGGAAGCACTTGTCAAAAGCGAAATCGATTCGGCCGGCGAGTTCGACGTGTGGCGAGAGTCATCTGTCCATCGATCAAACCCGCGAGCCTCTATCGATGGGCGCTAATCAAACAAATTCACATTTTAACTAATCAAATAAAAAAGGAGAAGACCACCCGAGAGCTTTACTCGAATATAATTTGAACTTTATTCGCGCGACCCGCGTCCCGGGCGATGAATGGTGTATGCGAACAGGGGGCCGATCAAATAACGCGATTCTAAAAAGCAGACGGGGGATAAATTAAGCGGGGAAGAATGAACGCGGAGAGTCCGTTCACAATTCGGCGGGAGACTGCCCTTTCCTCCCCTCCCGGAATCGAGCGATTTGAATCCGACCGAATTAAAACGGGTTCACGAGCCATTAAGCGGACGCGGCAGAAAAGAACGAAAGTTTTCTGGTAGACCCGCCGTGCAAAAGGAGAATCCCGATCGAATTTATAGGCACTGATACGGATCTCGTGCGACCGCTTCGTTTTTCGGATTGTTTTTTCCAAGTTTCACGCCCACAAGAACCACCGCATCGATCGAGGCTGTGTGCGGAGTCGCCAGGTTAAGACTTGTCTCTCCACTATAGGGTAGATCTTATTCTTCAACTATGAAATTTTGAGCACGCCACCGTATTTTTGTGCATAAAGACATTCTAATCGCTGTAACTGGAAAAGAAAAGGTACGGCAAGGGGTTAAACTTCAATTGCAGGTTACAGAAGATAAGCACAAATTAATAAAGTAAATGCATAAAATCCGCAGTCTAGTAATTAATAATGTACAATGAACGGGGATACGAATTTTGCCCTGTTCTTTGCATTTTTCATTTTAACAGACGAGATTATATGTTAACTTTCAAGGTTAAAAAACGTTCGTACCTCAATCTCCATAATTATCTCATATTCTGCAAAGTTTCAGCTTTCATTTAAAAAATATTTCATCGCTCTATCTCATTTCTATCGAGAGTTGTTTGATTTTGACACAGATTTCGTCGGTTTGGCCCATAGTGCGCCGCGCCGCTTCGACGCGGCATGTTTGTAAAGTCGAGCAATTGCTATAGAGCGGTAGCGTGTGGACACAATATTAAACCCCCAAGGAGAACCAGCCAGCCTCTCTGCCTCGCCGACGTTCAAAGATCGCGTTACGATGCACAACGCCGGAAATGGCGTGTGAAAGAACTCATCGATCATCGTCGGGTAGTCGTGACCGCGCGCTGAAATTGAACAACGAACGATACCTCTTTGCGAGTAAATTGCGGGGCAGGCCGTCGGAGTATACCGGGTGGATTTGATCTAGCGTTTAACGTTTCCTCACTACTCTTTCATTTTTTAATACGCTCGTTGCCTGCTGCTTCGACGACAGAGTCCGTGGTTATAACATCCTACTACCTATTAAATGCTACTCTTACGTGTTACACTCCGCGAAATAAGACACTATACAAAACCATACAAATCTACAGTGAGCCACGGGAAGTATTTCAACGCACTTTAAAAGAGTATAACTTTTTTTATAATTGTACCAAACGACCTGATGTTTTGTAAAGAATTAAAAGCATTGGTTTACTAAATGATCTGCAAAAAAAGGTTTTCTAAAAATTACAATTTACATTGTTGCATGCAAATCTAAAAAAAAAGCAATTCTTAACAGGGACCATAACTATTATAAATAAAACGAAAAAAGTCCTAGAATGACAAGTATTTCATGGACTAAAATCGAAATAAATATTTGTTTCTTCGTTTAATAACTCCAGTAGATCGAGAATAACCATGAGCACTTTTAAATTTCAATTGTTTCATGTAAAAATCATTTGGAATTGTGATAAAGTAATTTTTAACGGTGTCTCAGAGTCGCCATTCGAGTGCAAAGGTTTAATATACGGAATGCAATTTTTAAAAAATGCAAATTAATCTACCAGGATCACGATAATTCGGAATATGTCACTCTCAACATTCCTGGAGTGGATTGAAAACCTCCTGAACTCGTTCGGCTTAATTTAATCGGTCACAGAGTATGTAAATGTTGGTGATATCTCCGATCAGCGTCACACGCGAGTTCTTATCGAGCAGATTGCGTCCTGAGCATTTACATGGCGAAATGCGGCAATGCACGCGATAATAATTCAAACTTCCGGATGAAAGCAGGCAGGTTAAGGGCAATATGTCTTTACTGTCGATTACTCAAGTCGTTTGGAATATTGTCGCGATGGACACGGAAAGTTGCACATGTATCATTAAATTCATACAAATTAATACACGAATTTAATTAGTAAATTATCGAGTAGAAGTAAAAATAAAAATTAAGAAAACTATTAGTAAAATTAATACAATTGAAACAAAAATTTGTTCAACTTGTTGGTCAGTGTACGTATAAACATATACGATCAGAAAATTTGGCAAACATGCACATGGCCAAAAATAATATTTCTAATTTTAAAGTAAATTTTTGAAATATATATCATATTATCCACCCACCCCTAGTAAATGTCTACACGTGTGATGAGGAACGTGTCCGACTCGTTATACTTATATAAACTACGTAATGTAAGTTGATTTAGAAGTTAAGCTAACATTTGCAGAGTACCGGTAAAACACTCTGGAACCGTCACTTTACACATTAAAATAACCACTTTCATATTGCATTTTGCGAACATGTTATAAATACATGACACAATCCTCAGCCCGTTGATTACTATGATTAATCTGTTCTGTACTCATTGCATTAAATAAATTACGTCGAGATATTAATCATAAAAATTAATCATGAATATTAATCATAGATACCATTTTTTATACCGCATGGATTGTCACTGTTCACGCAGCATGCATTAGTAAAGGACTAATTAAAATCACTTTGAATGTCACGAAAGCATTCTTACCGTAGCATTCCATTTCGCGTGACATGCAAATAATTCGCGAACACGAGAGATTGTTTGAAATTTCGAGAAAGGTATAAAAATTCTATTGTGTATTTTCATACTACATTTTCGTATGAAGTATACGTATACAGGGTGTCCCAAAATTCCTTCAACAGCCGGAAATGGGAGGTTCTTGAGAACACTTGAAGCAACATTTTCCTTTGCAAAAATGTTATCCGCGGCTTTGTTTAGGAGTTATTAACGAAAAACACGGACCAATCAGAGCGCGACCTAGACGCGACTTGGCACAGTCGGCCAATAGACAGTTGACGACGCGCTTGGTCCGTGTTTTTCGTTAATGACACCTAAACACAGCAGCGGATAAGATTTTTGCAAAGGAAAATGTTGCTTTAAATGATCTCAGGAACCTCCCATTTCCGGCTGTTGAAGGAATTTTGGAACACCCTGTAGTATACATACAATATTCATGTATGAAATAGAATGCATAATATACATATATGTATATGTATGTTGAACGTGTACCTTGAACGTGAAAAACAAGGTCAATTTTGCGGGGGGTTTCTTACGTCATTTTCGACTGAATCGGGGGGTGTAGAATCGCGCTATGGTGTCCACGACATATAATTTTCTGACACCCTGTACATACATATGTATACATGTATGTACATATGTATATTAGAATGGCGAGCGGGTGCAAATGAAAGTTACAATTAAATGATAACGGAAGGCGAAATGAAACAGTACACTCGTTCTGCTCGAAAATTTGAAAGGAAATTCGACGATTGAAAATTCGAGAGGAACAATCTCGTGCGTTTCAAACGCAAAACAATACAACGGGTAAATAATTGGTCGAGATATATGTATCTACGCGCAAGGGTGTATGTTGGCGTCGCGTCGGTTTTTTGTCAAGCCATTTCACAGACGTCAACTGCATTTTTAATGGACCATTTCGATATAAACAATGCTCGTGACAATTTTACGCAATCGCTAAAACCTTTCTACAGGATCGGTAGAAAATTCGAGAAATGTAGTTGGCATATGAGAGATTAATTGATTATTGCTGTCCACGGATGTGTGACGTTGAATAAATTAACGCGATCGGCCGTAGTCAATTCATTTCACTATTTTGGCAACCGGCGATCAAACAATCAACTCCATGGGCTGGCATAAAAAAATCACGAAAATCGGAAATCGTTTTAAAATACGGTATAAATACTCTCTGGACGGGGTCAGCGAGAAAAAAATGGAAATTGATGTGGCTCGAACAAAGTGGTGATGAATGCGTAATAAATAAGCCACTTCTTAAAAGGTGCATTCATAATTATGTTAAGAATGATTACTGGATGAAACGGATGTTATATGCCGGGTGTGGCTCATTGTCAGTCAGCTGTAGCCGCGCTGTGATTTCGGTTAACAACTCCTGAACAAGGCCTCGGAGAACATTTCCGCAAAGGAAAAAATTACTACTAATTAATCACCTCGGGGGTAGAATAGTTGAAATGAGAACAGTACTGTCGTTTGTTGCTTTAGGTGAAGACAATGTGTATCAAAATTCCGTCGATAGGTCGTCAATGCATTAGCGTGGGTAACACGTTAGTGTTTACCATTTTTTTCCGTTGTGTCCGTCCAATTTTAGTTTAGCGGCTGACAATGGCCGTGTTGGGAGTTAGACGATAGAGGGAACGTTGAAAAAAGAGGGTGACTTGCGACAGGAACAAAGACGAAGACTGTGAAAAGCCATTTAACAGTGGAGCTATTGGCAGGTATGCGGGATGCTCACGGCTTCGGACGTGTTCCTCTATTCTGCGTCAATAATGCGCACACTGTACTACTGGCACAACGGTTATGTGAAAGAAATTCTAGTAAACAAAATACTAGCAACACAGACCGGAACACACCGGGTGTCTATTGAGAGTGAAAACAAAGAGCAACAAAAAAGAATAGAGAGCGGTGCAGCTAGATCCGAGGGAGAAATATGATGCTAGACAGAGGAAACGGAATCGTCGAGTTGCCACGGACTGCGATGTGCCCGGCGGGTTTCGACATTTTTGCGAAAATTGGATAGAAGCAAGGTAATTTATTAAATAAAACAAAGACCGAAAGGCTAAAATTTATGGCGGCAATTACTTTTGCAAACACTTTACAGTCTGACTTATTATGAACGTAAAAACGGTTAATGAAAGATACAAACAAAAGATACTAATTTTATGTGTTGGCAAATTGTAACAATCTGATTATATTGTTGTATTTCTACAAAATTTACTTTCTAAACGAAACCTAATGATTCTCGTGACATTGAATTATTTTTAGACATTCGAAATTACTAGTTTGCAGTAAATTACTACACTTCTGTATTGAAGTTACATTCCTTCTATTTACATGTATGTATAACGATCTCCTTTCATTCGTTATTAATCGTGAAACATGTCCAAATTGAAAGTCGAAGCTGTGATTCGCTTTTTATAGGCGAAGAAGTATACTGAAATTGATTGTCAATTGTGTGAAGTTCAATGGCAATAAAAGATTGTGTCAGATGATTTCGAAATGACGCACTTTACCCGAGAATGGCTGTACGAATATCGAAAACAGTTGCTGACAGGAATGCCGTCAATTCCGACATCAAATGACAGTGTTGATGAACGTGTTAATGAATTGATTAATGCAAACAGGCCAATCACGGTAGACGAGATCAGAGATAAATTAGGTATTTAATATGGAACTGCGTACTGTATCATCAGTGAACGATGCAACCGAAGAAGCCTGAAACGGGACGCAGATATGATTATCGCAAGTCAAAATCTTTTTTCTATCCAAGAGTATACTTTTTGCAAGGCAGTGAACAAGAAAATGAGCGAGGAATATAACGAGTTCGTTCGAATTCACAAATTTTTTAGGGATACACATCGTCGCCAAACGCTGCGCTGTCCGGAGAATAGAACACGTTTGTATGTATATTGGGGTATTCGGGTACGAGAGGCCCTGCAGTATTTTTCGTAGCGGAAACTGAGGCACGCGTCTAGACAATTCTAGTCAGTCCAGTCCCGGAACGAGCCGCACAATATCCAGAAATTCAATCTGCCAGCCTCCGAATGTTGTGTTGCAAACCGCGGACAATAAAACGGGGAGCACACAGGTTCGGAATCGCCGGTGGAGCAATACAAACGCGTCGGGGATACGAACTAGCAGGTAAGCGCGGCGTTTCCGCCGTTAAACTGCGAAAGTTGCGGATGTAAATCCGTTTCTCTCGTCGCGATACACGTTGTCGTTGCAAACTGGCACGATTTCGTCGTATAACTGCATCTGGCCCGGTGACTCTCGGGATCTTCCATAAATAAATGCATGAGCGCGTACACGTACCATGCTTTGCGGCCCTCCTGCACAACCTCGCTCCTCCCCTCCCCCTCCTTCCCAAAAGCCTCAACCCAGCACCCGCCCAACAATAATCGCCCCTCGACAATGTTCGATGTATGTATGTTGCGTACGTAACATTCGCGTGTTGATTGTTGTGTGCAGGTTGTACGCCGGTGTTGTATCCGTACGTGAGCAGTGCAAACAATCGGGTGCGCGCACTGCGGATGCATCTGTACACCGAGAAACACGCGGCCGGCTAAGCGATGAAACCACGATCGATCCGCAACCGAGGAATTGGCCACATAGTCCACTGATTGATCGTAATATCGTTCGTGAAAAGATGCGGCGATGGAAAGCCACACGTGCGGAAGGTTACCGGCAGTCGCCATTTTGTTCTTCGCGCGGTAAAGTCGATGTCTCTATTTCAGATCACACTGTACAACACCTTTGTTGTCAGCAATATCTGTTGGATGATTCTTGCAGAGGTTGCCGCGCCGATAACACTTTTGCTGAGGAAAATATCGCTTCAAATGATGTCGGGAACCTCCCATTTCCGGCTGTTGAAGGAATTTTGGGACACCCTGTGTATGGAGCAGTAACAAGAAAATATTCATTGACATCTCGTTTGCGATGCGTTCGCACCACGCGGCCGTTGCATCTATTTCTCGGCTTGCTAGGGCTGTCGCGTGTCGCTATCCCAATTAGTTCGGACAATCGGGGTCCACTGTATTTGAGTTCTGCTAATACCTTTACTGTATCATTGAAATCAAATAACAGCAGTAAGGCGAACATGGACAGCGAGAATGAGTGGGAGCACGGAAGATGGTGCATTAGAACAGTGGTATAGGTCAACGACAATTGCTTCGGTAGAAGGTGCGACATCAGAAGCGCAGTAAATCGTTGGTTGGACTGCATCTCCTGATTTCTTGATGGCGCAATACGTAATTGCAGCCGTGTATCATCAGGGGCTGGTTTCGCATCCTGTAACGTATTTGCGAGCGGCCGCTATCACATAATCTCGTTAACGGCATGATGCCGCGGAAACACTCGATTCTGCGTGGCAAACAGCAACGATCCATTAGAGCGATGCCGATTATGAGGACCGATCGGGGGACGTACAGCGAGCTGTTTGCGGCAGTTCGAAAACGTGGCACGAGGTCAACGCGGCCCACGAAAGCCGGCTTTTACCGTTCGCCGTCGATCAATCGAATTATCAATCAACCGCCTCTGGTGGCGGCCGTTAATTAACAATAACAAGACGAGCCAATTGCATTTCGCCGTTCGCTTTCGAGTCCTGTCGTCGTTGAATTACTTTGTCCCTTTCCTCCATCCAGCTCCCATTCGGGGTAACGAATTCATCTTCCGGTAATGTTCGTTACCGTCACGATTCAACGGACGATGCGTTTCACGTCACCAACCATCCTCGCACGAGAGCCTTGCGCGCTTGTATCGACGGACAGCGCGCGTCGTTTATTCCTTATGCCCTGTTCAATCAAACAATGCTCTATTCGGTTATTGTAACACTTCGATCGATCAAGCTAATTTTTCTACATTCGCCGACACACACGTCTGACCGGTATTCTTTCTCTCATCATCCATTCTCTCTTAGATTTCCACGGGTTATTTTCATTATTCATTTCGATGTAACATGTCACGAGCCAGGGCTGGGTGCTGCGCGAACAGCCATCGGAAGGATTGTTACCCTTGCAATATGGTTTGAATTTGTTAGTTTGGTACGTGGACGAACCGGATGCGATCAGGGAGCCGCTAGGATTCGAAAGACGAACCTGACGCGTAGTCGGGGAGCCTCTAGGAATGGAGTGAAACGCGGACAATTTCTAACAGTTATTATTAAATAATGCAACTTTCAAATGGTAGTCGAAACTTCTTAAATATATGAATACTAAAGGTCCATGTTATAGTTATTATTATTTGGTTTTTCAAAATTCGTCAATTTGACAGAATTATAATAAGAAATGATTAATTCCGTTATTTCTTGTCACCCTGTAGAATAGTATCGCTGTCGAATATTAATATTATATGTTATATAATGTTATCGGCTAATACTACCGCCGGCTAAAGCTGTTGTCGATTAAATCTGGAGTAGATGAAAACAATGTGTCGGTGATTTCAATGTGACCCCCATCTAGGAGCAGAATAATGACTACACAGTGGCAATGGAACAAAGATCAGTAATCGGGCAATCAGCTACGCGTGTAAAGCCTTATGAAGTGGAAAATACGTGATCACATTCAGTGCACGAAGAGAGAGAGAGAGAGAGAGAGAGAGAGAGAGAGAGAGAGAGAGAGAGAGAGAGAGAGAGGGAGAGAGGGGGAGAGGGAGGGAGGGAGGGAGGGAGGGTGGGAGGGTGGGGGGTTGGCGAGGTGATGAAGCGTAGGTTCTATAGGTTAATCGCGTTCCGCGGAAACGTTTCGAAAAGCCACTGAAGAGTCGTTGTAGAACAAAGAGGGTCACGATAAAGGAGATAAAGGTCACTTCGATATTAGCTAGTCAGCGAATTGGAGCGGGTTTGAGCCGAGCCGGTCCCTCAGAAATTAGGAAACTCTCCGGGCGGGCGCGGGAATTCGATGCGGAACGCGTGGCCGCGATAATTATACGGCTGTGTCCCCAGAATACGATTTACTCCTGGTATTTCGACGGCGGACTTAATCTGCGTTATCATCCGGATTACGCAGCTTCGTAGCTGGTCGGGCGTCCCCTATCTCCTGATCCGACTGGATTGAATCGCGAATTGAAAGCTGAGCCGCTGCCTCCGCCGAAATAAACGGGAAAACGAGGAACTTCCGTCACGGAAACGTCAATTGGTGGGCGGGTTGTTCTCGCGGGGTCCCATGGAAATCATCGACACAGATTTCTCCGACACGGTTTTCGCCGACAATATTTCGCCGACTCCAGATTTGACCGACAATACCTTTCGCCGACAACGCCTTTAACCGACAACGAATTTCATTTCGAACGAACATTTCATGTTCGGTCGGGACACGAACACGAAATTTTCGGGTACACACCCGCCCCTACATAATACCGAAGAAATCGCGGCCGGTGTTCCTGTGCGTGCTGTCATGATCGGGACCCGAAGCTTTGAAAATTGCCCCATGAAATTGGATGAACGAGGTCTTTGTCTTTTTATCCACCCTCTCCCCATCGCGGTCGCCTAGCGTCACGACAATCTTTCAAATGGATGTTTTCTAGCCATGACGAAGTGTGTCTCGATTTTTCTTGATTGCACGCCCCATGTTTTGAAAACTGCGGCTTCTCGCTGCCGAATGGATTGGGTGGGTCGAGTGCTTCATGGATACTAGGTTTTTCACCTCTGCCGCACGCTCTATGATAAAGCATGTGTAACGGCACCGCAGACAGACGTCCCGTCCATTCAGTCGTATGGATGAGATATGGAAAGGATTTTGTTTTGCCACGGGCTTTTCGTTCACCGTGTGTCTATTCTACCGTTCTTTCTGTTCCGAGCGAAAATAATTGCGGTTCTCGCTGCTTTTACCTTTCACACCTATGCCTACACACCGGACTACGAAATGTAGAGAGTTGGCCAATAAATTTGGCCCATTAAAATAAATTTCATGGCATTGAAATGGCCTTGAAATGACCTTGAACTCGACAGTTTTGTTCAAACGTAATTTTAATGAAAAATTATTTCTTACAAAATAAATCACGTTACCTCTTCTATATTACAGAGCTACGCTCTTTGTGTTAGATTTTTCGCTGTCACTATAATTAAGCCGTCTTGGTTTATGTTCTTGCATGCAGTTGTTATGCATTTCCGAAATTCTTAAAAATTATTGATTGGTGTCGTATACAACGTAGAAATAATCTTTCATTAAAATTAGGTTCACACAAAATTTTCGAATTGCAGGTAATTTCCAGGTCACCTTGATTTCTTTAAATAAAAACACCTCCTTTGTGTATCATGAACAGAGTATCGAATTTTCTGTGAAAATCTATTGACCTTTATAAGAGCTAGATCTAATAGATAACATAAATGATCGAAATAATTAATATTAAAAATCAAGCCAAGAATCAATCTTTCTGCTGCAAATATAATTTCGATAAGCCCCGGCGTCAAGGAGAGAAAGCTGTTACTGAAAATCATCAGTTAATAATTACCATTAGAAGGGACGCAAGGATAATACGGATAATGTGATTAGGCGAGCAGAATTATAACCATGAGCGAACTCTGTAATGAAACACTGATAACCATAATGTTGTTATTAGAACGGCGGCGTTACCAATTCTGATATTGAAAATCTATCAGTTTCACAAGTATAATGGTACCGTTTCGAGTCACTGCTTTATTTACAAATGTTGAACGTGTGAACAATCTGTTAAGTAGGTTTCGTATCTATGGATTTTTAAAAGCTCTCTTTCTTTAAAAATGGTGTTTAAAAACCAGGTCGTTCAGAAGATGTTTGTAATTTTTATCTGGCCAAAAATTGTATCGACATAAATTACAAGATCAAGATTTCGATCTGCAGCCGCCCCGGGTACAAATCTACTGGATTACATACCAAATACATCATAATTTATGGGAGAATTTTGAGTCCGGTAAAGTAAAGTTTATCCAGTTATTTTGATGGATACATGGTCCACAGCATCGACAATCTATCGATACTCCTTTGTTTTCCTTCTTTCTCGTCTTGATGTTCGCGAATACAATATCGGCCTGGTGTCGTTCGGTCGTTAGGCTATTAAATGAGTGACGACTTTCATCGTGTCGCGGAGAAATTCAAAGTAACAGACACGCGTTTTAGCTACGTGGGAGCGGTACTTGCAATTACGCTCGGGGTAATAAACTTCATGGGGAAGTGAATTGAAGGGTTGGCAGAAAGCGGGCGTCGGAGTTGGGGAAGACAAAAGGGAAAGAAGCGGCAAAGTTCGGGGTTGAAGTAAGCAGAACAGGGAGCCGCCTGCCAGCGTTTTCATCGTTCTTGCCAGCTCGACGGTTGAAGCACACGTGTAGCTGTACCCGCTTACACGGCCCGTCGAAACTCAAGCCGAATTCCCAGGGAAAATCACAGGCGGCGGCGCGGCGCGGCGCGGTGGCGGGAACACGGTATCCGAGGGGTTGCCGTTTTAATGGCCGCCAGCGTTAATAATAACGCTGGTACAAGCACTTTCCAAGTTCACAGGGCGCATCGTGTCGGCGAAAGTAGATCACCGACATCGTTCGCCTGTCAGAACGCGGTTAGAACTGCCGCCACCGGCACTCGCCATTTTAATTGCGAGACTCTTTTCGCCGGTTTATGTATCGTCCAATACAATACCGTTTGCCCTTCCCCTACCCCACTCTTCCCCCTTCTTCTCCTCATTTATTGCGACCGCGTTAATTCGAGCTCGTTCAGCCGTTTCTGCCGTTGAAAGCCCGCCTCTTTTTATTTCAACGAAGATTAACACTTTACATGGTGCGACGAACCCGCCGCGCCGCGTTTCGCGAACGGAAATTTCCGGGTCCGGGTAAAATAGTACTCGAAATAAAACGGACAAACATTTTCGGATATTATTTACTGAGGTAAATGTACCTATTACTGCGGTACTTCTGCCCACGAAGATTAAAATACCTAGAAATGAATGTTTCGCCCTGAATAAATCCGTACAATGTAATGAGAACGTATTCTTGTTGGCGAGGCAAACGAAATTGTCAATCATTATGTGTCATATTTCTATAATCTTAAGATTTGAAAAAAGATTCTTCATAAAAAATGTTTGATTTTCTTTGAGAGTTAAAAAATACAATATTTCATTTTGTAATGTACAGATTAATAGTTAAAACACGGAGAAAACCTCGGAAAAACGATAGAGAGAGAGAGAGGGAGACACGTTTTCACGGGTTCGAGCCAGCGCGTACGAAAACACCGGTTAAGAAAGTCGATCGCGATAACTGGCCCCCGGGGTGGGGCTGGAGGGGGTAGAGAAACAGTTCCGAGAAGGAAATCGGGAAAAACTGGACAGGAAATGGGGAAACGAGCGGGTAGAAGTAGCAACCTTCTGTAAATAAACGCGCCGGGTGACAAGAGACCGCCGCTGACTCTCTAATAAAAGCTCGTAACGCTTGGTATTGGCAAGCCTTGATTTATTTCGGGCGGCTGAACGCGAACCTTTGAAGTGAACGCGAGACAGAGAGAGAGAGAGAGAGAGAGAGAGAGGGAGAGGGAGAGAGAGAGAGAGAAAGAAAGTAGTTCCCTGCGCTTCGCGATGAAGCGACGCGCGTTTTCCCCCGTTAGGATTCCGTGTCTTCCGACCACGGATTTATAACTTGGGAGGCATCAGTTCCCCGAGCCAGCTCCCTTTTTGCGGCCACCACAACCACACAGGGGACGTATTCGTTCCAAGTGGTCGATTTAGTCACGTTGCTTAATCCTTTTTGCTACGCCAGAATCCACCTGCAAACCGCCTCCCCTCTCCCCCACCCCCTAACCCAGCTTTAAACAAGAGTGGCAAGCAATCCCCCAGCATTTTCGGGCACGTACCAGTGTCAAGAAAGTAATGGTCATTCGTGCGAGCACTGCTCCTCCGCAACATGTTGGACCCATATTTGGGAACGAACTTTTGCTAAAAATTGTTCCGAAGAATTACAACGGACTCCCGTATGACGCTGTTCGTTTTATTAAGGCCGTGTTTGTGGCTTTGGACGTTCGAAGGTAAACCATAGAATACTTCTTTTTTTGTTTGATTATTTTACGTCGCTTCTTCTTCTGCCGAGCCGACTGATTGGTTCGTGTTTTTCGTTAATGACTCCTGACTTCTTGACATGCTGTACGAATGATTCCCGGTGTTCGTGGCGATGAATATTTTATGTGTGTATCCAGTTCCAAGTTGTCCAGTTCCGACTCCGCTTCTGAAACTCTCGAAGCCTTTGAAACTGCTGGTCGGGTTACTGTGATCACCGTTCAGGTTTAGCGAGTGCTCGGTTATGTGGCCAACTACGAATCCTTGTTACTCGGAGAGGGCTCATTTTCTTCTATCGCGAGCTCCAGCCTTAAACTGTTAAAGTTCCTCGAACTTTTACATGCCCCAACTATGCATAGAAATTTGAAACAGTTTGTCAATAAATTCGTGTTTGCGTAATATTTAGAGCGCGTCGGTTTTGGAATATGAAAAACCCTGGAAACTTTAGAGTTTTACAGTGCAGATGGGATGTACTGTAGGTCCGTGGATCCTTTGAACCTCAAAGTGTCTTTTTGAAATTACGTTCACTACCGCCGGGCTTTAATAATGGGTGAACTGAAACTTCGTAATGCAAAATCTCGTGCAGAATTTCGTTATTTCATTCGTTAATAGCCTATTCCATTCTCTTTCTAAATAATTGCTTTTTTGGGGCGTAGCAGAATGCTTTGATGCAGTTGATGGTTACTTGTGAAAAGAGGTTTTATTAAATATCATCGAGGTTTTCTTTTTAAATGGGACCACATATTTTCATTACAACAGTCAACACATTCAGCGATGTGCGAAATGTTAGCCTTAAGGTGGCCTTCAACGTGACCATAACATCGAGTCAGACTCGCGATGAAGATTTCAAGCAGAGTTTCTTAATTGTACTATTAATTTTCCTTAACATGCAAACAGAATTCCGTTTTATTGTTGTAGACGATGAACAGCCTTGGGAAAATACACAGCAATAAATATAAATTTTCTTTTTCTTCTAGGAAATTATGAACGATAAACAAGTTACCTTTTTTAAAGTAAACTTTAAACGCGTTTTTCTCAGAATTGCATTTTCAAAACGGTGTACAAGATATCTCGAGTTCTACCATAGCAATTACACTAAAATGGTACAGTTATCTTCATGATATAATATCTATTAGGCATTGACGATCGATCCACTTGTTACTGTGTCCCGACCCCTTAATCGTGACCTTTTAAATTAATTCCACTCATTTACGGCTCACAGTGCATCGCAATACTGCTACCTTCAACTCTGACCCAGCAGTCGAAAAACTGGAAGACTCTTGATCAACCAGTCACTCGCACCCGCAACGTCGATCACTCCAGCCCAGTTAGCAGAACAGTTCCGATTCGTAACATCGATTTCAAAGCAGCCGTTACAAATATCCTGCTTTTTTCCTCGGGCCGGTTGAAAAATTCGATCGATGGTCCGAGCCATTATCGAAACTCGATTAGAACGTGGCCGGCGTAGAACCCAGGCGAGAGCGAAGGGCCGTAAAGTTCTTGAGAGCAGGGATGAGAGAAGGGCCACTGCCCCCGGTACCAGTTTGCGCCACCGAAAAAGCTCCGTCCTCTCTTGTGGAATTTAAGTTCCTAACTATTTAAACGTCTGCCAAAAATAAAGCTCCCTTCTAGCCCGGTGCCCTGCCCAGAAATTATTTCGCCGGAACAAGGGAGTGTGGGAGGCTGTTTGCGTGGTCCCAGGGTCCGTTCTCCACGGTGAAGAAACGGTTGCCGAACCGTTCGCGGAATCTATGCCCCGGCGACCACCATTTTTATCACAGCAAGACATAAAACCCCAAGTTTGCTGGAACCAGCTCGGAAATGGGGATCAACTGACCGTCCACAGGAGAGACCTTTCTCGCGAGCAACTTTATGCCATGGTGCATAGACGCGCGAATTTACCGCCACCGTTCGCCGCCGTTTCTCCCACACACATCCCCCCCCCCTACCCTCCATCCGCGGCCATGATCTAGGTGGTTGCTAGTTGGCTGCAGTTCCAACGAGCGTATGTTTCGTTTGAAATTGGTTGCGCTACTTACGCCCGAGGAATGCGTGGAGAACTCAACCTCTTAGCGCCTCCGGTAACATAGAATTACACCCACTCATTCTACTGCGCTGTGCGAGCGATAACTCCTTCCATTGCTACACTCGGTGAGACAAGTCGCATAGGGTAAAGGATTGTCATTTTGTGCATATGTAATGCTAATAGCGAAAAAAATAAATGTTCCTAAAGTGTGGGTAACAAAAAGTTTTGTGGCAACAAAAGTATAAGTAGTATAACCATGTAATATTCGAGAACGTTTTTTCAACGGTAACGATGTTTAAATGTAGGCGCATACTAGACCGCACCGCGAACTACATAGAAGAAAGTCAAAACAGTAGAAGCGGGTGGTCGGCATGCAGTCGCGGTGTGGTCTAGTGTGCGCCTACCTAAAAGCCTCCAACTTCAGTCATCAATGCCCCTTGGTCACGTGCATGCAGCAAAAAATCCTCGGAAAGTTTAAGTGCAAGACCCTTACCATCATGAATATTTTAAAATTTTTGATAATCATTGAAAACTTTGCGTAAAAATCTCTATGACGTAATTTTCATGCAAGTTGCTCCGTGTCTATACATACGCAACAATCTAGACTGCGAATTTTATCAGAAATTCGAATTTCTTTATTTCTTTTTGTCTATTAATGAAGAAGCAACTTTCAACGTATTCTCGGATACAATTAATCGTCGACGATTATGCACTGCGCCGTAACTCAGGATCAATTAATCAGAACTGCATGGGAAATGCTGCACAGTAATACCGTAAGCCAGAACAAAGGCAGGGGTGAATTCGGCCAACTAGTTTCCAAGTCAAACGACAGTGGTAGTTTTCGACAAATTTGAATCCGTAACTGTTTCTTCCTGACCATTCACTGTGCACATACATAATCCAGAATTTAGCGACGTGAAACAGAAAAGAAGTGGTAGTTGAAGGTACAGTGGCGGACAAAAGAAAGTTTACCATAAATGGTAATGTATACTACCACACTTTTTACAAACTGAAATTCCATTTTAAAGCAGATATTTTGTATAAATATCTGTGAACTTGTACAAAAGGCTCCTGCCCTCAGATTTCGATGTTGTCAAGGCCATTTTAAACGAAATTTTCCTCTATAGTTCATGTCGGTCGGCTTTAGTTTACGAGATATTCCCAAGAAACTTTTTTTATTATAAATCCATGGGGTAAATGTGCTACCCCCTCTCCAATTCCAGTGACCTTGAAATGTGTTATCAAGATCACCATTGTGAACAACATTTAGTTAGTTTATATAATATATACATATATACATTTAACAAACAATCTAAAATTTATTAATTGACTGATTGTAAAATTTGTTGTAGTGAACAGAAAATTAAAGATAAACCGAAACTCGTATCAAGACTTTCGTAATGACCCGATAGATATAATCTATTAAACAAAAAATTTTCTCGGCAACTTCAATCAGAATTACAAATTTGCATTCTCTCGTATGCAAGCTCTAATTATAAATATAATTAAACATTACACGAAAGTATGCTATTTTAGTTTTTACTAAAAGTGAGGGCAACGGAGACAGCTAGAAAACAAAGAGAAGGAACGATTGACACTGTGCTCCGTTGTCAAAGTGGAAAACCGAAAAGAGCAAAAAGCTTTCACGACTAACGAGCGTACTCGTGGCCTCTCAAAGCAAATCATTAACTATGGTGTCGGGAATTTGTCGAGAGGCAACCCGATTTCAGAGACAAACAAGGCCATAGTAAGATTTAAATTTCTTTCGAAAATAATATCAACGTCCTGTTTTCCAACACTGAATTGCGTAAAATAATATTATCAGTTTTGCATTATTTCAGAAATTTTCTGAGAACACTTATTATTTGTGTAAGATTAACTATGAATTTCCCTGTTATTTGAACAAGCTCCGGGTACACTTAAGAAATAAGTAACAAGAACGTGTAAGAGCACAGAGCCCGGCTCGGCGTTCCTCCGCGATCTGAATAATCCTCTTATTTCTCTCGGAGAGGGTGCCCGTTCGATCCGCAGATATCTGCTAGCAACGAGGTAATTTAGTTCAAAGGAACGACCATCGAACAATCGGATAAACGAGCGTGCATGCCACACACGCCGAGCTCGTAAAATTCTTTTCTTTCTTTGTATTACAGATCCGCAGGCCACTTTCATGTTGTTTCGGCGAGTTGGTCGCGCGGCGATGGATACTTCGCGTGGGCGTCAAGTGGGACGCAAGATCCCGTAAAGGAAGGGTTTACGGCCCTATCGAAAATCAACAATAAAAATCTCGGGCGGAACGATACGGACAGGCGCAGGCGGCGCGGGGCCGTACAAGTGGGGACGATAAATACCCGGTTACCGTAGACACGTACGAAGAACGCGGAGACGGTCCGTTCGTTCGTTCCGGCATTTGAACACGCGAAACGCTCCCCGGTTTCGATCGTGTAGGGACCCGGGGAATTTATGCCTGTCCCGTACCTGGTATTTCGGTCAAATATTTCATAACCATCGCGTACGAGTCTATCGCGTCGATCCCGGCTGAAAAATGCCCCTCCGGCCCAGGCCGTGCGCTTATTGCTTCCATCTATCGGTTCCACAGCCGCCCTATAACCGCCGCCTGTACTCATTCCTTCGCGCTCTCGCCTTCCGGACGTATTGACGTTTTCTTTTGTAGTAATGCGCTTCGACGCATTAAACGGAATCGATACTTACGGGAAAGACACGGCCAGGCCAGGCCAGGCCAGCCCGTCCCATCGGCGAACGATGCCGACGACGCTTCGCTCGACGGTGTCACTCAGCTTAATGCACTTTAGATTAGGAAAACCGTTCAACTTCGCCGACACAACAGTTTAGCCGACTTTGCCCCCAGAGTTCAACCGACTTTCCCGAGTAATTTGGATCTACCACGACCTTGGGATCCGCTGCGCGCGGATCCCTGATCCCATGGGAGCCTGCCGGTCAGGAGCCCTTACGATCGGGCACTGATCTTCCGATCGTTACGGGTTTTGGCGACGATCGCTGAGCGAAGCGAGCGAGCAAAAACAACCCTACTCGCGAGCGAGCGAAGCGGGCGAGCAACAATAACCCGCTAGTTTAATAAGTGAGTCTCGCTTAGTTCTTCTCCCTACATCCTCGCGCTTACGATACTCTCCTATTCAATTCGCGTTACCAAAAAAAAAAAAAAAAAAATGGAAAGAAGTCGTACAACGAGAGAGCGATTACGTTAATTAACATATGCAACCGCTCGAAAAACGGCACGAACTTATTGGATGACCTAATATAATCTTTTAATCGTTCTATCGTTACATATTTCATTTACTAACGTTTGTCACGATTGCATATAGTTTACAGTCGACATATCAGTGTGAGTGTGTTTGTTGGTGCATCATGATCGCCTGCAATAATGGTGAAACGTTGGGAAAACATTCCTACTCGACATGGTTTGCGTCCGAAAGCCTTTGATAACAATTACGAAATTACTGTTGCCACAAATTTATGACCAAATTGGCAAAGTTTGAAACGTTATTATGTATAAGCCGTAAGCGAGTGTTTGCTAGGCGAGCTCCGATTATACGGACATAAAATCATATTGGGGAAAATCAGGTGAACTCCTATCATTATACATTAACGACACAGTTGTACGAACTGTTTGTTTCCCAACGGGTTCGTATAAATGGACTTTTATTGTTGCTAACCACAACGGATAGAACTATGTGGTGGACTCGATGCATTAATTACGGTGCTGAGCAAAAGCTGCGGTACAATTTTTGTAGTGTACGTAGACAATGTAAAACGAATACATTAATTTCTTTCTAAATGTGTATCTTGTGCATCCAACTATTAGGTGTGCAAATAAGTTCCTTCCCCCTTTCTTTCTACGATCATAACTTCCGACTGAATTCGAATTAGTTCCCGATTGTGGCGCCATGCGAATGAGCGTTCTTTTAGCTTTAAGAAGAGTGGTAAAAAGTTATTAAAAGACAACGTAAAGTTGCAGTCTTGAAAACATGATTGCCTTTTGTGCTTATTTGTTGACTGGACGTTTGATGGCATTTATGTATAGCTGTTGACTGTTATGCTTGGCTGTGTTTGACTGTACATGTGACTATATTGAACTATATATAATCCATGTGTTGACTGTTTGTTGAACTGTGTGCTAATGTAGGTGTTGGCTGTATGTTAGACTGTTTGCGAATATACAATAGCGGCCAGTTGACTTGACATTAATTCATAGTTCGCCAAACACACTCGGTCCATATTCAACGAATTCAATGTTTCTGCTGTTGAGCTAATAGACACGTTAAAAAAAAAACTAAGTGTATGTGAAGTGCATACGATATTGAAGTTAAAGGAAGAACAAGATTGAATTACACAGATATCAAAAATTGTAAATGAATGCCGAAAAATTATTCTACTTTATTCAATAAAAATAGATAAGTTTCATTTGAATGTTAAGAGAGACACATTAAAAATATGTGTATTAAAAAAATTGAATTTCTAATGTTTAATAGACAGAGATTACATTAATTTCAATGTCTGCTATATTTTCGTCCCGGAGTGTATACCATATATTGTTAGGTCATTATACTTCGGATCTTTGTGTAAAATGAAAATTTTCTTCGTCAATTACAAGAAATACAGAAACCATATACAAATTTCTTCCTATCTTTAGCAATTTTAATAAATTGAAAATAACGTATGGACGTTTTTTTAATTGTCTGAATGTTTTAAATTACGTCCACGCTATACATTGGTTCGTGGATTTTCATAAAATTCTAAGGGTTTGCAGAATCCGGCGGACGAATTAAAAATCGATGTCCAATTCTTCGATATCGGACCCTATTCAATATTATGGTATACATATACTAGTAATTTCGCAACTGCATGCGACCATTCTTATATTAAATCGTGTATAACTGAGAATCGAAAAAGAGTATACTTCAATAATCTCTTTTCAGAATTGATATATTAGCAGACTGCGGATTTTATACATTTATGGTAAAAATTAATAGGTCAAATACAAAACTAAACGCACATTAAACGAATCTAAGGATATTTTGATATTACTTGCGCCTTTTTAACATGATTTAAAAACAATATAAAACGTTGGAGGTCATCTTAAGGTCAAGTTCACATATTTTTTAAAAATCTATTTTCATTAAAATGATTTTATAATTTTTAGTCCGCTTTTATACGTGCTGTTCTTTAAAAATTTATTTTATACTTTTCAGTCCGTTTTAAAAACGTCGTATTTTTTAAAAATTAATTTTTATTTAAATAATTATTTAAGAGAAAGTCTACGCAATGCGCTGGTGTCTAGAATAGAATAGAATAGAATAGAATAGAATAGAATAGAATAGAAGTGTTCCCAAATGACGAATCTTTGACGGACTAAAGGGTACCATAAATCGGGATTATGCGCAAGCGTGCAGACTACTTTTATTGCCGGAAAGTTTGACGGCAACGGTTCTTCGAAGTTCTCTGCGCGGAACGGGACTTTTTAATTAAGTGCATACCGTCCGTGTCGTCAATAGGTATTGTCTCGCTACATAAAGACGGCGCAATCGAGAAATTTTCGAATTTTCAGTCGGAAGAATGTTTCAGTTATTCGACAAAATTATAGAAGTTTAAAGTATAGAACCTGTGAGAACCTAATCAATTTCTTAAAACACACAAAATTAATTAATCAAATCTAAAAAACCGCTCACGTGTAAACCGATAATTGCTGATGACCCTTGTCACAGGTTGATGCAACTTAAAATATAATTATGAGAAAAAGTATAGAACTTCCGTACTGGAAGGAACGATCATACTGAAATAACGAAAATTCTTTACAAAAACATCACCACCGACACTTCTTTCTTTCGTTTCTGTAACAAAACATTTTGTATGATCCTTGTCAAAAGAAACGTTACAAAGGCGTTTTGAAAATGGCAATTTGTGCCATGCTTTTATGTATTCAAGTATTCAAAGGAACTTCGGACAAGGTATATTCAGGTGTAAAAATTTCACTCTGCTATATTCAGTACGTCAGCAACTGATTTTAATGTTAGGATCTCTTTGTACTGCAAAGTACTGGAACGCAGTTTCTTCAACTTCTTTTCAGATTGAACTTTAAACGCGGTCGAGGCAACTGGCTTTTATGAAATTTGTAAAAAAAAAAAACTCCACGGAAAAGTTAATTAGAAAGTTCAACTGTGAGTGCTCCGAGTTTACTTAAATTATAAAGAGACGTTAAGTACGAAGTTTGTTATCTTTCGCTGGTCTTCATATTCTACATAGTTTGCATGTAATACCTACTAATTTCAATATCCATACTAATTATAAAAACGATAATTGGTTTTGTTTGAATACAGACTGTACATTAAGTTAAAATTTCTACACTTCTTCGATATACAAACTTTAAACGATAATAAGAAAGAGTCAAGTTTATGTCAATACCGATCTGCAGGTTCTCCAGGTACAAATCTACTGGATTACATACCAAATACATCATAATTTTGATGTCCGGTAAAGTAAAGTTTACCTCAAATATAAATTACAAAGTTTCAGAGCTACATTTAATATAATTAGTAAACAAAATTGTTTAAAGTAAGTAGCAGTGAAGGAACTGTTCTTTGAAGTAAATGTCAAATAAAGCACTTGAAATAGTAGGGAATTGTTGGCAATAGAATTGAAAAATAAATTGGAGTGCAAAGGGTTAATAATATTTTACAACATTTCACTTTCCAAGGATAGTCGGTACTCTCGTCCTAGTAACCGGAAGTGGAAATAGTGAAATAACCAGCGGCAGTGTGTCGGCGCGAAACGAGACAGTCTGCCAGTAAATCGTTACCGTTGAAACGGGAGAGATTTTCTTTCCGCCGGCAATTATCAGCCAACAGATCAAATATTTGATTTCGTCGGAGTCTAATTTACACAGCTCTGTAAACTGTTTCCGGGACGTCGTTAGAAACTGGTTCAAAAACAGCCGCTGTTTTCGAGAAGAGCTTCTTCCGATTTTTCGAGTGGCTTTCACAAGAAGCGTCGCTGAAAGTTCTACATCGGGAGGGGGGGGGGGGGGCGTTTTCACCGCTCATCAGCGCGGTGACGCGAGCCACATCTTCCAATCTTCTAAACTCCTGCGAAACCGTCAGCTTTCTTCGAAGAGTCTCGAAGTGTTCCGAAAGTCCTCGAAATGAATCGTTCAATCTTGTGACTCGCCGCGTGAACGAGCACTCGTCGCGACGCCACGCCGCGCCGCGCCAAGCCGCAGGAACGGAATCTCGCGACACTTCGTTGGCTTTGTCATCGTAAATCGAAAAGTCGATCGGCGCAAAACTCGAAGCCGCTGAACGAGCCGTATCTCGTTTAGCTGCGTTTTATCAACTGCCGAGTTCAAACCGGTTCATTGGCTCCCCGATCGCTCGTTGATTCTATTAAGGCGCAATTATGCGTCGTAACGAGGCCGACCGATATCTTGCTCCCTGAAGTCTCTCGTTGTTTCGCGCTGACATAGACGCAACGTGAACTACGGCCGGTCACGAAACTTGAGGCTCGGTCTACAAGCTTTGGCAGATTTTTACGGGAACTGCACCGTGGATCCCAGAAACCCAGAGCGTCATTAATTATAATGTGACATGCGCGTGAGTGGCTTGTTTGCATTTTAGCGAAACATCGAGGTGGAATACTAAACCATTAAATATTCACATTTTCAAGCAAAATTAAAACCCTACATAACACTAACTGATCAGTAATAATTGTGGCAAGAGTTTGATACCAAGAGCGTTAAGTTTTTACATACCAGACTGAAAATACATCAGTTTAAAGTCCAACTTTGCAGAAACTAAGGCGCACTTAACCCACTGCACCTTATCCAACTTTTTGGAAATTTAATGTAGTTTGAATGTGTAAAAAAAAAGATCGAGCGCTTGGTGCGATGTGAATTTCATGAATCACTGTGCGCAAAGTCCCGTGAGCATTATTATTATTCTGAGCCTACAATAACACGACAGCAAACATATTTGCAGCGGAAGAGGCTAAATATAAAACAGCCGTTCATTGTAATAACAGATGGGTCGTGGACCGAATGGAACGCAGCTTAACTGCGAAAGAAAATGCATTCGTTGAACCGTACGATCGCAGCACCGTCACAAACGGAACGGTTTCGTTTCCAGCGGAAACACGCCGATCGAATTGCGTTCCGGTATTGTTCGCGGTATTTTTACGGCGCCACCGTTATTGCCAATCCGCCGATTCCAAAATCCGAAACCAGAAAGAAGATAAATCGAGCGACGAACGAACGGTGGGTTCTCGCGACTCCGTGGAAATTCGTACGCGTCGTTTCATTGTTTCCGTGTGTATTTATCGAGGCACGGTTTCGGAAGAGGTTGTTGCGAAGATCGGTTAAATTGTCGCCAGATCGTTTCGAGTGGAATGCACACGAACGGTATCGCTGAAATCGGCATTGTAGTTGTATGTACAGGTCCGCTGAACTAAACCCATGTAGCGTTACGCCAGTAATACGCATATTATTGCAGCCGCATATTGGCAACAGCTTTTGTATCTGATTCAGCCACAGCCGCTGAACAAGAGAAGCAAGCTTTCATTCATTTCGATAATGATATTGGGTCGGGGGAAACGTTTCTTCGATGATCTTACCACGTCATAACACTGTTAATGCAGGGTGACAAGAAATAACGGAGTTAAACATTTCTTATTATAATTCTGTCAATTCGACGAATTTTGAAAAACCAAATGATAACAACCATAACATAGATCTTTAGTATTCATATATTTAAGAAGTTTCGACTACCATTTGAAAGTTGCATTATTTAATAATAACTGTTACAAATTTCCTTCATCTGTAACTGTTATGAGCGATCGAAATAAATTTCTCTCGTCGATAAGTGTTATGAGCGAACGAAATAAATTCCCTCATTGATAACTCTTATCTGTGATCGAAATGGTATTCTCTCAACGATAACATTTATCAACAAAAGAAAAAAATGTTCGGTTACTTATAATCCTTATTCGTAACCAATACGATTTTAGTCGATGAAATACTTGTTATTCCCCGACTCTTTTCCTTTTTGATTGTAACAGTTAATGGTCCCTGTTTGGTACCATTCGAATTACACATAAAAAATGATTTACCTTGTCGAAATTCAAGAAGATATTCTGGGGGTCTGACTCTTGAGCGAGACAGCCTGTACAGGACGGGGAACGTTTCATAAACACAGGTGTATTAAAACTTGTTCGGGAGCTTATTCGAACCCCATCGCGGAGATAATATTATAATCTTATGCGAAATGGTTATGTTAATTTCTCGTCGGAGACGTCTGGAACATTTGAACAAACTTTCGTAACGTGTTCCGCTGAGCACAAGAGTGAAACAGTGAAACAGCGAAACAGCGCAGCGGTTGTATAAACGTACGACGTACATAGATCAGCAAATGCTTGCCTTCCGAGTTATAGTCCTTCGAAGTTGCGCGTTAGAGGAAATGTTCTCGCACGCTATTCGAGTTTCAATAGCAGATGTCTCGAAGACTCTGTTCACGGAAGACTAGTTGCCAATCTCCTAGGTATCAGTGACCGCACTCAGGATGCTTACGTTCGATTCGGAATGCCCCCCGAAATTTTGCGAACTTTACAGACAATTCACGTTACCCGTTCACTTTGCTCAAAGTTCTTCTAGTTAGCAGAAACCGTTGGTTTCCCGTATTTTCAAATATACATGACGGATGTATCCCGTCAGATTCTTTTTTTTGCGAGATTCATGAAAATAAACTTTTGTTTTTATTGGCCGGTTGAAATTCAAGTTCTATTTGTGTATACGTGTACGTACATGGCGAAATAGAAACGGTCGAATATAAATATCCGTATCGGTTGATACACGCAAAAACACGAATTAAATTTCTCCTGCCGGAAACTGCGTTTTCGAGAAATTAGGATTACTGAAAATCTCTGGAAAAAGTAACAGCTCAATGCAAAATAGTATCGGCTGGTTACATGGATTTGTAAATTTACTATTTCCATACAGTTCTCACGTTCTAGTTCATTCATTGTATGCGTTAGCCTTAATTAAATTTGGTGGATATCAAGTAATATTCATTCATCGCAATATTGCTGACGTGAAGATTTAATCAAATGTTGGTAAGAATGTGATTTCGGTATTTTAAGGTGAAACAGAACCGAATTTCTTTATTCAAACGATGAACATTAATCCAAAAAATATTTTCTTATTTATTCTTTTTTGCGAAAGATCATCGAACAAAAGGGAAAATATTTGGTTGACTGCCAAGTACTGTATACAAAACATATGCAAATATACGAAATATTAATATTTTTGATCCTACAATTTTTTTTATCTTGGTGTAAACGAAGGAAAAACATTTTTCACACGGTCACCCCAATAACTTGAGCACCCTCTGTAATGATTAGCATGAAACTTCTCGGTTGATGCCCGATGAGCTGCAGGTCTTTCAAAGACGATAAGACGTATTGCAGAACGTATTCTTAAGGGTACAGTTGCTCGGCAAGTTGATTGGCATCCGCACGTACTTTATACAATGTCAGCTCTGGGATTAAGAAGTGACAAGCGAGATAAAGCAAAACGTGCGTGCTTACCTCAGCCTTTAATCCCTGCTACGTTGACGCAGCCTGAAGCAACGTGGATATTCATGTTTTACCTTTTCTAATTTTAATTCCCACATGAATTATGCATTTTACCTTGTTAACAGAGATATCACGGATGTTTAAAAATCGCAGCAGCTTTCGTGAACATAAAATGGATTCAACAAGATAAATAGCTTGATTATTCGCTAACAAAGTTATTTCGTTTTTGTGACTTTGCGTTTGTCCAATTAAATTGAAATGAAAAATTATCTTTATTGCGATTTTCGCGTTTTTTGAAAATCCAGTCACATATTTACATTACATACAATTTGTTTAAACTTGACCAAAATTAGGACATAAAAGGTTGCCGCCCCAGTATTTAATTGTTCAATCTAATCAAACAGTTGCGTGACTCACATATGAGTCACGCGATAATCAACACGTTGAATCTCACTATTCTGCATATAATTGCACGTGAAACGAATTGAACAACACGTGAGATGCGAAAAGCGATTCACTAAAAAATGAGGCTATTCATGGAAAGAGAAGATCATTTAATTCGACACAGCTATGTGTACATTATGCACCGAGTACGTTCTACCTAAGAGAGTGTTCTTACTAACATGATTACAACGTCAACCGATTTTGATGAAATTTTCAGAATAAGTTTAATATGTATACAGATCTATGAAACGTGTTTTCTAAATTTTCCTATAAACCCACATAAAACAGTCGGAAAATACAACTTTCAGTATTCTCTCTGCAATTCCGACAACTTGCAGTTTTTTTGTTCAAAAATTCGTTCTAACTTCATCAAACATTTCAAATCGTATATTCCAATATCAAAAAAATTTATGGTCTTTTTAAGAGTGTCAGAATATTAGTGGGAGTCAGCGTACCTCGAAGTTTTATACAAGGTGCTCCAAAATTCCTTCAACAGCCAGAAATGGGAGGTTTCTAAGATCATTTGAAGCAACACTTTCCCTTGCAAAAATGTTATATGCGGCTTTTTTTAGGAGTTATTAACGAAAAACACGCACCAATCTATAACTAAAGACTGTAATAGTATTTCTTGATGAAAACGTTCTCTAATTGTAAGAGTTGCATTTTAAAATCGGACATTCCATATGTAACAACCTAATAGCAATGTTACGTCAGAAGGAAGAATTTCTGAAGATGTTTCCGAATGATCTCCGATGGTGCGAAGGAATTGAAACGAAACGATGGAAGACAACCAGTTTCCGCCTTCTCGCTCATTTGAGGCGCGCGAGTTCTTGGCGTGTTTGTTTCAAAAGACATAGAGCAGAACGGTCGTACAAAGCGACGCGTTCAAATTGCACATAGGTGTCACGCTGCTCTACACCAGGCGACGCGGTCGCGTTCGAATATGACAAAGTAAATGGAAGCTTTTATGCAAACACGCGAACCTCCCTGCCTCCTGAGCGCGCGCCGCGCCTGTTCGAGTTATCTCAAGTCATGCTTTGAAACCGTACAAAGCCTTTTTCTTCTCCGGTAGGAAAGTTACCCCGTCACGTATCGTTCAAAGAGACATGATCACGGAATCACGAGTCCGCGGGAGTGCATTAAGGAAGAGAAGTTCCGCCAGTTTTCGAATTATAGAAGTTCATTCATTACGCTAGCATACGTGCCCCGCGCTAGTCAAATAAAATTGCCCAGGAGGTTTCTGTACACAGTAATGGCTTCTCCCTGGGCTCGGAGGTCCGTATTATTCGAACGAGACCCAGGGGAACCTCGGTGCCACGGTATTACGAAAAATTTCGCAATATTAATGATTCTCCTTTTCGCGTTTTAACTTAGTTCTGTTCTCCGTGTCGCTTCCCGCAAAAACCGGAATTCGTGGGACTTTAAAATTACATTAGCGGCGAGAGCCGAGTGGGAAAAAGTTACAGGAGATTCTCGGTTACACACGACCCGCAACGCAACAGATCCTAGCCATCAACCATTTTACTTACGGATAATAATATCAAACTGCGGATCTTTATGTAAAATAACTATTTCATTTACCCGAATGACTATTTTCTTCCTTTTTTATTAAGCTATAAAACCCCAGGTGGGATTATTAGCAGCATGCACGTGACTGTGCATGATAACATTACACAGACAACTTAGAATCTAAGGTTGACAATATGGTGGAACATTTCCGAATATATTTTCTCCGCACAAAAAGGCATCTATTATATAGGGGGTGGAAAGTAACCCTTGTTGCAATTTTGTGAATCAGAGCATAACACTTGATTAGAGCTATTGTTACTAGATGTTGGTTGTTATAAAGCCATGTATTTTCCGTGGGAAATGTTTTTATGAAATTCTGATAATAGCTGCGACGTTAGAGGTGATAAAGTAATCCTATCATACCGTGCGCATCGTATACACCTAACGATATTTATTATGAAAATTGTGATACCATCTCTGTGTGGTTCGGTGTAACGAGCAGATTTGTTGCAGAGTTCCAGCACGAACATGATACATTTCTAGGATAGAAAAATAATCACAGCGGGCAAGAACAATTTCACACACCTCGTTCATTTCACCGGTTGAAGGTGTGAGGAGCAAGATGGAGGGAGTGAAACCGGGCCAAGGAATATTAACCTCGGCTACGAAGACGACAAGTTTAATGGGCAACTCGCAGCGGAATATTACCCTTATGTAGCACTATTCAGTCGAACGCTTTTGAGCCGTCGGCATCGTAAACTGTCGGTTTACGATACACGTGGCTAGAGCCTGCAGCCGTGTCACGGATATACGGGGTGTAAAACAGGTACCGTCCACTGCAATACACATAATAGAGCATTATAGTCAGTGTTGGCCATTAATCGATAAAAATTTTAATCATGATTGATTGATTAATGTATACAATTAAAAAAAGAAATCATCGAATAATCAGCGATTGATTCAATCGATTGATGAAGTTAATCGTCAATCGTTGATTAAAAAAAGGAATCATCGAAAAAAAACATAAATGCACGTAAACAGAATTTGTATTATGGACTAAATGACAATACACCTAAACCGAGTTTACATTTTTTTCAGTATTCATACGGTTCTGATTACATATTTCATTTCGAAATTTCAGCAATAATCATTAATCAATTATCCGATTGACGATTAATAATCGTTAACATGCAAAACATCATGGTGGCTGACCGAGTAGTGAAAAGAAAATTCAGATGAAACTTTGTTAGGAATTTCTTATAAAATATGCATCTGCATATAGATCGCTCGCTTTAAATCTATCCATTTTACGGAGCACGAAGAACTAAAATAAAAGGATTCGTCATTTGAATGTTGAGAATAGATCTCTCGTCTGGTTGAACGAGCACAGTCTCGCGCAATATTCAACTGTTTCGGGCTCGCTGGGAATTCATACATATTTAATCGTGCTTATGTAACGAATCATCTACTGAGCATCAATTTTTCCTTAACGACTATGGAGTTCCCATGTTACTCGAGCAGATTGAATTAAACTTCACGGGGCGAACATTTTCGGTCGTTACGGACGAGAGTTTGCTAGAATAACGTTGCCCCGGATATTAGAAGCACGCGGCAAAATAATGTAAATCCACGTATTATTAACACAATTCAAACTATCTCCCCCGTTGCAATAACCTGTGTTCATTGTAAAGGAAACATTAGCTGCGCTGCCGTTCGCGGAAACCCGACGCTAAGCAGCTTCACCATACGCTACAAAGAAAACCTGAATCGAGTTGCATGTATCTACCAGGAAGTTTCAACTTTTGTTGCGCGGGAGAGGATCCTGCAACGAGAGAGAGATTCTTGGCTTCGTGAATTATCATTTCCGGAGACGAGATATCCTAAACCGTGTTCGTCTCAATATCCGACTGTCCAAGCTTATGCACGATTAATTAAAATTTATTTTAAATTACTTTACAAACTCTGAACTGTATGTTAAAAATCTAAAAAAATGCTGTCCAGGCATAGGGCATTTCACCTTACCGACAAACTCGTGAAACCATCGATCGAAATAAACAACTTCATCGACAGAAGTGTCGACGATTGGCGGGAGGGAGAGGGAAAGGGGTCGAATCGAAACGGATTTTGGAGAGGCGTGAGGGGAGCTTCCAATTAAGGGGTGTAGGTACGGTGGGCCGAGAGTGCCACAAGGACATCGTTACAGCACCAAGATCGCCATTATGCGGCGCAAGGACGACCCTAACGATGCGAGCCTTCGTGATTTATGATCCTGTGGAACGCGGCGGATTATGTATCTACGGGCCAACTTTCCCGGGACACTTTGCGGGACTAGATTAAGAGAATAATGAGGCTGGTTTTTGTCGCCGCCCCTTCGACGAGATTAACCCGACGAGGGTGTAATATGCAACCGTTCACGGGTTCACCGTTAGGCCTCCCCCCCCCCCGCCTCCCATCATCCTACCCAACAACGTTTCGCTCCGCGAGTTTTACGGTTTCCGTTGGAACTACAAGCAATTACGTTAAACGAGACACAGGTGTGTTGAAATCGACGAGGATTTTGCGGTCGTTTTACTGTCCCGAATTTAACGGTGTCTCAGCGATAATTCATATGACGCAGGCTAACATTAGAGGGGGGGTTATATCGAAGCTTGTAATAATTAAGTTTGTGGCCCGTGGGGATGTTTTAATATAGAATGTCCTCAGGTTCACCCTTGTGCGAGAACCTTTTGTGAAGGGTCGCCGCCAGGGGATAATGTTGAGTACCGTTCATGAATATTATTTCGATGGATACTTGATAACATATTAAGCGTGTCGTTTCTCGCGAACGAACGTTCATTGTCGCGAGTTTCCATCTACCGTAAATCGTATCCCCGCGTGGAACAAATTCGGAATGGGATGGGACAATGTTATCAAGAAACTGAAAATCATTAGCTCGCAACCTAATTCTTCGGGCTGAATAAGTTAAGGAATTACTTTGGGGATTATTTTGGGGTGCGGAATCGCTCTTTAATCCTCGGACGATGGAGGTATTTTTACAGGTATGTACAATGAGTCACACGAGTACTCGCTTGTCCCTTAAAAGTGAACACTTTTTCTTTTAAATGTGCTAAACCACTTAAGATTTTGAAAAAATTCCTATTGATCTTTATTGGTTTAATGTTCCTGCGTAACCAGAAATTTTTGCTTCCTTTACAACTAGATTTAATACATTAAGTTTCATTTATATGAAAGTTGTTCAGATTTTTCAAAAATGTATTGAGAAAAAAAACAGAATTAGAAATATGAAACATTTCCTAATATATACACTGACTCCCATTAATATTCGGACACTCTCAAAAAAACGATAACTTTGTTAATATTGGACCGAACACACATGTTCTACTCTTAGTAGTATGGATAGAGATTCTACTACATCGCAAATTGTCCAATTGTTTGTATGTAAATATGTTGGTAAAAGCTTCATAAAAGAAATAATTAAAAGCAGAAAGGTTTCACCATAATATCGGTATTCTTTCACCGATATAAGCGACATTTCAATATGGCGACATTGCCGTACCAATTATTTCACAAACTGTCAAGAGCAGAGGAAGGGCGAAAGCCTCGAACGCGCCAAGGACAGGGGCACTGAAAGCGCCGATATTTGTTATTATCTTTTTAATTTTCATTGTTGGCGATAGTTGACCTTGCTTGTGTTTTTCCAAGTTTTTTATACTGAATAAATATCTGATGAGAAATTTGTATTTTTTTTAGGGCGTTTCCCTCACCGCGGCGCTGGAAATATAATCTGCATGTGTTTGAGAAGAGAAAAAGTATCCGGGTGACCAAAACTTTTCCATTGGCGGTAATTAACAGGGTCCTGGTGAAATTCTCATTAAGGTTGATTAGCGGATATCTATCACGGCCGTGTCCCATTTTGCGCGGAGTCCACGCGGATCTGATTTATTATCACTAACACCGAAGTAGTCAGATCAAAGGGCATACATGCTAGAAATTGGAGCCGCAAATTGCAAGTTCGGGCCTCTGACAACTAGATACGGGCGGATAGCTAGGCGTACGTACACAAAGACACATTTACTCACCGGACACCGTCAGATGGACAGTTCTGATTAATGGAGGATGAGCACTGACTTGACACTCGTAGAGGCCACCGTCGCGTTCAGTGGCCGAGTGCAAAAGCAGCCTCCAATCGTTCGGTTGTTCGAGCTCCAGAGAAAACCTCATGTCGTTCGCGTACGTGTCCCGACCGATCGTGAGCAAATGGAGTTCCTCGCCTCGTCTACGAACCCAGGACACCTGCAAAGAAAATGGGTTAGGGGTTAAGTGAACGAACCTAGCTGATCGATTCATTTCCTGAGCAATTTCAGGCAAATATTTTACATTCATTAACTTGTTTGTATCATCAACCCTCGACGGGCGAATAGAACTTGCGTATGCATAGACTGAGGGGCACCCCAGTCTCCTATCTATGTATATCTTGATTAGTAAATACAGGTCGGTTGTTTATAATAATTTTTCGTTTTATCGCGGAAAGTTTCTACAGTCCATGGTTCGCATCGATGGTCGACCATAAATTCGTAGCACGTTTGAAACAACGCTTTATTTCGTAATTGCCTTTTATTGGTTTACTCAAATTACTCGAACATGGAGCTGTCCCTTTATTACAGCAATTTCTCCACTCGGAAATAATATAAAATCATATGCTATTGAAACCGTAACAATTTGTTCAGTAATAAAAGAAGTGGAGCTAGGTATTGTTACGTTCCGACAGTATAATTTTATTGCTTTGACTTTCCATCGGCTGTGCTGCGGTTTGATAATGAGTTGGCATTGTGGGAATTCCTTCAACAATCACAACACGGTCTTTGATGTGTTAAATATTAATTTGTCTTGACAAAGGTGTGTTAAATATTAATTTCACTTATATATATATATGTATATAACGCATACTCTCATTGGAATCAACGTTGTCTAAATATAAATGTAAGCTGCGGCCCAAAGACATAATTGTTGATTTAAAGTAAAAATCTGTTATTACCGTTTAGGACGAAGAAACACGCTAGTCGTTAGCTATGTAATAAATAAACTATTTGTATCGATGTACGAGGAGAAGGCAAGGTTTGATTCTATTTATAAAAGCATGATATGTAGCAACGTTCATCGTTGTGGGAATGCCCTCGCTACATATGCCGTTGTTACGTATGCGGACGTCTACGTTGGCGACACTTGACCCTTCCGCGGATATGTGTCGAAACAAGGGCCCTATTCAAGCACAAGGGCTTACTCGGAATCGATAAAGATTAGGGCGCTTGCAGGCGATGCAGCGAGATATACTGTCTGTCCAACGAGAGTTGGCACCAGTGTCGCCGGATGAGATAGAAACCGGCTTCATTTGCTCTCCTCCGTTGGATTACAAAAATATTACAAAATGAGAGTTCTTGCAAGCATGTTAAATACAGAAAGGTTTTTAATAATCTATACATCTTGCTTGATTACATAAGGGTTAAATCCGTAATGTCGTGGAACGGACGTTTTCGGATGTCGACATGAGGTTTCAAGAATAAAGCTATTTAATTCGCTTCTAAGAATATGTATATTTCGGAGAATAATCTCTGACGAATTGTATACAATCATTACATTATACATACAGCAGACTTATTTTCACAGGTATATTTACATAGAAGTTTGTTGTTTGCTGCCGTTTAATAACAATCGTAAAAACGAGTGTTTTTTATTGAAACAGGCAAGGTGTTGTTCGTGTTTAGTCATTAACAACTCGTTACTCGTTCACCGGCCATTTTTTCAAATGTACATCGCGACGAAGATAAACGGCGCAGCTTTCTTGCACACTAGCAACGGAGATTTAATCTTTGCTCATGTTTTGTCCCATGATCCTTATTGCCTTGTACATGCATTTCACAAATTCAAAGCCGGCCATACACTCGTCGGATATTTCTGTCACTGAAACAGAAACGGTATCATTTAGATCAGTTATTATAATCCGTTGATGTTAGGCAAGAGCAACAGAGAAAAACGATTATGGTAGATCATGGTTAACGTTAACCCAGGCCATTAATTATACAGTAATCTCACGTTTACCGTCAAACAGCCGTGTTCTGCACTGACAGTGATCGTTCTGAGACACTATTTTTTTACTACGTTTTTATTAGCTTGCTTTCTTGTCTGTCTGCCTGTCTGATCGCACAGACGACCCCTGACAATAAACGCGCGATTACTATAATTCATTGGGTCCCATGGAAATCACCGACACATATTTCTCCGACACGGTTTTCACCGACAACATTTCATTAATTTTTTATTTAATAATCAATTAATTAATGTGGATCGAATGAAAATCAGTGGAAAAACGAAATATGAAACCGAGTGTTCTTGAATGAATTAATTAATAAATAAAAAATTAATGAAATGTTATCGGTAAAAACCGTGTCAGAGAGAAATCTGTGTCGATGATTTCCATGGGACCCAATTCATTTATACTATTCTCACGTTACTTGGTGCTTATGAATAATTGTTATTTATCTCGTGTTGCTTGCAATCAGCGCAGAAAGTTCATTATACATGTAGGTGATTAGGATAGATACCTTCTTCTTTACAAATACCAACTGCATTGCGCACTGGGACCTCTACATTCTTCAAAAAAATTCCTTGGATATACTTGCTCATTTCTTCCACTTGTACGTCTCTTCCTATCACCTATAATCATTGATTCACAGTTATCGTCGTCACATTTGTTTATTTGTATACAGAGGATGTTTCGTTTATCTTGTCACGGAAATATCTTGTGACGCACTGAAGTTACGAAAAAAATTCGTTTACAAGAATTGTTCGGTATGAGGTATGAATCATATAGTCTAATTTTCTTTTCTGCGTGGATGAAGGCGTAGAGGACATTTCAAGGTCATCTTGATTTTCTTTAATCGAATGTCCTATTTTTAATACCATAGATCAATGGAGTATAAAAGTGTTGAACCTCATATGTCCCAAACCTAATAGTTAACGAGATATTATCCAAAGAAAGAAAATTGTTTCGTTAACTGTTAGATTTAGGACATATGAAGGTCAACACTATTATACTCAGAATTAGATACTCTATCGATCTATGGTATAAAAATAGGACATTCCATTTAAAAAACTTAATTTGACCTTAAAATCCCCCCTCCCTTCCACTATTCTAGTCCTCAACAAAATTAGACTTCAGTGCGTCACAAGATATTCCTGTTATCAGATAAACGAAACAACCGGTAGATCTCGATAGAGGCTGGAACTTACAAGCCCTTTTTTTTGAGCGCAGCAAACCATTGCGCAACTCGCACTCTTCAAATGTTTCTTATCCTTAACTTCACAAGTAATTTCGTCCAGATCGCTGATATTTATGGCGAACGTCAGTTTTTTCATATCCGCTGTAACAAAGTGCGAAAATCTTAATCTATTCTTGAACTCTTCGACCGCGGATTAAACTTTTGCAAACACCGCGTTCCAATAAAATTGAAAAGTCAAAAGTCATATAACTCGATTCCTGACTGATAGAAACTTCTTTAAGTTGCCTGAAAGATGACAACGGATCATACAACAAAATGTCATAAAACTTACTCGAAATGGTAAGAAAACGAAATCACCGTCCGAACGACCTAATATTCTATTATATGAAAATCAAAATAAAGGCAAAACATTATCTCATAAACTAATACTAAAGGATTACATCTAATTTAAATGTTTACCTTCTGTTACTCCTGTTTTATTCAAGCACTCAACACTGTCTGTCTGGTTGAGTCCGAATACTTCGGCTAATTCTGTCGGGAATTGATCTGGACTATCCTCGGACTCCTGGTCCGCCTGAAAAAAACAAAATTTAGATGATCGTCAAATATCCTTCAATGTCGTAAAATTTGTATGTTTTTATTGTCACGTTTATTCTTCAATTTCGAGTAAAAGTTGAGTACACTTACCAAGGCGACGGCAACGAACATAAACAACAGCAAAAACTTCATGGTGATGGTTCTCTGATTTCTTGAATCTTGACGACACTTGATTAATTAATCGGATCGACTGACATCGAACCGATCGGCCCCAATACTTTATATATCTGAGGGGCCGAGGTTAAAGTTGCGCGCGTTATGTCACTGAGCGGTTACGTTTCCGATAAATCGAAGCGAAAGATTACGCGTAAAGGTTATGAAAATAGAAACATACATATTATTTCCCGCGAAACGCAAATCGTTGCACGTTTTATGTAAGCTGTCGGAGAAACACAGCGGATTTGTTTTTAGTTGATATCGATATTTCCAACAATAAAATTGGAAACGTATGCACAAATATTTGTTGACTAGTATGCTGCGCAACATCCATTTCGCGTTCTGATAATAGATAAGTCGTCTTACAGATTTTCAATTCTGGGAAGAATTACAAAATTAAAGAATTAAACAAATACAAAAAAAGTACATAGCAGTAATAGGAATTTACATGTTTTCATTTGTAAATAAGTAAAATTTCCAGAAACGAGAATAAACCGAAACGAGATAATAGTAATTTATTTCTGTTATTATTCTTCTTGGGCCCGTAATTTATCGAGTTGTAAACATCCCGGAAACGAATCTACCGCCTTAAGACTTCTTTTGAGTTGATATTCGCAAACTAACGTTTTAATTTCGCGTTCTACGACCATTCCCCACGTTTCCGCCGGAGCCCGGTCACGTGACACGTTTCGTCTCTGTCGTGCATGCGTCCGCTAGTGGCACAGAGAGGGTAACAACTGTTTCTAACCCTGGTAGGAGCTGCCTGAGAATGATTCCACGTCAATAGAGAGAAAGGGAGGTTAGAGAAAGAAGGAGGAAGCTCGCAGACATGTATTGACGTTTCCTCGAGTGTTGTATCGAATGAAGGAGTATTCCAGAGAGATTCGACGCGGAAGAGTTTCCACCAACGACGAGGTGTGTATCAATCTCAGTCGCGGGGCCAAGTTATAGCAATGTAAATTTAATGTAAATCGGACATCCTGTCCGCGTTGGTGCACATCGCGTCCTGGACCAGATACGGATTCGAATACCATCTTCCAGCGGACCTACGTTTCTCTTGACACATGCCTCCAGAGATAATCACCTTGTAGATCCCGAGTTCAAAGAGACCCGCCACGTCGCGCCGTGGACGTCTCTGTCCAAAGTACGTAGAAAAACCCTGGAGGTATGAACATCTCGACGAGGATATCGGAACGCCACGAATCTCCTCTGAAAGCTGCCGCAAACAAGGTTCATATTTTCCCGAATTTCCACGCAGATCGTAGCTTTTGATAGTGATTCGCTGGAAAATTAGAGGGACGCCCGATTTTCACCGAAACCGAATATCATACAGACTACTTTATTTTATCAATTAGAAGCAGCTTTGATTGAAGCTGCAATTGTTTTGTATATTTAATCTATATGAATTACTTGACAATGTCGAAGAAAAATTAGCTACCACAACCTGCTACTTAGTGAGAAATCCGATCCGATTAGAGGATATAAATTATTCAAAAATAATTTCGTCCACCTAAAATCGATCATTTACCACTGTGTGACGTTAAACGTTAGTTTATTAATGCAAGATCCTCGTAAACACAGGCACTTGTATCCATCGTGTTCTCCAGCTCAATAGCGATTGACGTCTTGTAAACGTCCGGCTGCAACGTAAGAGACAATGAGTCCGCTACGTGCACATACCGCTTACAATTAGTCCCAACAGCCCTACAGGCCACATAAGGGATACATTTCATCCTCACACTAATGCGATGGAAGTCTCAGCCTTGTAAATGATCATCCCCTATTGGAAACTCAACTCCTCGCTCGTTAATCATTTTCTCTGCTTGCATGATTACGTCAATTATCGTTTCGGCGAGGGGACAGAATTACCTCGGATCTTTGATTTTGACAAAGTAATAAAAGAAGTGTCACCAAGTTCTATCGAGTGCTTCATGAAAAATAAAAGAAAACGTGAACAAACTAATCTTTTGATCATCAGGAGGATACCAACATATGTATAATGAAAACCGTACAAACTTGAAGTAAATCCAATCTTCTTACTTCTATACGGTGTTAAATAAATTGCTAACATTGTATCCAATTTTTATGATAGCTGAGTTACCGATCAAGGTCAGTTAAAGGTCAGTAAAATCAATCAGTAAAGATTAATTAATATTAGGAGAAAGAAACTACTTCTATAAATTAAAAGATACTTCCTTTTCTTTCACTGGTTTAGTTTCACCAAATCTAGGAAACGTTGTCTCAAGATTGATGAGCAACTTCAGTGAAAGAAAGCTTACTTGGTTGTTCTCGGACACTGTTCTGGGAGTCTGGGTAGCAAGTTTTGTCGTAAAGTTGCGAAAAGAAACAAGCAAGTGTAACCTCAGCGTGCACAGCTTTCAGCTGCCCGGGAATCTCGCTTTCCTAGGTCAACAGCTGTAAAACAATTAGCACGTTCGCTACCACCGTCACACAGGTATTATACGGGAACAATTACGTTGCGTTCCGCATGAAGAAAGAGGAGCGAACGTTACACACGTTTTTATTGTAAAATTATTAACCCCTTGTTGAACGAAATCTACTAAATATAATATGTTATTCAATCCCTTCGAAACCAAATAAAATTCTATTTCGTTGTTGTCGGTATGTAGCCATTGGAGAATACATAAGCATTCGATATAGGTTGGCAAGAAAGTAATTTCGGTATTTTAAGGTGAAATAGAGAGCCCAATTTTTTTTATTCAACCAATGAACTTTTATTTTATATTAAAAAATAGGGAGATTAAGGTAAAATTTTCTCAACGTTAAAAACTGTTCTTACCATAATCTCCCTATTTTTGCCATATTCTGCAATGTTTCAGCGTTAATTTAAAAAAATTTCATCGTTCTACCTCATTTCTATCGAAAGTTCTTTGATTTTGAATCGAGTTTCGACCAAATTACCCACTGTGCGGCGCTGTCACGCAGGAATTCAAAAAAATTAGATTTCATTTTACACGACCCACACACTCTGAACATACAAAGAGAGAGAGAGAGAGAGAGAGAGAGAGAGAGAGAGACGATGTTTCTTATACAGGGTACAAAAGAACGGGGGTGCCGGTGGAGATTAAATTGAAAAATACCGGGCCGCCGTTAGAATTCCATTATTTCATATCGCCATATCCGTTGTCTATTATAAGTCGTTCAAGGATTAATCTATTACAGTCCTACTCGTACCAGCTGCGACGATTCAAGGCTTCAGGAGCGCAGTGGTATCGCGCTCACAGCCGTAACGTCTCGTCGGAAATTCTCGACGGTACAATTTAATACAGTGGCTGTAGTCGGTGTTCCGGAAGTTTGATACGGAGGAGTTAAAGAATCGTTAGGCATGCCGGGATTACAGGAAGGCCGGTTATTTCAAGGCGCGGTGGAGTACGCAGGACAAAGTAGACGGCGAACGGCACCGTTATAGTCGTTTATCATTATTATAAAGGACTCAGCAGTGAATAATTGCATCTTACGAAAGTTCGTTTTACCCGTATACGCAACGTTTATCCAGATTTCTGAGTGCACGCCACTCCCAGCCCGCTTGCAATTAACACCACTGCGAATTGGTCGCTGAGATTCGGGGCTGCTCTTTACTTTACCATAGATTTCAGAAATTCTCCAAAAGAAAAGATTCAAAATTTTTGCTTTTCTTCTATAAATTAATATGTATGTGGTATGTATATCAGTAGATTTGTACTTGTACCCGGGGAATCTGCAGATCGAAGTTTCAATCCTGCAAGATGAATGGTTCGTAGTGAAGATAGCGCGCCGCTTACTGAACAGAACCGCTAGACGGCAGTACTACAAACCAATATGGCGGCGCACTTATCTGTCAAAAACACTGCAAATTGCTCAACCTTAAACAACCATAACTTCCGAACCGTTGATCCTACAGGATCGAAACTTCGATCTGCAGGTTCTCCGGGTACAAATCTACTGGATTACATACGAAATAAAGTTCATCCGCGATCCGTTGACCAAGAAGGCTTTCAACATTGTGTAATCTGATATCCAAACTCGGCATGCCCATTTTTGAAAATTCTGTGTTTCTTACTAAAACAACAAAAGTCACGAAGTTATGGGCAACCGTACCTACAAACAACAGAACAGTATAACGTATTTCGGGAAAACTGTTTCATATTGACACAAGGGATGGGTGTGGGTTAAATATAATTTTATTTTTATTATAGAATTATCAAACATAATTAGAAGCGTAACTTGATTTGACGTGCACGTACAGAAGAATAATAATAAACGTAGAGAAATATTTCTGACGTAATTCCTTCCTCTTTCGACAGCAATCTTTCCGTTTAATTTGTTGATCTAGGTTTAACGTTATCTGTGCCTTCGTTATCGACCCACCATCCTAAAACTGCGTTCTTACTGTTTAATTGCAAGAAGCGAGTACCATTATGTGGACCTTCTGCAGTTTTACGAGCAGCTCGTAACAAAAAGCGGCACGTCGCGTCGGATAGACAATTCGTTACCTTCGTATTCACTCGACGTTCAGCTTCTTCCTTAATCGATGATGTTTTATGATCATTGTATAAAGAGAGCAGCTCCTGTAATCAAGGGTACACCGGCTGCATACAGAGCGTCCTTGCTCGTTAAATTCCTGTATTTCCAAATGAGGTCGACAGTAAATACGGAGGGAAATCAATTTTTCTCTTTTTTTTCATTCCGTGATTCGTTACTGTCGGCGGTTTCGCATATTCTTGTCAAAGGTGCGCCGAAAATTCAATAGTGTACAAAATCCTCCTCTAGTGTATAAATTGTACATGCAGCGGCGCACCGTTGATTTTGGGGCCCTGGGCTAACGCTGTTTGGGCGTCTAAATTAATTCAAGTACCAAAAATATTTGCATACACAATTTAAAAATGTTGTTACACTGGTTTCGACTTGCTCATATTTGTCCAAAGAAAAAATTAATTTTTATTTAATTTGCACGCTGCTAAACCTTCACTGTTAAAATTTACAATGGCTCGTGGCTTTCGTGGCTCACTGTATATTTACAAATTTACAAATTCGGAGCTCTCAATAAATTTATGATGTAACTTCCTTGAAGGTTTATTTAGATGTAGTAAACAAAAGAAATTCGTCAAGTTCTTAAAGTTATCGAGATTTGGAAACCATCTAGAAGTTATTAAGTTTAAACTTTCTGTTGTCCGTCAGTGCATGAGCATACAAAGCCGTAAAGAGAATGAATGCGTTGCTTCTGAAATATATCCGGTTATAGGGTGTAGCAAAATAGATTGAAACAAACGATCTTCAGAGAATAGACGTATGCAATGAACATTACGTGGCCAATAAGGCAGTAAAATCTGATATTATGTACAAGCACCGCAGCAGCATGCTCGATGAGCTTCGTGAGCTCGCATATTACGGTCTCTTTGTATTTAATGCGTATCCCGGGCGAAGAGGATAATCAATCAAAATTAATCAAACTGAGAACTCCGCGAGTACATTGCAGATTCTTATTCACGGACGTTGATAGCATCTATTCTCGGAGAAAATTGCATGCTCTGTGATTATACCGCTGGTTACGTTGAAACTCAATTTCGTCTGCCAGTTCCCATTGGAAAAAGTATATTGGAGTTTCGAATACCGGTCGAAACCGGGCTCCATATCAAGTGTAATACATTTGATACATATGATATTCGAGGTATAGTTTCGTAATGTTTCAATAATTAAAATCCTAATAAGACCTTTCGTAAAATCGTATAATTATCCGTAATCGTACGACAGATATTTTATTTAATTATGAAATAATACTAACGGGGTAATTGATTATTGGACACAGAAATTTTGATAATAGGCCAACGAGTAATTAATTATTATTGTAATGATTACCTTTTCATGTTAATTAACAAAATGATTTCGAAACGAATTCGTTAATTACTCGGTTACATGGCTTTGCTCAGCGAATATGAATAAAAGAGAGATCAAATTAATGAACCTATATAATGCCCATTCTCAATCTGGATTATTAAGTACAACAAAGAGCCGCAGAGAAACATTTTCATTTCGAAGTGTCTCTGAAAAAATACTCATTAGTCGAGTGTTTTCTGGGAAAACACTCATTAGTTGAGCATTTTCTGGAATGCAATTTCATACCGAAGATAATGTTTTAATTATTATATCGTTTTGATGTCCTGTGAAACATAGCATGTTTTTGTTAACCTAAAACTATGTTATTTAGATAAAAATACATTTTTTTTTAAATATCACGTTTTTAAAACGTACTAAAAAGTATAAAATAATTTATCCAACCCCCTTACAGATAGTCCCGAAAGTTTGTGATTGTGAATTTTGAATAGCTATGAAAATACTCGTAAGATTTAAAACGAAAAACGTGGGGCGCATGCAATAGATAATTGATGCATGAATAGTTTACCTAAATCACTAACAATTTTATTGCACTGCAAATAATATGAACTGTTGTGCGAGTTTTCTCAACGACAGCTGCTCTCTACACTCCTTGCTATGTATTTTATCTTGCGCTCCACGTTTTTCGTTTTAAACCTTACAAGTATTTCCATAGCTATTCAAAATTCACAATCACAAATTTTCAGGACTATCCGTACGGGGTTAGGAATCTGCATGGGGCTAGGATAAATGATTTTATACTTTTTAGTCCGTTTTTTAAACATGGTGTATTTAAAAAATTTATTTTATACTTTTTAGTCCGTTTTAGAAACGTGGTATTTTTAAAAAATGTATTTTCATTTAATTATAGAAACGGTCCACTATTAGCCGTCTCGTTTGTCGGCCAGCGAAGCGATCAGAAGGCATCGAGAAACAGGTACGGTGACACTAGTAGACGCGAATAAAAGACGAAGGAAGATAGGGGGGGGGGGGCAGTTGATAGGGGGATCGCACGTAGAGCTGCAACCCCCGATAACAAGGCGTAATAATGTTTGCCTGTCGCTGCAGTATCCGAGATAAATCGTCGTTCGTCGAATCAGCAGTTTAAAATGGGAGATCGACGGAAAGCTGAACGTACTCTCGAGTGCTCCCTCGACAGGCCGGGCAGCGATCTGCTAAGGAGGATATAGATCCGATAAAACGCGATACACCGAGAAAATTCGAGCGAATCGATCGTATCGATTCTCCGTCCGGTTATAACCGAGACATGGCCTGTTTCTGAAAATGAATAGTACTCTCACGTCTATTCAACGGATTCCGACTAAAGAGAGAGGGGGTGGGAGGAGGGGGAAGATGAGAATTATTAACTTCTCGACGCGATGCGATGGTCAAGCCAGCTGTATTTCGAAAACTGAGAAAAATAATTGGTGTTTCGGTTAATAATGTCGATTTTGTATTTTGTTGGTGTACGCATGCAATAGATATACATAATTGATGCATGAATAGTTCACCTAAATCACTAACAATTTTATTTCACTGCAAATGATATAAACTGCTGTGCGAGTTTTTTCAACGACAGCTACTCTCAACACTCCTTACTATGTATTATGTTGCGCCCCACGTTTTTCGTTTTAAGTCGTACAACTATTTTCATAGCTATTCAAAATTCACAATCACAAATTTTCAGGACTATCTGCACCGGGTTAGGAATCCGTATGGGGCTAGGAAAAATTTATTTTATACTTTTTAGTCCGTTTTAAAAACGTGATATTTTCCTAAACAGATCATATTAATTTGATTTCAACAGATAATTCCTGCTCACTGATGCCACAAAAGATCAATTTGACATGTACATATAACAGTTAGTATATGATCTGAAATAAATCACAACACACACGCATTCGATGATTTAATGAAATTGTTTCTTTCTAACCTTTTGCCAAACATAAAATGTTCAAACCCAGAGGTTTTAATATAAGAAATATGAATGATCGTGAATGTGAGATAAAGGAACGAAAGTGCCGAGAAGTTTCGGTATTCTTCGAACTATGTATAGCTATCCTCGGAGTACATTCTCCTGGCGTCTAGCGTATGTAAAACCACGTCTGGTAGTGACTACAAAATAAGATTACTGACCCGGCAGATGATCGACCCATCGAACGGCGTTCTGAGAACTTTAATTAAGTCCCGGACCTTCTTAACGAACTAGGACGAAATTCCATTCTTAGAGTAATAGTATTGGCGACCACGAGGATGATTGCCGTGAAAGGTGCTTGTAATAGATAGCAGGATGTATAAAACGAAATCCAACGCTTCCTTAAATTCCTGCCGAATTAAAGCTGAAACTTTGCAGAATATGGAAAAAGCAGGGAGATTATGTCACGAACGTTTTTTAACCTTGAGAAAATTCGTTAAACATGTAGAATTTCAAGAAATCGATTTTGGAATATCCTGAGGTCGTAGAAAAATTTTGGGACCAGATTTGAAATCGGCGTAAAGAAATCTATGGGAAATGAAGTACAGCATGTTCAGAAAAAGTTCTTTTCGCGCGTGGTATTGGAAAAACCACAATTTTCTCGAAATTGTGCAAGTTTAACGGATTTTCTCAACGTTAAAAAACGTTCTTACTATAATCTCCCTATTTTTCCCGTATTCTACAAAGTTTCAGCTTTAATTTAAAAAAAAATTTCATCGCTCTACCTCATTTCTATCGAAAGTTCTTTGATTTTGTCTCCGATTTGGACGAAAGGTCCCACTGTGCGGCGTTCGCGTGAAAGAGTGAAACTGTTTAACGTGTAATTTGATATCGTGAAACAGCGGTGAGGATTTCTTCTCGAATTAATCACAGGCCGGAGATCCCGCGCAAAGTTTTGCCGCATTAATTCAGCGGCACGACGGAATTCGTAGATCCGTATCGCAATCTCGACGCCGTTTGAGATCTTAACGAGAGTTCTCCGTTTCCTTAAATAATTAATTCATCACTCGCGAGCAATTACGAGGCCGTAATCTGAAGACGCACGCGGTATATATATATATATATATATATATATATGCATATCGGCGCGTGTAAGTCGCAACCCTCCGCCATAAGCTGCGGCCCAGCAGCCACGTGTGGATATAATACTGGGCTGTGGCATTATCTTGTGCTTAATAACTTAGCCTATATTAGCAGGAGGAACGAGCCACTCGGGAAACGAAATCTGCATTAATCAAACAGATTGGTTGCGGCTGAAATCAAACAAACAGCCATCCTATCGATCGGATAATCGCTTCTGCCAAGAAACACAATGAACGATTGAACCCTGTCACGGAAAACCAACATTCAAAATTGTAAAAGCTTGGAACGGTTAAAAATTTTTCAGAAAATAGTTCAAACAGCAATCTCATGGGAAATTCAGTTAAAAGTTTACAATCTAGATCCATGCAATTGATACCAACAATGTTTGTTTCAATTGCGCATTAAAAAACCCTCGGAGAAACAATCGGAAATTATAAATATTATGGTGAATATATTAAATTCATTATTTATTTTCCAGCCTTCAGCTCCATAGTGGAGAAAAAAAGTCAATAATGAGAAGCAGACATGTCAGTCTATCGAGATACTTTTCTTATCAGAACAAGCTAATCTTTTAATCATTTTGACAGATGTTGGATTAATCGTAAAAGTTGTGTTTAATAACGGGAAAGCCTTTCCGGATTAATTTATCTTGTAATTTTCCCAGACGAGAATAATAAAGTAGCTGTGTCGCAAAATCAATCTATCAATGGGTATAATGTTTACGATATAATGTGAAAGAAAGTTTACAGTGCTTGAACTGTTCGTTGTTGCCTTGTCTGTGACGAATGAATTCGTTTTGGCACACGCTCTCATATGATATTAAAGAATACACAGCATTATTCCATTCAGAAAATTGGAGATAACCTTCGGAAAACACCCTGCAACAATTATATTCGGTGATAAAAACCTACAGCTTTGACAAATGAACGAGCAATATTTTTATGGTTATTTAGAGACTCACTGACATATAATCAAATGTTTTCTTGAAAAAACTTATGAGAACCACTTGCTTTTCTAGCTGATGCACGAGAATCCCTCTTAAGAAATAAGAAGTGAGAATATATGTATAATACAGAGGATGAGATACATATAGCCGGAGAAGACGAAAGCAGGAAACTCGGAGAAAGTGGTGAAGCAATAAAGAGTGAAAGTGCAGGGGTTGATGAGGGTCGGTAGACGTGCAAGAAGAGCAACGGAGCCTATGCGCAACCTGGGAAGAATATATTGTAAGAAATTCCGTAGAGAAAATTCCAAAAAGTAAAGGACGTGGAAAATCTAGAGAAAAAAAAATAAACAAACAAATCATCCCTTGAAAAAATTTCGTGAAACATCTGTTGAAACGAAAGTTGCATAATATTATCGTGTCTACCAAACTGTAAAAAAATATTTTTGTTACGCATTTCTCTAAGTAAATAAAAAGAAGCATTTTAACAAATTTTCTTGTACACTGGTAGATACATTCTTTAATATCGTTTGTTATTCTTCAGATATTTCACGAAATTTTTTCAAGGGTTGAGTTCGCTCCTTTAATGCGAGAAGTAGCACGAAAAAAGGTTGTACATATTAGGCTTACTCTACTTGTGTGCAAAGTTTCATAATTTTTTGAATTTACGGGTTCGATAACTTCCATTGGTCAGCATCGCACATTTCAGCTTTTAAATTTTTATTTCATTAAATAATCTACTTCGATTTCATGGAATTTTTCGGGCTACTGCTTCGGCAAAGAGATAGTTTCAAAGGTTTGGAAGTTCCGATTACAGGACGTTCAAGTATATCAACGACGTTTCCCCTATTTCCCCTATGGCAGCGATTTTAACCCCGCATCTCGAAGGAGAGACGCTACACCCATTTCCACAGCGATGATCGTAAATGGCTATTGTCGATCTAAAATTTAGCCTCGATCCTCGGTAACTCTGTTCTTAAAGTTAGTACACATACCAGCACTCAATTTCATATCCAAATAATTCCTTTAGATTGCATGGAATGTCGCTCGGTCTTCACGGCGAAGTTTACCAATGTTTTACGAAGCTTAAATGTTCCTGAATAAATATAGCATAAAAAGAACCGAATCGACTATTAAATGTTCAGCTGGCGATAAAGTTTGTCATTTTATCACATCGCAGCTATTTCAAAGAATCGAATTAATCGTTAACAGGCAATCCAATTCCGTGTTTTTCCATTTTATTTCGTTTGTTTCGATTGATTCAATGCTTTTTAGCTTCTCTAAATGTCAAATGTCAAAAACACACTTCTTTGAATAAAAGTTTTCAATTTTCTCATTTTATCTACAATATTTATTTTATTCTTGTCCATGGTCTTATTTCTCATGTATTTATTTTCTTGTTCCAGTTCTTGAACAAGCCTTAATGAAACTAATTTTGCGATCTTGATCAGATTTATTTTGTCACACGATATAGTCACATTCTGACCTAATTCTATTCTCCTAACCTATACTATTACTATATTTATGCATTCAATATTTGCCCTCACCAACAGCTGACATAATTTACCTACCCCTAAATGGACACTGTAAACCCAGGGGGAAATGTTTTAAAAATGAATGCCTTCTGACCACCGTGTATCATAATTTTTAACCATTCGTGCGTAGTAGGCGTTCTTTAAAATTGCATTCGAATATTCAATAGTTGTAAATACAATGGTTTTTACATAATAATGGTTAAAAGCCAAAATGTTACTTACGACACCAATCTCCCCTAACTTTGATTTGCTATGTTCGGTAGCGCATCCTGCGCACGATGGAGCGTTTGAAGAGATTCGAATCACCTTGAAACTTAGCGAAACTTGCGATATTGTGGCATAGTTCGGAGGTTTGACGTTCGCTGGTTGAAAACGAACGATCGGCGTTCTCCATTAGAAGCTCCGAACTACGAAACAATTCGAATGTCCCCAAGCGTTCAAACTCCCGTGGGTGTTCAAACTTTTTCCTCGAATCGGCAAGATCTGCTACAAATCTCAACTGTTTCTTTTTATCCTCATTGCTAACGCGTCGAATGTGAAACGCGAACCACCAAAAATCTCTCAAAATTGACGTAATTTAATTAATAAAATCAAAGCTCGAAAGGCAAAATCGATTGTAGTGTCTTTCCTCGAATATGTCACAATGAACATTATTTATTTAAATCTAATCGAAGAATAACGTCACACATATGTACATATGTACATGATCGATGTGCTAATGGCTTGCTGTTTTTTGACAGTTCCTATATCATATTGTGTAAATATCAAAAAACGTATTTCAATCTGTTAGTTTATGTAGTGAAACAGTTGAAAAAGCGGAGTACACGTTAAGAATAAAAATAGGAAGAAATAATCCTAATATATCTTGCGTTCCATTTGAAAAAGACTAAAAAGTAAAAAATGAAAAAATATATTTTAAAAAAACCTTTTAAAAACCACGCTTATATTAAAATGCACTAAAAAGGAGAAATAATTTTTTTTAGACATTAGTGATTCTAAATAACAGCGTGGAGCGCCCACAAAGATTACGTCAATATAGTTTAGCGCTCCACGCTTTCACATACATATAGTCACTAATGTCTAAAAAAATTATTTTCTCCTTTTTAGTGCATTTTAATGTAAGCGTGGTTTTTAGAAAGCTTTTTTTTATATATTTTATTTGTTTTTAATGATGTTACTTCTTGATGAACTTCATTTCTCACTAACAATTCTGAATCCGTACATAATAATGTAGCACTATATGTATATAGTGCCTTCCAATCAATAGGCATCGATATAGTTTTATACCTTTTATTATTTCAAAAAGCTGAGTGTGCCAATTTTTTGAGCCACTGCATAATCTTTGGTATCCTTTCTTTCCTCGTTGGAACGTTTTACGAGGCTTTTACAGTGAACCAATCGTTTTATGGAAAGGTAATATCGATGAAAATGTAAATTTACATGGAATGTAAATGAATCTATCCGAAATTCAATACTTAACGCTCGAAAGGCTCCGCTACATGTACCCACAGTATTTATACTACAGAACATGAAAGACTCCATTAAGGGGTCACGTAATAGAGAGACTGTCAAGTCGAACGTGTTCAAACGCATGAGCGTGGCAAAAAACTCGGGTCTTCAATGAAATCTACGAGGTTCGTGCAAAAATAATTGCGGTTTTCGTTCTTGAATTTTCAAGCTATTCGGGGTGCCCCAACTAGCGTGATCGCCCCGAATAAATATTAAACGATACATTTACAATGAAAATTATAGAACGTAGAATTTAAATGGCTTCGAGGGGTTATCTCTTATACGGTATTTGCGTTCCTGTTGGGTGGAGGTGTTTCGAAAACGTTGTATTTGTTTAAAATAATTGCAAAATACATGGTGGAAGAAACATTCTTCCGAAATGACAATATTGTTAATAGATACCCTTATGTTTTCACTGTAAGCTCCTAAAAACTCATTCTCGTGGATTTGTTGGTTCAAGTCATATAATTTGTCGAAAAAAGTGTGACACTTTGTAAAATCGTCTGTCACACGTCTGTAAAATCAAAAATCTTTTTAATCCTTTGAGATTCGTTTATAGGTCACTAAAGACTTTTTTTCCATTTTTGGAACATTATAAAAAACCAGAGGGGGAAGGGGAATTTTCAAAAAATTTGTCCTTCACCTTAGATAGGGCGAGTTTATACTCATTTTATGAGGAAATTTTCCGAAGAAGACGAACGGAATGTTCTTAAGTGGAAATTCGCACTAACAAGCGAGATAATCAGAGTTTCAGAGAACGGAAGCGCCTTCTAGGCGGTCCGCCAATCGAAAACGAGTTTAGAGCGCATTATTAGATGTAAAAACGTGAGAGAGCGTAGTTTGAGTGTCGTAGGATTGTGAGAGACCGAACTCGGAATTTCTCAGGCTACAATAAAAGCAATTTTTCCCAAAGAAAAAGTTCGCTAAAGACTACAACATACATTGAACAAAGGTGACATCGAAAAACGCGGGCCCTTGAAGAAAATCCCTCCGGACGTCCCCGGACACATTAAAAAATAGAACAAATCCGGAGAGAACCGGACGGAACCGTACTTGTGAACAGCTCCTCGTGCAATTCATTTATCGCTATTCCTAAAAATTTGTTCACCGTTGAAAGGATTGAAATAAGTAGATTGTGCGATTTGTACGTTTAATTCGGTGAAACGCCTTCGCAAAAACGAGATGTAATTAAAGTCAATATTCTGGAGCGAAGGCGAAGGTGAAGTGGGTCGTGTCACGTTTATCCCGCTCGACGTTAAGTATTTCTTTCCACCATAACTCGCCACTCGTAAGAACAAACACCATGCGGAAAGTAAAAGCAATTGCAATTACATTTGAGTGTTCGCGGTAAACGAACTTCCAACGAGAAGTTACTTTTTCCGTCGATTTTCTACTTCACCTGGCCCGCGATACTAAGTATAAATAGAAATCAAGTAGGAAGTCGACAGTTCCAGCGGTAACCAAAACACTATTCCCGGCCGTGTTCCGGGAGCAGGGAACGCGGGACTCCGTTCCTTTTTGTCCGCGAACCGAGGAACATAAACACAGAGGTACACGTTTCAATATTTTTCAAGTGACTTGAAACGGTTTCTATGAAGTCGGAGGCAGAGGTCTCGCGACCCTCCACAAATATTTTCACCGTAATGACTTCCGACACGATATTACATTGGATGTACAAAGAGCGATAGCATCAAGTGCTGCGCGTTATGCACTGCATAATGTGCAGTGCTGAACAATTCTAACGAAGTTTCTCCGCTTTCCTCTGCCGTTCACTGTGTTTACAAGAATAAATAACCGGGACATGCCTCAATTAAATTTTACGTATTTCTACTTCATTTGAAATACAGGTAACCCTTCTATGTATAACATGGTTTCGCTCTAATACGATAGGATAAATCGTGGGAACCCTCGTATAGCACTGCAAGCTATAACGCTTTTAACCTATAACATTTTTAATATTCGAAAGATTAATGCTTTGGATTTAATTCAAACGTTGGATTTAATTAATTCGTTGGAAGAAGTCTCCTTATCAAATCTTAGCACTGCCAATCATTATACATTGAAGGGGCCAATTACTATAGGATAATAACGTGCCAATCATTGCAATGGATATTAGAGAGTTAATTACTACTTGTGCAAATCACTTATATATTCTTACATATATAGAAGAGTGAATAACGAGACTACTTCTAACCCTCAGGAAGAGAAACTCATTCCATCGCCACTGCATCTAATGCTTGCTCCGTTCCAGCAACAAAAGTTGCAGACTCCAATTCAAACGAAGCCAGGGCAAAGTGATTTATACAGGCAAGTATCCGTGTCAGAAAAGTTACACCCCAAGCAGCGTTTACGTAGTATCAGCGCTGTCGATCTCAGGGACGGTATAATTTTGCCATAAGCTAAGCCAGCCTGTGTCAAGCTGGCTTCGTAAATTGTTTAACTTTACACCTTCTCTCAGGCGAATGCTCACACTCCACCAGCTCATATTCTACCGAAGCGATATACGTGTTTTCCCGCCTCGTCATCAAATTTTTCCTCCGACACACTCATAGAACATTGCGAAACTACTTCCACAAACCGACACTCGAGAAAAGAACTCGCATCAATCGTCAGAGCTAAACGTTTATTCGATGCCATGGCTGTTCTAGGTTTTTTCTATATTAAATTACACCAAACACGATAAAATCACGATCATAATTGTGCCGTTCACAGGCCAAATCGATTAACTCCACTTTTTCAACTATTTTAAATTTAAGTTTCAAAGCACTTGGTTTAGTCATAACATATTTTTTTATTTGTACTAAATTTCTTCTGTAATTGTGTAGAGCCAAAGTTTTCACAATTACGGAGAGAGTACTGTAGTGTTCACTTGCTTCCTGAACGCGGACGCAGCATAATTATACGGAGCATTTACTTAGCTGGAGGGATCGCTTCTGGAACTGTTTCCTGAATTAATCGTGCGCGATCAAATATTTCTGGAGTATAGTGGATATCGAGGCCAGTCTATAGTTCCCTTTGGAGTCGATGAACGCGAGAAATCACTGCGCTCGAGCGAAGAGCACCCTCCAGCCTCGTACGACGTCAATCGAGTGAAGGAGAAAACCAATGAAACCCACGGAAAACGATAATAAATATTGGACACTACTGACCGTTTTCCGATATCACATTTATGGTATTATTTATGCGGGACTAACGCCAATGTGATTTTCGACTCGTTACTGTCGACGACAGGAAACAATATTTGAAGTGACTTCCAACCTGGCTAACTATTACATCACCTAACGGATTTAACGCGTTGAACGTGCAGCTAATTTGGTTTCACCTTTTAGTTTAGTTTACATAGGTGCGCCTAAATGAAGCGTTCATCAGAGAGGTAAATCGTAATTTGTTCAAAATGTGTTGGTAAAATTCACTACAGAAGAAAGGTTCGAGGGGGAAGCAAGCGTTTGAGGGGCCCCAACCGAGTCCAGCACTGAACGATTGATATTTCTCAGCGCGACGCAAGTTTTAAAAGAGATTACACGTCTGTCGAACGGAGAGGAAATGTTAACATTTGCATAATGAACTCGTCAAGTTCTAATCAAGCCACGAGGTGAGTAATAGTTCAGATACCGACCGTCTTAAGAGAAAGTCCTACTTCTGCAAACTCTCAAGAAGATTAGGCGAGGCAACAAGGACTTACGATAATGACAATGTCGTGCCTTCAAGTACACTTCCATTTGGCTATACTGTATTTTGCTATACATGAGTGGATACAATTACCAAGGCATAATTAGTGTAATTACGTATCGTGCTGCTAATGGATGAGATCTCACTCAAATTGATGACTTGCAAAAATTGGTAGACTCTTGGAAACCGGGTGCTCGGTAAGAATGATTAAAAGTTACTAATGAATGAACGACTGATTTAAAGCAAGATGGAAATTTTGACGAATTTAATTATTATCAATAAAATGTATATTCAAAATATGAGTCTTATTTAATGAAATTGGTTCAATTGTGTAGGAATTGAAAACAGTTCTTAATTGACTTCATTGATTCTTCTCAATTCTTAATTGACTCTATCAATTCATCATCATTAACCGACATTCATAAAATGACGTCTCATAGAAAATCAGACATCAAGATTTTATCTATGTCGAAATGGCTAAAGTCAAGCATTCTCGCAGTATACAGGGTGTCCCATTTAAATCGATCCGGGTGATGATATTGAAAAATGTTCCAGACACATTTTGCGATGTAGATATCGTTTTCCTATGTGATCGGCAATCAGGAAACAATAAACAAGCTATCTTGTCTTTCCTTTTCATCTCCGAAAACATCAATTAAACAGTGGAGGCAGTTCGCGCGCTGCACAACGACGCGACGCGACGGCTAAACAACTCACTGTTGTTAAACACGTTTGATGTAATCAATAGAGATAGCAAACTCACCAGAGAGCAATCAGAACGATACACGCTGCGCGTTTCATGACTCGCTCACTCATTCACGAGTTCACTCGCGAACGAGTAACGAGTAAACTAGCTTCGTATAATTGAGGCTTAAACTGCGAATGCTCTAAGCGTGCGAGTACTTTCCGAGCGGCAAAATACGTTTCGAGTGCCAATAAAACTGTTTGTCGTAGTTACAACCAGTGAGAAAATGGTGCAACATCATAGTACAGTAAAGTCTCGATATATTGCCAACGGCTGTGTTCTGCAGGGAGAAATATGGTATAGGAAAACTATTTTTGTATGACTGCGTCTACCGCGCCGCCTGCGCCGAGAGCACAAACGAAGGTAGGAAAGGACAGCATGTAATTACGAATCGCGCGGCCGAAGCGTATCGGTGTGAACCACTACCAATCGAATGACAAAAGCTCTTTATTTTTCATTATTTATTTATGGGACTTTCACCAACTTATTTCTGGCATTTTTCTGATAAAGATAAGACCAAACACGATATAATTTCAACTGTATTTAGCGGTTCAATCGACGATGAAAGTTTCATCAGTTACATTTGTCGAAATAAAATTGCAGATATAAAACAATACATGTCCCTATATTCGTTATAAAAAAATACAGTAGAACATTTTCCTCTTTCATTTCTGTTTGACATTCATTTAGAACAGCTGGTATGGTCGTTTCAACAATACATCACATTGTCGAAATTGCTGTACCTTCGTTAAGGGGCTTCTATATATGTATGAAAAATCGATTTTTTTCTATTTTAAGCCGAGGTCAGATTACTACAGTGGAGGGGATATTTTTTGCGTTTATAGAGGATTTACTGTATACACATACAGCCACGTGTACAATATAATTGAAACACGATGAAACCTATACTAGGTGTCCTATCCTTTTGTCGGTGCCTGTAGCAACTTCTGTGAATACCTTCAGCAATAAATGAAGAACCTTTTCACTGGTTAAAAGTACAATATCCCGCTGGCGTCAACAGCATACTGAGCCCTCGTGCAGGTAATTTTTGTTCTTCAATTTATCTCTGTACACCGATCGGAATTTATCAAGCGACGAGACGTGGCGGAGCCTTGGGAAAAATCCTGGAGGGCTCGGCTGCGTCGCGTCGTGGCTGCGACAGGGATATGAAAAAATCCGTCGGAGTCCGGGTCGGTCTTGGAGGATGAGGCAGGATCAGGGATGGCTTGCGTAAAAGTGGCCTTGAGCCGGGATTAATCCGCCAGCAAACAAAGATACCGAATCCTCTCTAAGCGGGGCACGATGACGGGCGCGGCCCTCTTTCAACTTCACCCTCGTCTAGCGGTGTTTCCTGCGGCGCGGCGCGGCGGCTGCAACGTATCTTTTCTTTCGAGGGTCCTCGAGCGAGGCTCTTTTGCTTTTCCTGAACCGACTCGGTTCGGCGTTCGCTGCGTACACCGAACAAAGACATAGAGAGCAGAGAGAGAGAGAGAGAGAGAGAGAGAGAAAGAGAGAGGAAGGGGAAAAGGGAAAAAAGGAAGTCCTTCTGGCCGTTCGTTCGACTGTCGCCGCAATATTTATACCGTAACAGTAGAACCCGGGCTGCGCGGCGCGTTCTTGGCGCCGGCAAAATAATCAAAGTGAAATACCGATCCTCGAGAGGGAAAGGTACGAGGGAAACGCCGCCGCGTGCTGTGGCAACGTCAGTTTCACGCGGTAATAACATAGCCATTGACGGCGGCGTCCGCTTTTGCGAGCGCCGCGACACAATGATGCCTGGCCAGCGCTGCGCCGTCTCAATTACACCGCTCCGCGAAACAATATGGACGATAAGAATGTTTAATCAAAGGTCAGAGTGCGCGGCTTGGCGACAAAGACTTGATTAATAATTTCCATTAATTGATCATTTGAAACGCGTATTACGTCCGCTGATAACTTGGAACACTTGGGATCAGGGATTCACTGTTAGCCTCCCCGCGTCCGTCCCCACGCTTATGTTATTTTGCATCCACCGATCGCGTTGCGAACTTGTAGATCGCTTTGCCGTAACGGAGAATTGTGTTGAGATGGAATGTTCCATGTTTCTTAACACTTTGAGGACTTCGTTGACGCCAAGGATCGGGCGCAGCTGGTTTTTCCTTTGTGCGAACGCGCTCTCTCTCTCTCTCGTACTCTTCAATCCACTCTGATTTAGATTGCGAGGACTAACTGGGTCTGTCGAATACAGGAGAGAATTATCGGAATAGTCTAGGGTCTAGTCGATCGCAAGGGACGGCTTTTGGAAATATATTTTGTAAATGTAGTCTCAGTCTTTTCTCTCCATGTCTGACTTATTCACTTTTTACTACTTCAAAGTCATTGCTGCAAAGTTCACCGTATAAAAGTGCTTTGCATAATAATCGTCTCGACCCTAATTTTCCGTCGTTTATAAAACGCTTGCCTTATGGGGTTAGTTTTCTAAAAAAAAAAAATAAAACAAAATCAACATTTATCAACATTTAACCGGGAACAGATACTTTCTCTATTCACGGTAAATCACAAACAATAAAATCATTTCAGCAGACACGGTCGCCAAAGAAATCATGCCGCGAGGGGTTGAAAACAAAGGGACGCAAACTAGGAATTATGTGCGGCCGAAGTAAGATTAAAACGTTATTTACTCGTCCCCCCGGAGCTCGAGATCTAACAATCTGCATACTACCGTATTTCAGGTTTAATTCCTATCAAAGAGCAGTCATTTACACCTTGAAGAGCCCGGGGCTCGTAATTATCCGCGGCATGAAAACTCCTCGGCCGTCTAAGATGGCGTCTGAAGCCTCGGAAGCTGTGTGCATCGGTTAGATACACCATCCACGGTACGCGAAGTTCACCTGGAAGACTGTCAGTTGTCTTAAGAGGTCGGGAGTAAGCAACTTCAAGCTGAAACTTCATTAACAGCAACAAAAGAGCCGGTTTCCTCGGGCTCGACTGCGGCGATCAATGGCGTGGTAACGCGACGCCACGCCGAGCCGCCCGAACTCTCTAATCTCTTAGCTAGACGTTTTGTCTGTGTTTTGATTGACCGTCGAAACGATCGATCGTCGTAGTTGGTTCCTCTCCGCCCCACCTCTCTCTGTATTTCTCTCTCCCTCTCTTTCTCTCTCTAGAGAGAGAGAGTCGGGTTAGGTGTCCGGAAGTTTCGGAAGTCGGTCACAGGCCGGGAAGAATCAAGCGAGGGTGACGGTTCTATATACCTGGCGCCTGGAACTCGCTACTTTTCCACTTATAACGACCAGGCTAACTTTCAACGGTCTCTTCCTCTCTCGAGTAACAGCCACCGGAAGTTTATACACGTGTAATTAGCTTAACAAGTAAGCCGGGAGCTGCACTAATTGCACGCGAGCGAATCGCAACGATACTACGGCAGCCGACGAGTGAAATTGTTCCGCGTCACGCTAACAGGCCGGGATTTACGGGATTCCAGTCTCGCCCTCGTTCAAACGGCCCTCATTAATTCCTCCGGATCGGCGGAAACACCCTTAGAAAAATATCCGCCGGTCAGAATGCACCTGTTTCGCGCCCCGTCATTATCTGGATCGCGATGCGACGAATTATCGATGAATATACTGCGATACTGTCCAACCCGTTATCGCTCCTGTCGCATCAGACGCCGCTATGAATCACTTTGATAAAAATTTCCGGTTTATTCCCCACACCGCGCAACTACAGTGACATAAAACAAAATTGAACCAACGAGACTATTTAAAAGAAACAAAAATCATTATTTATGTATTTATTAAGACAGAGCGCCGTAGATTTTAAGAAGCACGCAATTTTTAAATTATTTTAGCTCGGGGAACGATTAATATCTTGATAATATTTTATTCCTGACTGAATTTTATACCACTCCAAAATACCAGCCAAGAAATATATTTAATTTTTTTAAGTTAAGCACCTTGGACTGCCCTGATGGATGCAAGTTGTTTTCATGCATATTTGTTACTAAAGTTTGCGTGCACGTAGTTCGAGAGTTCGATCGAACAGAACAACTTCTTGCCGAGTCGATCTGTTAGGTCTCCACGTTAGAAAGATTGAATGCCGGGGCAACTGCGTGCGAACGAACAAAACAGTCATGCGTGTCATTCGAGGGAGGTTCCACACAGCGTCGTCCTCCGGGACGCAAACTCTGCGCCAGATTGGTGACTTCGACAACGATTTATCGGCAATGTCGCGCAATAAGCGCGACAGAACGTTTGCCGCTATTTCCTGCCGCGTGGCGTTCTTTTCACTGCCGCATGCGATTTAGAACAGTGTTCCGCTCGGGGATAATGCGAGGCAGAAACGGCTGAGTCGCTCGGAGAATTTGTCGCGGCCTCTTAAACAGATTTATGCGCGCCCCGAGATATTTTTTTCACAGTTGTGGGATCTCCGTATGCATCATGGCGGAGTTCGCCGACTTCTACGCTTTCGACTGTTTTAAGGGCAAATATATTTAAATAATTGGAAACGAGCCATGTTCTCTCTCGTCTCTGAACGGAAGTCCTCTTGTTTTCAGCTCTACGCACGAGGCTAACAATCGTTCAGAATTTATCATACGCTGGTGGCCTGATATTCGAAACTGTGCACTTCAGAAAATAAACGTAGTTCATGTTTCTTACATTTTAGTTGTTCTTCTTGTTCTGTGAATTGTACTTTTTCGTTATTTAATTCGTGTACAAAAAAACATAGGCTGTTGCATAGCACGCTGTTAATACGTCTCCATTTTTAATTTCCGAGCTGCGAATACGGAACTTCATTTATATGAATCGCTCGGGAGACAAACTGCTCGCATAACCAGATTGTTCGTATAATACGAGCACAACTAGCAGCGCTCCTCATTGTCGCGTCGTATGAATGAACAACTGCAATTTCCCAATTTCCTTTTACCTATTGAATTATTTCATGTTTACTGAACGCAAATACTGCAAAATTTGCTTGATGGTGTAACATATGGCGTAAATTTTACGTTGCGCATGGATCGACTTTTTGTGCATTTTAGCTGTTAATCGTCGTGTAATTAGAGTGACGCTCGGCAGGAATTCATATAATCGGGCACTTAACGTTTCGTTATGTCATTATTACAGTACACGATTGCGTGAAAGTAAATCTGATTGACGATATGAATGCAGAGATTAAATTAATTAAACCATCAATTTGAAAAAATTTAATCTTTCATCGGTCTCTTTTTTGTCGGCTCTTTGGACTTTTTAGGTAATTTTACATTAAATCGATCACACTTTGATTATCAGCGATTTTAATTAACATAAAGTATAACGTATAGAGTGCGCGTAAATTAAGAATGGACTTATACATCATTTTACCAATTCATTACAATTTGAACATCAAGTATCCGTTTTTCTGTTAGTAATATTATTGCAATAATTCAATTTTAGCTGTTTTAACTTTAAACATAGTGATAGTGGTGAAACATAGTGCCGAAAATGAAATAAAATAACCAATACAAATTTAGGAAATTCACCATTCAAGATGAATTATTAATTTCACGTGCATTATATCGCGTTTCGTATTGGGCATTAATTCAGTAGAATTGGGGTAATCTTCTTGCACTTCACTCACCTAAAAATGGTATAATCTTATAGACTCATGATTAGGGTAATTATTAGCTTGCAATTCTCTGGCGTTTCACTGTATGCAAATGCGAGCGGAGCCATAATACCATTAATCAAGTGGATAGCATCAACATCTAATAGCTGCATAACGATCCTTCTGAAATCTTCACGCTTGATTATACACGCAAATATCGTGCAACACAGTACCGAAAATTAGAGAAATTTTGTTCGGGTCATGAGAGACCCCAGGAGACCGTTGCAGGATTAAATAAAGGGGAGAATTTTTTGCCACAGTTTGTCTCTCGGTTTCGTTCGCCGAGAATAAGGCGCGCGTTACATCGATGGCGGCTTTTCTGCTCAAACGACCGCGAAATTAAGAGGAAAATATTTGGCTACTATCCGCGAAATTTTCTTTGCCGGTGTTAGTAACGGGTTAGATTGCCGCCCGTGTCAGAGGGTGTGGCATCCACGACGGAACTCTGCCGGGCAATTAATGATAACGACGCGAAGCTTTTAGGACGAGAAAGAAGGAGGAATCCGACGGATGAAACACGAATTCGTACTGACAATATACGATAAGATTAATTCCAAGCATCAGGTTCATCAGTCGCGACAGAATTTTCATCATCGCGTTCATTTTGTTTCGTTCGAACGGCTAAACCGCTTCTTCTAGCCGAGAATTCGAAGAACAATGGTAAAAATTCACCCCATACATTTCGACCCAGTCGTCTTCAACAAATCTCGCGCTGTGTGCGCACCTTGCTACAGCTCGAGATCGCAAAAATTCTTTTGCAGCACCAGTCCACACGTACTAAAGAATACAAAGCGTCATTTAGCTGAAACACGACGGTGCAGGCGTAAATAGACTGTGGATTTTATTACAATATACATATTCAGTAAGTGAAAAGATTAAAAGAATTTAAAGGTGCTTTGATGAGTCCTGTTTTGGTGGATACAACTATTACAAAGTATTGTCCTCAGACTTAGCAATAACAAAAGTAATTTACACACTTGTTCGCCGTGAAACGCCACACATTCCAGCCATAATCAGTCTCAATTCATGGTAGGGTCGCCTGCATTCTTCGCCCGTCTTCCTAGCAGATACAGTACGTGACAAGAAGCCCACATCCCTTTTGAATAAACCCTTTTTTAACGTTGAAACAGTATATTACACTTCTTTAATGTTGGCGGGTCTTTATAAGTGTAATAAATGATTTTAGAACATTTATTAAAACTTATTATAATATTGCGGAATGTTAAAATTACATTAGAAGAATGTGGAAGTAGAATGTGGAGAAGATACATATTTCAAACATTTTAATCACTTTTTAACTGTTTGAAATTACCTTCCTTCGACGTGCACGATTCTGGCCAATTATGTCCAACTATTCCACATTATGTGAATAATTTTAAACTACTTTTGAGCACACTTCGGTCTGTGAACAACTGCGTTATTTTATTAGAAAATACGTTGTCCACCAACGACTGTTGCTTCAAACGTATTTCAAGTATGTATTGCATACACGATAACTAAACATTAATATCATAATATCATATTAACATGTATTTGCAACTCTGGTTATGTTTAAAATATGAGTAGAAGAAACATTCTGCTTCGTACCTACGCGAAAAAGGACAACGTCCATATGCATGAGACTGATAATTTGCTTACTCTGTAAACTCTCCTTGACAGGAAGCGTTGGAAGATGAAATAGCAAGAGAACACGAATTCCGTCAAAGAAAAGAAGTTTTCCGGAAACATGTGCACAGTTGCGAGACCGTACAACAACGCTTTTGAGATCCTTTAAGAAACGTCCTTTAAGAGCACGACGACGGATGCATTCCAAGATTATTCAACTGGTGCTCTTAGGGCGTACGCGACGACCAAAATGCGCTACGTTGCGCCACGGAGACAGGCGATAAAAGAAGAGAAATGGGAACGTACCTTAAGAGTATCCTGCAGGTTTTGTACTCTACAGTGCATATAGACATTAGCGCCGAGTTGCACGGTAATGTTGCTCTCCGAATCTTCGAAAAAGGGCCTAGGCTCGGGAGTGCCGCCAGTCTCTGTCGCAATACTTTCCACCTCATATACCTGCGAACACGATGGAATCTAATGTGTCGCCGAATTATATAGGTCCGTTGAAATAGAGTCGGAGTTTTTCATTTGACAACCACGTTGACCGACAGCATCTAACTTCTTATAGTGTAATAATTATATCTTTATGTCAGCATCATCTTTACGAACAATATTACTACCGGATAATACTGTCGTCGGCTGATCTTTACTTTACCGGACTCTAAATTTTTGTATTTCTCCTATAAATTATGATGTATTTGGTATGTCACACAGTAGATTTGTACCCGGTGCGGCTGCAGATCGAAGTTTCGATCCTGTAAGATCAATGGTTCAGGAGTTATGCTTGCTTAAAGTTGAGCAATCTGCGGTGTTTTTGACAGGTAAGAACCCCGCCATTGGTTTGTGGTGATGGTCGCGCGCCGCTTACCGAGCAGAATAATTAATAAGTTGGTTGGTGATTAGGTCAGGAGGGGTCACTACAAACCAATATGGCAGAGCCTTTACCTGTCAAAAACACTGCAGATTGCTCAACTTTAAGCAAGCATAACTCATGAACCATTGATCCTACAGGATCGAAATTTCGATCTGCAGGTTCTCCGGGTACAAATCTACTGGATTACATACCAAATAAAGTTCAGCTCTGTAAACGAAATATAGGCATTTAGACGAGTAAAATGTTTTAATATTTTCTCTCCAGCTATATTCGCAATTAACATACAGAGACACGCTGTTCCTGAAATTACAGCAGAGCGTTCAAATGTTTCGCGCTGCAGAAATTACGTAAAGGTTGAATGCACTTTGTCAGCCAGTAAGAAAGAGAGATAACAGTTCTGTACAGCGTGAGCCGAGCGGAACGGCGCAAAGGGTATGGCCGTGGCTTTTTCAAAAGATATTTTAACTCCTTGTTCCAATTATGCAGCCGACTTACCTCGGTAAAAGGCGAGCTGAGGTGATGCCAGAACGGCTTCGGCAGATTTTCCAGTCCAGGAAACGGCTTAGCACCTGAAACAATTTCGAACCAAATTATACCTTCCTTTGCTTAAGCTTTGTTACTTGTATACAATAGCGTAATGAGACCTTGATCGCGAACTTACATAATTAATTGATTTTACTTCTGCACTTTATTAATAAATGAAAATAGATATTGAACATAATCAAACGTAAATTGAAGGGAAATATACGAAACATTCTTAAAAAGATCCAGCTAATTTTTTCTATATGTACGTATCCTTGAAAGGGTTGATTCCAGAGGTCACTTGAAGTAACTTTTTCCATTGCGAAATTGTTCTCCGCGGCTTCGTTCAGGAGTTACGAACGAAAAACGCGGACCAATCAGAGCGCGGCTACAGGTTCCGCTGGGTGTGGCGCTGCGTTGACATTGGCCAAGCCGGAATCCGTCCGTTGTGGCCGCGCTGTGATTGGTTTGCGATTTCGTTCGTAACTACTGAACAAAGCTGCGGGGAACATTTTCGCAAAGGGAAAGTTACTGTAAATCATCTAGGGATTCGCTCCCTTCGAGGAAGTACAACATTCTTGGGACACCATGTAGATTTCTTCTTATGAGAATTCTTCGCATAGATCAATTCATCGTCCAAAGACATCCAACTGCGCAATTTAAAGTTTTGCCTAGCATTATTGGTTTCCAATATATTGCACAAAATGTGCAATCTATTCTGTTCTCATTCCTTCGTATTGTCATTTTGGAAGATGGAGTACTATTTGCTGAGGAAGCTGTTCTGTTTGCAAATTACTGTCTTGAACGTGTAATGCGTAAGCTCCAAATCTGCGTTACTAACAGACTGCGGACTTTATACATATATTCATCATCAGGAATAACATTTAAAGAAATTAAAAATATTGTTGCATTGTTTTCAACTCTATGAAGTTATTAACATGTCGAATGTCACGGTGGTCACCGGTGACCATTAAATTAATGGCATCGAAGAACAATTTATTACTGCCGAAATTAACTAGATTATAATATAAGATGATAACTACATTATCCAGTAACTAACTGATAAATAATATAAATATATAGAAGGGAGTTCGTGGAGTGAGGAGACAAGTATTAATCTGACGACTCTGGTTCCATGAAATCGACCTTCTTCGTTATGTTATGTATCTCCCGAAATCGCTTAATTTTTATTTGCAACACCGTATCGTTCGAAATCTGTACACTATCATCTCAGAAAGCTCGTTACAATTGCAGTATTGGATAATTTAAACTTTTTCTCTATTAATCGCTCAGGCAAATCGGAAAGTTTTCTACCGCGCTACTAAACGTTCAACGAACTTTACAATAAATTGATACAATAGTTGTGAATTCCAGGTTTGTTACACTAATGGCGGTGTTGCAGATATTTGCACCGCATTGCTTTCCGTCCGATCCGAAGACAGGATAACGTCTTGTGTCTAGGATCACAGCTGGATAAGACGAAGCTGCGTTTCGCATTGGACGTGGCTTACAGCGGTGATTTATGGTGGCATCCTAGGGAACTTTTATTACCAGCACGATCACTATATGTACTACGTTCTTGTACCCGTGACCTCGTTCCGGTTGTTTACTTCGTTGTAGAATGTTAACTGACAGCTAACGGATGAATTGTTCATGAAAATTAGCCTGAACAGTGTCACCACGAAGACCAGTACAGCGATCCCTCAGCATTCGTCTTAATTTCGGATCAAGATGAATGAACAGTTGCAAACGAAAATCTCCTGCATACCAATATGGCAGCGCCCTTGCTTATCGAAAATGCTTAACATTTAACATTTCAGTTTCTGGAATTTTCTCGTCGAAACCTACAGGATTATATTTAGAAAAACTAAAAAATGTTTGGTTTCCGAAGTTGAAGTTCAGCTCAGATGTGTACACAATCGATGCTCGGCCGATATTACTTTGTCGTTTGCCGCAACACGCGAGTCTCTCGAACACATCTCCGTGTTTTCCCCCTGCCCCGTAGTGTGTGTAAAGTGTCGCATCAATTTGTTCAGTACTGTATTCTCCCTTAGCGGGCGAGGATCATTTCCCCCGACATCCGCGTGGAGCAAGGAGGAGCAAGTAGTCCCTCGGTAGTCAGCCTAAACAATCGTTGATAGCGAGGATCGTGCGTTGCGCCCGACGGTCTTGGCACAGGCTGGCGCGCGCGGGGAAGAACTAATAAAGTCAGTTTCCAGACTGGCCTCGTCCTTTGAGCCGAAATCGGAGAACCAGAGGAATCCCGACGGTTATAAAGGCCGCGACTGAAGGAGACACACAACCAGGCCGGCGGGGAAATAAAATAAGAAAAGTAGAATTCGAAAGGCCACAAGGGACCGCAATATCTCTCCATAAAATTCGGCGAGCGAAACGGCGAACCCGGGTCGACGAATCGTTCGTTTGGAACGACGACGACGCGACGACCCGGGGAAGGTCCTCCTTCATCTCACGAAGACGAAAAGTTCGGGAACGACCGAAACGGTCCCACCTGAAAATCATTTACCCAGCTGATCGGTTCTTAGCGAGCAAAGCAAGCAAGGAAACTACCTTCTTTCCCTTCGAGTGTTCGAACATTCCTCCGTATTCTCGGGTCCTCTGTTAACCATCTCCTCAGAGGTCCATGGCGGCGACGTTTTGTCTCGTCCTTCTCTCTTCCCCCTCCCCGACCCCGACGACACCCACTACTTACTCTCCTTTCTAACTATTTCGCGAAGAACGACAGGATAATCCTTGAGAAATTTATCAGCTCCGGGGCGAGAGGACTCTCCTTCTCCTTCGCCTTTGGCCGGACCAATCTCGCGAGGCGAATTCTCCTGGTGCAGAGGCAACGCCGAGAAAAGGAATGAAGGGACTTCTAATATCTGCTGGAAAGACGGAGCACATAATCTCTCCGGAAGGATAAACCCGCTCGCTGGTCAGGATTTCGAAATACGTCCGCGAAGGGACGTCGCGCACAGAATTACTCAATGGGATCGATTCGAGCTGGTTGCACCGAGGAAAGTGTTTAGGCTCGCCGATTCGATCATCCGCTAGCATTGCTGCACCCGGTCAGTCAGATCTGAGATAGAATTTCTGGAGAAAGTGGCGTCGCAATGGCTTAAAGCGTATCTACCCAAATATGACTAATAATTAGCTAATTCATCGTGGATAACCGACGATCAAATGAGTAATAGTGTAGTTGTATTAGCCACTTGCGTGTTACAGTAAATCATTCTAATTTCCTTAAGTCGGAATGAATCAAAATAGTCTACGCACATTATTTAAAGGTAAAATCATAATTTATTAGAAAATATAAGAAAGATTGATAAAAAATATGTTTATATAATCAATATTTTATGTGACGTGATCTTGGCATCGGCCAATTTATTTGTTAATCACGAATAACGAGTAACCGGATTTATCCATCATATTTCCAGTCGTTATTTGCAGGCAAAGAAAAATAGATTTTATTCGTTATTAGCGAATAACGAATGCTTTTATTTTATCTGTTACTTGATATGACTTTCGCGCAACACTGTTCTACAGCAATGCTGTGAGAATATTGTAGTATCGAAAATAAGAAAACAAAATCGTAAAAATATATTTTCATTATTCGTATAACAATAGAGCCACTATTATCCGAACCAGCGAATAAGGGATCTTGAAAAGGCAGTCTACGATGGTTAAAAAAACATTAGAGATTACTTTAACAAATAAGGCTTGTTAACATTAACTGTATATTTTAGTTACATATACATAATCCTTATTTGTAACCAATACGATATCGGCGATGAAATACTTGTTATTCTATGAGTTTTTTTCTTTTTGGCTACAACAGTTATAGTCCCTGGTACAAATTTATTCAAGGCAAAATATTTATTTTTACGTACTTTAATCTCATTATGAAATTAAAAATACCGGAGTGAAACGTAGAAACGTATATCCGCAGTATGTAATAGGTACATTTACCCGAGTTGGAAAGGGTCGTGCCCATCACTAGAAAAAAGCAAAGCGATACTGTGAGTGAATTGACAGGCAGTACGGTGATCCAATTATGTTCCAATTTATAAATCATGGCCGGTTTCTAAGGGGCTGCAAGATTGATAAAACGTAATAGATTCCCCCCTCTGGTCGATTCTGGCATTTTAGTTCGTAATGTAAAGGCTCGGATCGAAAACTGCGCCGAATAGAGGTCGGTTTGTCGCTCTGTACAGCGTTGAATTTATGGTTGCTGTCCGTAGCCGTGAGATTTATGGGAATCCGATGCCTTAATTGGAAAATTATAGGACAATGTCTGGGAACCGACCGTTCGGCGCATGGCTCGTTATTCAGCGCGTATAATCTACCCCTCGCCGACTTTTCGAACAGCACCTCGATATTTCCTTTCCAACAGAAGCTCACGTGTCGCCCAGACTTTCACTTCGAGATAACAGAATCATCGTTCCGGTCGACAGAATTTTAAATGGTAATTTTAAGCGGCGGATTTGAATTCGAAATCACTGTTTCCGGTAAACACGAGTGTTCCCGGATTCAATGACCAATTACCAATTCAGTATTCGTAGAGAATTTGCGGATATACCGATCGCTTATGATACCGTGTTTAACTTCAAAGTTGATTACCCATCCGCAAAAATTAACAATGTCACTGTCCGGTAAGGGTATTTGAAAATGAACACGTACAGAATGTAAGATTCTTCAAAAGTTAACATTTTCGGTCATAATTGAATGATACTTTAACCCATCTTTTGTCATCTCAACCTCATTTGCCTTTCGTTCCATAAATGCTCATAATTGGAAAATCGCTCAGTTAAGAGGTCACCGTTGCGAATTAGTTTTTAATATTTACAGCAGATCGAGAAATATCCTCTGTAAGCGGAAATCCTATACAACAGACAGTTAAACAGACTGTCCGATTCACCATCCTTCCGAGGCAAACCGCTTTAGAACCGCAGATGATATTTGCGGTGAAATATTGTCAAACCTTGACAATGAAATCAGCGCGCGATCTGTCCGATGTCGGATTGGGGAGAATTTAATCTAATAGATTGGGTTGCACGACAAAAGCCACTGGCGTTTAAAATAAATTTACGTGCCAGGTTTCGGTTTATCTTCCTTAATTGGACAGAGGCAAAGTGGTCGAAAGTCGTGTTTACCAACGAACATCGAATTAATCATCTTAGATGAGTGACAAAAACGATCTGGTTATCAGACAAGTTGGTGAGAAACGTAATACACGAAATGCATTAAATCAACTGTAGAATGACGGAGACGAATCGATGCTCTTTCGAATAAATATGTTCATTCCTCAATCATTTCGTTTCTTAATCATTTAATAATATTGAAATATGTTGTTAAGACCACCTAATGGTAGGTTGTAGTCTTTCGCGATCATCTCGGAAACTGAAAGAGACCGTTGAAAACTTTGAAGGGAAATGACAATAACATGCTGATTAGAATACGGTGTTTACTTTGATTAATACTAAGCTTTATTCGGAGAAAATTATGTTTGTTTAACGTAACAGTTAAGAATCGTGTACTTTATATGTAACCATCTATGTAATAATGCGAGACCAAAATATCAGAATGGAAATGAATTTAAGCTCTTTCTAGGCTGGTTCACAGGCAGCGTCCGAGGTATATCCGCCATTCCATATATGAATAGAAATCACGATTACGAGAGTATTAGCTTGCATTATGCGGAACTAATTAGAAGGGAGAATTAATCGATTCTGATTATATTCGAGCGATCCGACCATCCCAATTGTTTTACCCGCTGCAGGCTTGAGTGTATAGCTTCGTATCTGACTATATTAAAAGGGCTACTGGAGAAAATATTCATTTGATTGCTTACCAATTGGACCGGCGGCATACAGAAATTGTAGTTGGTGCACCAAGATGGAGGCCACCACGGCCGTAATACGACACAACATCGTAGTCAATCCTCAACTCATCTCTGTTTGGAAAGTTGGAACTCGGGGCCTTTTTTCTCCTGATCTGAAATTTAAAATGATCAATTTCAATGTTATGCTTACATTAATTTCCTAGTTTTCAGTGCTGCTGATGAGCTAATTCATTACAGAATCTGCCTACGCGCCCCCTTTAAAATTAAATTATATATTTCAGGTTTTTATTTCGTAAACGTTTCAGATACATATATGTATGTGTATTTAATATACATAGGGAAAAGTTGTTCGGTATGATGACCTTCACAACATATTTCAAGGTCATCGAAAACTGAGGAACAAAGCGAATAGTTAACGAAAAGAATATTGAAATCAGGTAGAAGACACGGGAGCTAAATATAAATTCATATTTTTCACCAATGATCTGCATGTACTGCAAATAATATATAAATACTCTTAAAGTCTTTTAATCTTTCCACTGTTTTAAATTGCGCCCATTCATCTTCGTCATAAATGCATAAAACCGAGACTCTAGTTATGAACAAGAGGGTTATGGCGACTCTGCATATGGATAGCTCAATTATGAAGTTAGGTCTGATCCAGATGGGCCAGAAGAGGAATTATTGGGGGAACGATTTAATTTATGTCAGTTATGTTTGGGCAGGGAGGGTTGGATAGAATAGTGTTTACTTGAAACGAGTGACGAAGGGCCAAAAGAATAATGGTATATGGAATGATAAATGGAATATGGTTTCAAGTCTCTAGCTTATCGGGAAGTGGTTTAAAATTCGATTACAAGATTTGACGCATACAACAACGACAACGACAACTCGGCAAGTTAATATAAGCGTGGTAAAAAGGACGTCTTCCAAATGTCTCGAAGTGTTAGGGCGAACCGCGTAATCCGAATTAATATCTGAAATTGAATCTTACCGCAAGGTAATTAAAGATAAAGCGGGAGCAGACGGATGCGGTCGTTAATTATACACGATTCTCCCCAATACGCGGCGTGCGATGCCAAACGATCCTAGCAAGCCTGTCGAAATCCCCCTAGGACTTCGAAATAACGCCTCCGGGTGCCCGGGGCTAACTCAATCGGGTTCATGAGACGCAAAGCCTCCCGAGGCAGAGATCAACGCGTTAGTACCCCGATCTATGTAGACGTCCCAGAAAAAAGAATCCTGAGTTTCACAGCTGGATTAGCAGTTTAACATACCCCGATAATCTTTGTGCTCCATTTCCTCGTGAACACCTTGGGACCAAAAATATCAACTACCCCAACAATCTTTATGAAAAAGATTGACAATGTAAAAAATTTAAATATTAGTCATTTCACATCATTTTGTCCTTGACTGTAAGGTGACATAAGAAGAATCTGTCCCAAATTGCGATAAGGTTCCCAGCACAAACCACCACTCGTCCAATACAGCAGATCCTTATAACAGTGTTGCAGAGCTGCGAAAAACGGAGGTACATACATAGCAACAAATCTGTCGGGGAGATCGATTGAGAAACTTTGAGTAACAACGGAGTCTCGTCAACGAGCGAGGGACGGCGGGGATTCCCGAAATGTCAATCGCCTCGAACCACGTATGTAGACTCAAAGGCCAGGGTAAATCAGTCGGTTGGTCCAAGTCAAATAGAAGATTGTTACCACGAAATTCCGTGTGATTCAATTTGACCGGAAGTTCGAGCGAAAACACGGCACGCCATCAAGTTTCCGGGTGCCGCCCGCGCCCTAATGAATCTATCGTCGACTCCGTTCCCGAGCCCCTAACCCTCCTCGTCCTCGTTCAATGGTCGTCACTCTAACGTCCCACACTTTCTACCGTTTCACCGTGTAGGAAGATCCTTTCGCGCCCTTGGCTCGTCGAGCAAGAGTAATTCCTCGCATTCTGGTGCCCCGGCGACTGTCGCCACCACTGGAAATTCGAAATTATTTCAGTGTCTGGCGCAGGTGTTGCTACCCTAAAGAATCGCGATGGAATAACACTCTTCCGGCTTCAGATTCTCCTCCCAAGACGGAGAAACCGTTCTACCGGGAATGTCAGGGTATAATTATTATTATATTTTTGGACGACAAAAAGAGATGACCGAGTCAGGGGGCCGAGGTTTAACGAAAGTCGGTGGCTGGAAGAAAAACTTGATTCTATCAATTCTACTTCCAGATTTCAGATTTTTCACGCTTTGCAATTCAGAAATTACTGCGAGGTAATTCCGCAGCTTTGTTCTCATACATAAATGAATTCGACCATTTGTCGAAAGTTGATTTTACTGCAAAATTTGGAATAACAATGGCACACGTTCTGGGGAAATTTCAATTCAGTGGTCCGGAAATTTTCTCGGTGATTGAAAAGCAGATGCGGCGAGGAGGTTGCTCTAATTTTAAGTGGTTCGAGTAAACCATCGAAATGTAATTGTTGTTCTACTATATTCAGTATTTTATCGATAGAATACCTCGGGTCTGCCGAGGGACACTTATACGCCAGGGATATTATTCTTTGACTTTTGCCGAACGTAAAGCTGAAAGCTGAAACTTTACAGAATATGGGAAAAATAGGGAAATTATGATAAGAACGTGTTTTAACCTTGAGAAAATTCGTTAAACTTGCACAATTTCAAGAAAATGTGGTTTCTGCGTTACCCCGGACAGAAAAAAATTTTTTTGAACATGCTGTACTTCATTTCCCGTAGATTTTTTCACGTTGATTTCAAATCTGGTCTCAAAATTTGTCTACGACCTCAGGGTTAAAAAACGTTCTTACCATAATCTCCCTATTTTTCCCATATTCTGCAATGTTTCAGCTTGATTTTGTCTCCGATTTGGACGAGAGGTCCCACTGTGCGACATCGATGGAACGCGTCACGTGACCCGGCGGAAGCGTGAGGGAATAGCGTCGTTGAAGGGGAAGGTAGAGTGGGGACACAAATTTTAATCCGACGGCTCTGATCGCAGCATAGTTAACGCTCTCTGTATCGAATCAATGGCGCAATACACATCTCGTTCCGTTAGATTATTAGTACGTATTCGAATCGCAGCAAGCGATCCCCTAGTAGAGTAAAAAGAAAGGGAGCGCCGGTGGAACGGACCCGTTACTACCAGATTATACCGGCGCAACTAACTTTCGATCCTGAATGAGAAACAAGATCGCGCGGAGGTAACACTCGTTCGGAGAACGTAATCTGCTTGGGAGCGAAGAACAGTATTCGTTTTCATTAGCGGCAGCGGGAACAATGCCTTTTTAATCCTTCCCGGATTAATCATTCGCCGATATCGCCAAGCAAAAAGCTCAACTCTTAACCATGGATGTGCTCAGCCCCGTGAAACACCACCGAGATAAAAAAAAAAGGAAGCGATCCTTTTGAAGTATCCCATTCGAGATTATCAACAATTTCGTGATCCTTTGCCGGCAGTGTAATCTGTTGCAGCGGGGTGAGAGGGGGGGGGCGACGTGGGGCGGGGGACTTCAGACATTCATTCCCGGATGAGAATAATTAAAACAGTTCGAAAGGATATCCCTGTAATTAACCCGCCGCTATAGCAAAATGATCCATGAGAATCGAAAGCGCAAAGTTTTAATTGGAGAGCAATTTTCGTGTAAAATTTTCGCAACGTGTATATACATATACATGCGTATACTGGGTGTGTAAGTCTCCATATCCCTGCTGTAATAGCTCTCTATTCACGCCATGGACTGCGGCTTGTAACCTGCAATTTATCCTCTGCATGGTTCTACAATTACTCGCATAAAAAATTTCATTACGCAATTATATTAATTGCACTATTACTCGGGCGGGAGACGAACAGCGTTAACGGGGCTGCATTTTAAACGCATTCAGCCACCTTTAATTATGTGGATCCAGCGTTTTGCGGTGAACATTTTTGTCGAATTCAAGGCTTCGGGCAATAATTAACGCACGAAAGTAACAATATTTCGACTACATGTTGAACTAGAAAATCGGACTTGAAACGACTTCGATATTCCGGAGACGAGTGCAAGTTTCTGCAAAATTCTTTAACTTCTGGCGTTTTAAAGCGCAATGTATCATTTCTGTAAATAATTTTGGATTTTCTGTGCTTTCACAGGAAGGAATGCAAACTTAAGCTTTAGATTCGGATAACCGAACAGTTGTAAAATTACTTGTTAAATACAAGAGAAATTTAGTAATTATACAATATATAAGCTACCATCAACATTGTATTTGCTAAATAAACTATCTGGTTTAAAGCATTAATAAATGAATTATCATATAATAGCCGATATTCATCTTAAATATAAATTACAATTTTTATAAAACGCTCTTGTAAAACCGCCATAACTTCAGAATAAATCGATATTTTTATTTGGAAAAATATTACATATTCCCGGAATAGATATTTTTCTTTTTATTTATTGTTTAGTCGTCAGACGCAAATTCAATTGCAAATGTATTGGACAGTATGAAACTTTGTAGATTCCACATGGGTGGAATGTAGAAACATTACCTCCACGGATACGATTAACAGAGAAATCTCTATCTCGAAAATGTGCAGTCAAGTTAGTCGAAGGCATTTAGATTGTAGCGCAGTTTGGGAAAACAGTGGCGATTGAGCTAGCCGTTAACCCTAGAATTGCTAATCCTTAAGATGCCACATTGAAAGCTAAAGGAGCTTTCTCGAATTTGTACATTTTCTTAGCCATTTAACCTGAAAATGGATTTTTATTTCGTAGTGCTGTAGCCCCATTTATTAAGTGTGTGGCGCCTACGATGCTTCGCAAAAATTAATAAATATTAAACGATTTACAGTACATACAGATTTCCAATTTTGTGTTCCCTTCGTTTTATTTCGTGCTTGCTTCAAAACATTCTACAATGTCTGGAAGATACGAATATGTTATAGTTTCCACAAAAAATGTTAATAAACATATCTTCGTTGAAGATCACGTGAATTTGTTTATTATTTATGAGCTATAAGACTGTTGTAGTGAAAGTATGTAGTCCCATATTAAAAAACTCCGATGACCTTGAAATCTCGAAGAAAGTGACCTTGAGAAAATTTTGTTGCCCGAGTACCTTTTATACATTAGTGAAATCTTCGTTTTCTTGTTAGCATTACCAATTACAATTATCTACGACTATCTAATTAAATTATCTACGACTAATCATAATCTGAATTTATAGAATTACTTTTGTCCTCACAGATAGACGTTAAAGTATGCTGTCACTGAATCGACTATGGTAGATGAATCTCGTCCAGTCGAACGTAGTAGATGTCCATAATCAATGAGACCAAGTAAATCATGTATCCCCAAATATCCTCCACGAATCCCTCTCTGATCCCTACTCTTACGATTGATTGGCAGCTGCTAATCACACTTAATAATAATTGGATCTGGTGATATAATATTCCGCTAACGGCGCACATTACTCTCGCAAACATCGCGCATGGAACGTGAAAATTTGAAGCGGCGTCACAGTGTGTTCATGAGGTTCGTTTTCTGAACAAAAATCCATTACTTTTTTTTATTATAATAATGAAGGCACAATGAACGGTATTTTCAAGCATATAGAATATACAACTATTCCATTTTTTAGATAATATTATTAATTATTATTATCAATAATTATTAATAGATTGTGCCGCATATATTTTAAACTATTAAGTTTAGCAGACATATATATTCTTCTAAATAGATCTATCAATCCAAGTTATCACCATTACAACCAACATTTTGGACCAATGTAATCAGGCTTTACGAAAGCTTCTGATATTACTCGTCTCACGATTTGTGATCTCCCTGTAGCCTCGACTGCAATCCTCTTGGCTATTACATGAAAGGCGTAGTCGAGGCAAAGCTAAATGCAAAGCGTCACAACACCAAAGATAAATCCTAAAGCCCACCATCCAGAAATGATGATCAAAATAGACAAGAAGGAGGCAGAGTCGCCAAATGAGGGGAATTAACTCGAATCGAGTTAATCGAGTGAAAAAAGTTACCCTCTCTCTCTCTCTCTCTCTCTCTCTCTCTCTCTCTCTCTCTCTCTCTGTCGGTACTGGATTGGTCACGTGACATCGTGACACATGAACGACAGAGACGAAACGCGTCACGTGACCGGGCAGTGGGAGAAGCGTGGGGAATAGCTTCGTATAAGAGGAAGGTAGAGTGGGGACGCAAGTCTTAATCTGGCGACTCTGGGAGGTAGTAAACTATTCGCTAATTTTGTACAAAGTGGCAGAACAATACAGGGTGAGTCACCTAACATTTGTACCCCAAATATCTCTATGTATTGACATTTTCCTACAATTTGATCTGTTTTTCTATATATGTACAATGATTCTCCCGGATTTAACTCGACCACCCTGTGTAATCAACGTCTCCGCTGTCGACGTGGTCCGAGCGAGTTTCTCGGACTATGTACCGCGACCGGCTTGGTTGCTTATTAATATCCCGCTGTTCGTTGCAACGGAAACTTTCCAAAGTGAAACAAACGGCTGAAAAGCCGCGGTTGACGCGCCGAGATTTATCAATCCTCTATTCGCTGTTTTGCCAACCGGTCGTCTTTCAGCGAGCACAGATCGATCGATTTCGGGCAGTAGGATCCGACCAATTGTAGTTTTGACTAATGTTTACTCGATAAACCTCTGTACGTTCGGCAAACTAACCACTATTAACTACTGGCTTTCGGGCTGCAAGTTATTAATTACATCGGCGGGAAGGACCTCCCGTGCAACACCAGAATCCCGGGCACACCAGAAATCAGGTGTATTTATCCGCGAAGCATTGAATAATTGAATCACGCGACTTTCGTCGCTCTTTGTTTCGTCGGATTATAGCACTGTGTCGCATAATGCGGCCGTTTCGGATGCAACATGGAAAAGTCGAGGCTCAATAGCCTCGAAAATTCCATAACAGCATAATAATTTAGGCGATGTTGCTTATTATTGATATTTAAGTGATATCAGTAGGATTGCATAAATTTTTCTATTGATTTTTCAAGATTCTCTTTGCCTTAAATGCTCACCCTGATTATTTCCGGAAAATACCACTACGTTTTCAATGAAAAAAATGTAGAGATAAGTTGAGGAAACACATTATAATGCCAACAATTCAATAGAAATGCAATAGAATGCACCTTTAAATCGCAATATTCTCGTTTCGTACTGATGTTTGAGAATCAAGTGTATTGGACGGGCAAGGTAGAACTTATTTCAATTGCCATTTTCTTGCGAAGCAGGACGAGGTAAACCCCAGTTCCTTCTAGTTCCAACAATACGAGAGAATGTCTCGTTCTTTTACATTTTACAATTTACAAGAAGATGAAACTTTCCTTGAAGAGTGTGCCTTTTATTGATATTTTATGAAACGCGTTCTTGACATTTTCTCTTAATTACTGTACTAAGTAGAATTTAGTAGAATCTTCATTGATAAAAGTAATTTGTCAACTAATTTACGTTGCATCTCTATACAGGGTGTTCAGGATGACACTAGCCAGCGTTTTCCTTGCAGATAGTAAAAATGTTTCTTCCATTAACTCTCTATCTTTCGGTGTGGAAGCACCAATGCAAACCCGTTGAAAGGCCTCTCGAATCATCGGTGGACGGTAATCGTAGGTTCCAGAAGGAATTTCGACTAGAAATTGTTCGCGAGCACGGGCAACTTTCCGAATAACTTTTGAGATCGTTCGAGCCGTTAACTTTTGCAAACTTTCGTCCCTTGGAGCTGTTAAATGAATGCCCCCGAAGATTTACGTTCGCTCGAGTACGAAATGTTGTGTTGAGTGTGTATGAAAGACACGATTGAAATGATACGATGATTGAAAGTTTCAAGACATTAATTCGAGCTTACCTCTCGCTCTCTCCGCCCGGATCAGGATCATGATATTTCAAAAGAAAAGTTATTATGAAAATACTCGAGTGAACTGATTTAAAGGAGAGGAAAGTTTTCTTTACGGCAACTCGAAAACTCATTTCCCAGCATAGCTCTAATAATGCAAATACTTGGCGTATTTAAACGAAAACTTGTCTCCCCGGATGGCATAGTTGTAGTCAGAAAAAAAAGAGGACAGTATAACAATAGGACACTTGATACAGATAGTCGCAACTGCTTCGAGGGAAAGATTATAAACACTTACCAAGAAAAGTTTTAGGAGCGTGAAGCTGTTGAAAGTTCCAAATAAGCCATGTATATGCGTTATTTCCTTGGCTTCGGACACTGTTTATAGGTTAACCGGCGCGGCGACTACGGTCGAGTGCAGTCGATCTATTCGAGTTTCTCCGGTGAACTACGGAAAGATGGCGGACCGTTTGAGACCAGTGATGGTATGTATTTAGGTAAGACGCTTTTTTGCAAGCGCCTCTAGCGGCCATCCATTATACGAAAACTGCAGCACGATATCGTAACACTGTGCCGAGGGTTTCTCGCGCATGCGCGTCCAAAACGGCAACGAGTAACGTATCTATGTATACATATGCATGTATTATTTATGATATTAGGTATTTAGTGGAAAGTGGAAAGTGGAAAGTGCGTGTGACAAGGTGTATGAGCGTGGTCTTCCGTCAGGTGTCAATTGCGTCTCTATTCGTGGTATGTATCGTTTAATTTATAACTTAATTTCTTGCCTTATTACTAAAGTTTACGTTAATCCAGTCGTCTCAAACCATTCCGTTAATCCCGATTTCCCAATTCTACATTTATACTGTCTAACTTGACGAAACTTGCATCGCATGTCCGACTTCAAACAGTGATTACACCTATTTGTAGAACCCGTCCTAGTTCTACAAACGAATGTCACTTTTATTAGAACGGCTGTCAGCCCTGTTATGGCACCCACCTAATTTACCTAACTACAAATGACATTTGCATCGCTTGTCTAATTCCATATATCATTTGTGCCATTTGTCTGATTACACAAAGTACATATAACATGGCTGCGACTGAATGTAGCATTGTCCCCTGGCAATTATGGCGAGTCACTTTTTTTCACTGAAAACACGGCATTATCTCGTAGGACAAAATCTGTAATAATAATTGAAGTAAAAATGAAGTTTTCTTAACGAGTTGCATCCTTTGCATAAAAATTAGAGAAAATGTTACGGAAATTTCTGCAATAAATATTTTGTTACAGAGTTATATATTTTTTTGAACGGGTTTTTGTGCATTTATATTGTGCAAATATTGGTATTCATAAACGTTAATGATAATACCTGATCTAGTAGCAAGAATTTTCGAGTTACTACAACGAGTTTTAAACATTGTCTTCAGATAATTTGCTATAACTTTTGATGCGTTAACGCTATCATGACACTTCCTGCAGTGAAAATGTAGCTGGCAACTATACCTTTCCAGTGGTATAAATTCGGCGTAACGTATTGTACGAAATTTTATAGCTGAAAAACGAAACATCTCCTAATTGTATAAAGTATAATTGTATTTTAATTTAATAGTAAAAAATAAGTAGATTGCTACGGCAAAGGGTTAGTATCCTAGTGCGCTGTAATTAGACGGGTTCTACGGTGGAAGTGACGGAAATAGGAACGGATTCGAGTAAAGACGAAGAACTCCCCATCATCCGCAAATATCAAGTGAAGTTCAGAAAGGGGAGCAGTTCTTCTTTCATTTAAATGTAGGACTTAGCGCACTAAAACCGAGCTGCATTTCGGTTACCGGCATCGCAGTCGTTGCGCCGGCTACGCGAATCACGTTTCTTTCGCCTCTCATTTTCGCTGTCTTCATTTCAACCGGATAAGTTCACTGAATAGAGGGATTTTCACAAAAGGCTCGGTGCCATAGAGAGTCTACAGCTTTTCTATCCCACTTTCGGTCAGGTTGGAAGAATGATCTCTGATGACCGATAGGTGAATACATGCTACGCTTTTACCAAATCCTTCGCTAGCCTTCGGGAGGTCAAAGATTAAGCAGCTTCCTGTTAACCGAGATTCAAAGAGAATGCTAGAAACGAGTGTATTTGTTCCGCGTTTCACATTGGATTTCCGCCAATTTTAATCTTATTAGAGACGCGCTGTGCTCCTTCTGCGAGTCGATAAATCGTCGGTTATGTTTGCAATGGTACTTATTAAGGTCAGTTTATCCGCACAGACACGCAACGGTTTCGTATCAGTTAATTAATATTTTAATAAGACATGTTTTGTTTTGTTTCAGACACGTGTGTCTGCTGATACCGTCCGATACTACAAACACTTACGCAATGACTCACAGTAATGTTCGGACACCTCAAGGTCATACAAGGTCAGTACTAATGCATTTACCTACAACGAGGCTACAATAATATGTTCGAGAATGACGTCCTTGTGCATGAATGCATATTTCGTTTCTATTAATTACATTCTTGGTAGCTTCTTCTATGAATTTTGTACTGTGTTAATACCATGCGACCCACAAATATAAATAAATATAAAGAAATAATTTCCTACGGCTTCGTCAATATCACGCTTCGCATATAAATTCCATCTGACTTAGGAATGAAAGTATAATATATATGCGATCAGTTTGATAATGAAAAATCTTTACTATAAATTTTTAAGAGAACCATTGACCGATTGTTCTTTTTGCACTTTGTATTCCTAAAAAAAATATTTGATGTTTCGAACTTGAAGTTTAAGGACAACGTTAATTTTGCGACACGTTTCTCGCATCAATTGATAGAAGCGGCAAATCATTTCTGTACACCCTGTACATAATATTTCGTACTTATCGTATTGGTCAAAGCTTTAGATTCCATTTATGCGGATTCTGCAGAGCTACATTCTTTGTACACAATAATTTATTCAACAAGTACTCACGCCGCGCCGCGCCGCGCCGCGGCCACTTTCACAATAAAGCTTCTGTCAATACTTTCTCGAATCCAGAAAAACTGTTCTTTTTTCCGGCTGCAGCCAGACTATTATAAGCTGATATTAAAAGGAAAGAACTTTTGCTACAGCGTAGAGACTGCAATGTCGCTGAACAAACTGAACACGTTTGTAACAACTCCCTCGCGCGTTTGGTGTTTATTCACTGGTCTTTCTGCCGCATTAGCCAGCCTGACCGCAAAAATAAAAACACTTTTATTGCCAGAACATGGTCGTGGACGCTTCGTTGCATAGCGCAGCACCGTGAAAGATTAATTAGTCACATTTATGACGATACTGTTTCTTCTTATTTTCACGCCTGGACACCTGCTTTGTTCAGCGAAATATTGCCGAACACGTAATTTCGTGGTTATGTGTTATTACGTGTTAGATATGAAAGAGTGTTCAGAAAACAAAATTTGCTAATTTCATAGTTAGTACAAAAATTAATAATAAAATTTTAGTAGTGTCCTGTGTAGGTTAAAAAGAAATTGGTTTAGTTTGGTCGAAGCCATTTTGACTTTTGTACCCGGCAAAACAATATGCGCGACTCAATTATGCAAATATGTGTGCTAAACCTATCAGGCAGTACACCGGCCCGACAATTTTAATTGATAAATGTATTCCGTCCGATCGGATACGTGATGTATTATCCAATATTTACTAGTACCGCTTATATTTCAATTGAATGGCATAGAGTAAAGATGAATGCAATCGTGTAGGCAAACATGTAAATTGTCGAGAGCTGAAAATGCCGGTCGTTCGTGTTACCTCAAAAGTAGCGAGTTCCATCCGTCCGCATTATAAACCCGACTGCGTCGAAAGTACTGCAACGGCATTTTTCACGCAAACTGCAGTTTCCGAGAAAATTGCATAAAAGTACACTGGATACCTAAGCGTTCTAACATTGCTATTCCAGTCTAGTTATCTACCACCTAGTTATAACGGAAATGACAGTGAAAATAATTCCTTCTTACAAATAAGAAATACGACATTAAAATTAGAAAACATCATATAAGATAATAAAAATATGTATACGGTGTATATAAAAAGTATGGTCATTATTGGTCATCTGTCCTAGGGAACATTTGTAAAAGAAACTTGCAGCAAAATTGTTTATACTATACTATGTATTTATAATATACTATATTTTCTTTTGGGAATTGAGGGGGGGGGGGAGGTTATTTGCAAAGCACAAAGCAACATATTGATCCAATAAATTATTGCGCTATAGAAACAGCCACGCAGTTGTATGGAAAATAGGCAGTACCATTGAATTATTACCTTCGTTAAAAGCAGAATGTATTGGCAGATGAGTTATTATGTTAGTAATTACAGGTGTCCAACACACGTTTGATTTCAATTATCTCGAGAACAGTATTTTCTGCAAAGGAACTCAACTCTACAGTTCCAATTTGTTTTTTTGCACGAGGAATTTACTCGTGCACTGTATTCGTAATTAAAATTTCGAATCACAATTACTGTCCTATTCGATTTGCAATGTTTCGCTGTTTCGCTTTGTGCTTCTTTCTCGGATATCGCGTATTTCTGTTCTGTCTCGTCTGGTCTCGCGCTTGGCACTTTTCTCCGGTTTGATTTTTTTCTTGTTTTATACTGTGAAACGCAGCATAATGCCGTGTCACGCGTCGAGTTAAAATCGTGAAAACCTTAGCCGACGATTTCAGGATATAAGATTGAAGTATATGTACGTCTAGATAGCTGTCATAACTGTCGAATTCGTTACACGACTACTACCCAGCACCGCTTGAGTCGAAAATGGTACGAAATAAACTACTGTTTCGCGATATTGTGAGAAACGTTGCCGAGTCTTTACCGAGACAAAAATAAAATCTGGAGAACTGTTTAACACGTACAATACTTTTAATTAATATCGCATATATCTTATATATAAATTTATATAAATATATCGCATATATTTTTTAAAATTTATTTTTCAAGTTACATCGACCTAAGTAATTTGCAATTACAGGTTTATACTTTTATACACGAATGGTTGTTTTTCAGATTTGATTAATTAACTTTGTATACTCGAGAAATCACCCCCATAATCGTAACCACGTGCAATTTAAAGGTTTCCGGTTTGGTTCTAAGTAGTTTTCACTTTTTTACGTGCCTTACTCGTCGAAATTCCACGGGCAGTTTCCATTTTCGATTTGCACGACCATTCGATTTCGCCATCGAATGGACGCGATGCACATTAGTTACCCGTAACAAGCGCGCAGAACAACTACGTTACATTGTAGGTGGGGCATGTTCTACACAACCATAAAGTACGTGTGAGATCGTGCCACCGTGTAAGCCCAACCCCGAACTCGCCCTGCACGTGGCTGCGGACCAATCGCGCGAGAACTCGTTTATTGTTACCGAACAACGAACTCGAACAAATTGGAACCGCCCTTACGCTTTACGAACCAGTTCTTTACCATGATCGCCTGTGAAATTCCCTCTAACCAGGGGCACGTTTCATTTGTATTCTGTTCTTCCTTGATTTTGTTTTATTTAACACATAGAAATATAATTATAAATTATATAGTATAGCATAGAAATACGTTTATGAATTATATATTACTATTATAATTACAATTGTATCTGTTTAAGTCTTACATATTTGTATATATTGTTGATTGCTCGGTGCAAGAATTAGAAATTCCGCAGGATTTCCCTTTTCGAGCATGTTTTCGAGTACATCGACCACCGTGGTCTGTGTAGCTGCTAATGTTAAATCGTACGACATGGTGTGTAGCGAGTATTCACGGATCAATCTGAACCGAACGGACTGACTCCATCGAATGGGCTGAAACGATGAAGTTGGAATGGGGGTCGGATCGCGGTAGGTGTGCATGGCAATTAAATTAATCGTTCGTCCGGTGTCCGTGTCGACTTTACCATCGAACTTTTACGAGTACAATCGGCAAAGAGACTCGAATGTCATCGTAAAGCTTGCCGACCAGTATATAACTTACTTTGCAACCGTCCTGCTTGTTGGATGGCCCCCCGGGGAGGATAATTTGTAATAGTGTTTCTGCATTGTGCTCCCTGTTGTGTTCTAACAATCAACAGTTTCGGGGAACCGTTGCTGAACACATCTGTTACACCGATGTCTGTATGTTTTGTACGTGCAATTACACGACAGTAATACAGGGTATCTCGGCAAAAGGAGGCCGTCGAGGTTTACATGAACCCGGAAGCCAATTAGTGTCACTACCATTTTCTCGTATCAATTTATTTCAATCATAGCGGCTTAGGTATATTTTTTCGCTTGTGCGTTTAAGTTTCGCACAATACCTGTTAACAAATACAGGGCGAGCATTTAACACTAAATCTACCGAGCTCTAAAAGTTGCCGATACATGACGCCTTAAAGAAATAAGAAGATTAAATTTATTTGAACTTTGTGCGGCTCATATTATATTACAATATCTCCGCTATTAGATGTATTTATTTAATCACTTACCACGAAAGCATCTTTATAATGCAAAACAATAAAAATAGTAGAAAAACTATAAAATATTAATTGTGTTATTTACAACTAATTAATTAATTAATTGTTATAGAATCTCTGTTTCTTATCATCGTTGAAAATCATTTCTATTTTGCATTAAAACCTGTAGTTCATTTATAACCGAAAATATTACTGGCAGGTATGGTAAATTACGCTATTAAATCATGCAATGATTCACAGTATAATCAACATCATGATGTACATTACACACAGCGTTCGCCAGTTTTTTTATTAAACAAAGGTTGTCAAGATGAAATAATTCGTAAAAAATACTCTCGATGAACGAAATATAAAGAAAGCTTTGAATTTGTAAAAAAAGTGTGTTAGCGTTGTAATTGAATATTGGCATTGTTATATTCGTTTCTGATGGACGATATACAACCCGACAAATGAAATACTATTTGTAGCTGCCAGCAGAGCTTAGCGGAGGATCGGTTACATTTTGGGATTGTATGAATCAGAACGGTCTTGGAAATCCGCATTTTTTTCAATATCTCGGACCGCAACGTGTGCGTTGGTGATTTCAAATACCATGCTCAAGTTACTGCAACTCAAATTACGCTGTACGGAAAATCATATTTTTGGGGAAGATAATAAACCCAATTTTACGATGCTTACAATACAAAACAGATGAATTACAGAAGCCTTCCGAACCCCGTAAGTCATTTTCGATATAGGCATAATACATATATTATTATGTATCTTCACAAAACAATTTTAGAAAATTGAAATAAAATTTCCGATACTATAGCAAATAATTTAAAATCTCGTTTGTTGTAATTGTTAATTATAACCAGGTATAATTGTTTTGAGTTAGCTGGACTTTCCAATGTTGCCAGTTGGAATGGGCCTGTAATTACCTCGCCCTACGTCCCTTCCGTCTGATGGGAATGTCGATCCTTTTCGCAAAGAACGTCTTCCTTGTAATAATAATAAAACAAAATACCTGATAAAGAAACGTTTGTATCATTTTCCGAGAGGAAACGCGAGGCAAAGAGTGGCTGGGGGGAGGGGAGGGGGAGAATAATAAAGGAAAATATCCTCTTCGATGAGGGTGGAAAAAGGGAGGACGGACGCCAAGAAGTTTCTCCGGACGAAAAAATGTAGAAAAGTTTCATCCCTGCAGACAACGCCAGTTAAGAAATGTTCAGCGAATTTCCGGACAAGTTTTCCTCCTGCGGCTTTCTCTACTTTTCCCCCGGCTAATACGAGATAATAAGCCCAGAATCCGGATTAACGAAGCCCATGTTCGAGAGCGACGCGCGGTAAATTTTGATTTTCGTCCGGCAATGGCTGACACGACGGAACGTAGGTGGATACCTTGAGTCTATTCCGGTAGCATACACCGGACACATTTTCATTAAATGCAAAACATACGTTACGGCTAGGTTCGTGTTAACGAGTCCACGTTGGCGGGGGCCTGTAACGCTGCTTTCCAACAACGGCCTCGGTAACCGGCCTACACCTCTATTGCAACCACCCGATCTCTGTCTAATAAACGGAAAAAATCATGGTGCACAACACCGATTCTGCGTTTCGATATAACCAGTAAACGATTCTTATACAGAGCCGTCGAGATAGATCCGGTAGAGTATGATCTCCGTAACTGTCGCGAAGATCTCTCTATCATAACTGTCCAAATGTTATCCCCACCACTGGGGAACCTCCTTGGAAACAGCAAAGCGTATCGTTAAAGAGTATCGTTGACTCACACTAGTACAAGTGAAGCAAAAAATTTCAACTTTTCTAAATTTCCTTTTTTTGTATGAAACTTATTATTCTATTCGTCTCGATTTTCTAATTCGAATGACACCAAACATGATATAATGCGACGCGGAGAGTCGCAGAGACACAGTTCAAAGGCCCGTGCGATTAATTGACGATGAACTTTCCGGCCCCAAGGAAGGACAGCGTACGGGAAAGAAAGAGACGCGGAGAATCGCAGTCGCTTCGGCCGCGCGGTCTCTCTTTACTCGCGTTGTCCTTCTTTACGTTCGGCTCAGCCTTTGAAGCTTAAAAAAATAGTGTCCTTCTACGATCGATGCAAACGAACATCCCCGACGCTTCTGCGTCGATAGAGGATTTGCTGTATGTATTACTATGCAATTCTCTGCTTATTACTAATATTTAATTAAGCATTAGGCATGATACATATCACATATGTTCGTGAAACATTTTTTTCGAAGATGAAATTTACAAAGAGTTCATCACTTTATTAACTGATGCCAACTTAGAAAAGCAGCTAAGAAAAGATGTGCAACGTCGAACATAAATATAGATTTACAAAAATTAAGTGAAAGAAAGGCTAAACCAATATCTCATTAATTAAGACTGGAGAGTTAATTATATTGAATCATAGTATAACAATGAAATTTTATTCATTTTGTATTTGTATTACATTTTTTAAAAGCGTGTATACCTAAAGTGCGGCCCGCAGTAACGTTACACGTCATCAAAGTGGCCCATAGAACCATTTGGGTTGGTCAGGCGTGTTATAAAGTATAAGCATATATAAAAATAAGCTAGTTCAGAATTTCGTACGATATAAAATTTTTATACATTCAATATGAGTGAAGTAAATAGTAGAAATGAAAATAACGTGTTTTATTCGAATCGTATATTTTCACAAGCATAGTTGTTTGTGGGTGCACCATATATGCCTCGACGATTTAAAAAAATATATTTCTACTTTAAAATACGCATTATTTGAACAGTTCTCAAGTAACAGGAACAAAAATTGCAGTAAAAAAGGAGCGATAACGTAAATCAGGCTTTAAAGGGCTCAATGTGCATGACCAATAATTCACGGGTATAAGTACTAAAAATATAATTCTGCAGAAGTTTTTCAGGTTCTACGTCACCAGTTACAGGTTAATTGCAATACTTGGTAAGTATTCTTCGATAGGATTTATGGCATCTGGCTCTTCGAAGCTAGAGAGAATTATACAAAGCGAGTCGCAAAATTGAAACACTAGTTAGAGCTGGAAAAGATTTGTTTCGGATTAAAATTAAAAGATAACGTGATACCTTTTAATATAAAATGACTATTTAACCAAATGCATTTTGTTCAACTTATTTATTAGACGTCATTTACTAAACTAATTCTTCTAGCCTTATAGAGAAATTGAAGTCATTTGGTCCATTCATATAAATAGAACTCTGATTTAAAGTGTGTGGAATCAGTTATGCTCCTTACTGTATATTGACCATACTGTATTTTCGACAATTAATTGAATTGTAAGACTCCGTCTTCGATCGTATAGCTACCAACATCTCTCCATTTAATTTAGAACTCCATTGGCGATTGTACTCGTGACTTAGACTTCAGAGTTCCCAGTACATAAGATGATCAACATTTCTAAACAAACACGAGTAACTTCAAATTGTGTTTGTTGGTCCTTCCATTGTGAAGAGACGTTCTTCGAGAGACTCGGCGAGAGCGTATCACGTGCAGATGCTATCAAAGCTTGATTAATCGAAAGATCCAGGTGCACACACAGGTCGTAATAATACACAGAATTCTTTGGAGAGGTTTGCCTAATTTAGACGAACGCTTAGTTATATTGAACTTAGATGTGTCATATTATTCATCCACAGAGTGCCACACAATTGTCCGTGTGAAAGCCTGACAAAGTCAAAACCAATTATTTAATCAGACAAGATTAGAAAAGATAAGAAAGTATATCATAACGATGATTTTTGTACAGTTTTGATTACAATACAGAATACCGATGTTTTAAACTCACTGGGATCAGTAATTTTGATAGGCAGCAGACCACGTGATCACAATTTCTGATATCGACATCAAAGAGTGATGGATTTGACTTAAAATTAATCCCTACGAACTTTTCGTTCAGTCGAATGTTGATGAGAAACTGTAGGTAGAGAGTACTCGTGTCGAACTGTTCGGAGTTTCGGATTGTTAGGTGGAATTGATAAACCAATTTGCCCATGATGGCTACGTGTTTCACAATGCATCGGCATAATCAGCACCGGTAGATTGTTAGGAACTATCACTTTTTGCACGAATTTTCTTGTTATGGGACCACTGTGGAGTGTGCCAGACCGAATATAATTGGTTTCAGAACTTCGATCGTTATACATAGCGTCTGTTCGTTCTAGCACGTCTGTATATTGGAATATACGTAATCCTCGATTTATGCAGTTGGAAAATATAAAATTTCTTATTTGCCATAAACAGAGTAAAGAAATGGTGGACCTTAATTTTTGACCAACGAATTTTTTCACGCCAACCTCCACAATTGTTCCTTTAAGTGAGAAAGAAATCTCTACAAGTTTGTAGTAGTAAGATAATGTACTTCGAATTATGTCGTGTTTGTTTTCATTTTAATCAGGAAAGTGTCACACATACATATGTTGTAAAGGTTTCATAACAAATTAATTATAGATGAATGAGTTTTGTCATTATATTGGTGTTGTCTCACCGAGATAATCCCGTATCATAGTACCCTCGGGGCGCACACCTCGAACCTGGGGATACATTTTTCACAACTAATCCTATACACCTTTCTCACATACCCACATCAAGACATTGCTGTACACGTTAATTAACCTTTGTCGTGTAACGTTCGGCTTTTAGATAAACATGCATGTTTCTCAGAAACCTGAATAAGAGCTACACAAAGAAAGGCTGCTATCCCTTGAGGCGGCACCGAGAGCGATGGCCTTTTTCTCTCTAGAGTAAATCTTTAAGGAAGGGAAAATCTAAGAAATAAAAAAGTAAATCTGTGTGTGTATGTGTGTGTGTGTGTGTATGTGTGTGGAAAGTGAACTTCTGAGAATGAGGAACAGTAAAACGAAGAATAGAAGCATCGGACAAGATAAAACGGAAGAGAACGTGCTCATACATCGGGCAGAGAGTTCTATGTATATGTATATTATCTACGGGGTGAGTCGAGACGATTTACTGTGTCTAAGCTAATGTCGTTATCAACTCTGTCGAAAAACGTTCTAATGAATTACGTAATATTCTACGAAGCGCAGAGAATGGATATATTAGGTGTGCAAATAAGTTCCTCCCAGAGCACTTCAGCTCAGAAGAAGATATCCGAAAATGTATTGATGATTTAAAAACCAGCAAGCCAGCCGTCGTCATTCTTTAAGGATGAAATTTATAATTCACCCACCAGCTGGGAAATCGTTATAGAGAATGAGGGTGATTACTTTGAGACGTAATCTTGTGCCTGATTTATGTAATACAATCTTAAATTTCGAAAAACTTATTTGCACAACATTATTTTATTACAAGAATTCATAGAAAGAAACGATACGCAACGAAAACAAATTATTGCAGAAGTGAACGGTTAGGGTCGTCGTCGTACTGTATTTTGGACGATTAATCGAATCGTAAGACTTCGTCGTCGATTGTACTCGTGATTTAGATTTCGCAGTCCCTAGCGTAGGAGTCCTGCATTATTTACGGGCCAGCGGGATAGCTCTTATTGACTCACCCCGTGTGTATGGTAGACGTTCGAGCGGAACCTGACCTAAGCACAGGTGGAGACCGCTGAAGATAGCTTAAATTCATTAGCCACTCCATTGAATCGGCAGCAATTCGGCAGGGAGGGAAGCCCGCGTCGCTCGAGCAGCTCTTAACGCCGGCAGAATTGTTAATCCTTCGCCCAACCGCCGTTTACCAACCGGGCATCGGTACTTTCGTGCCCGTGCACTAGGGACCTGCTCTGCTTCGATGTGTTAACGGGCGCAATAACAATTATCGTTCCGGTTATGCCCTCCATATTGTTCTCCGACGGCGATTACTGATTGGTTTCGCGGCGAAAATATCCAGGGCGGGGATGTCGATTATCTTTTCTTAGCATCTCCTTCCATGTACCGTAGCGTACCTCGCGAATAACGCAGGGGGGGCATATCTGCTACTGCAATAGAATCGCCAGATTAAGACTTGCGTTCCCACTCTATCTTTCCCTTCTATGACGCTACTCCCCCACTCTACCTTGCCCTTCTGCGACGCTATTCCCCCACGCTTCCGCCACGGCCCGGTCACGTGACGTGTTCCGTCTCTGTCGTACGTGTGTCCGTCAGAATGGCACGTGGCCTAATCCGGTACTGGCAGAGAGGGGGTAACTTGTTCCCTCCAATTCAAGTTAATTCCCCTCATCTGGCGACTCTGATCAGGATCAGAATGCAACCGTGAATACGATTCACCGACTCGGTTAGTTGCGGTTCGGAAGGTACCACTTGGATTTCTGTCTCGCGGTAACGCGAGAGCAAACTGTCCGAAACAGCTATCTTGGTTGTTGCTACGAAGGTCGACTTAATTCTACTTGCCACGCGCAGACCGAATGTTACTTCACTCCTCCGGTGTATACGGCGACAAGAAAGTAGCACTCCATCGGGTGAACAGCGTGTTATAAAACACGTTTTTCACGTTAATATTTATATATATATTATAAATTTAAAGATTTCGCCTTATTTTCTTTTAATTTGACATCAGAATTGCCGTATATAATTTTTTATATGTATATTGAGTTCTTCTCTGTCAACCTTCTCGGGAACAATTTTTTTAAGTGGAGAATTTCAGTATTTATGTTCACAAGCATTCTATTTTTGTTGTTAAGAGATTCTGTAGTGTCTAGTTGTCCAACAGGTTGTAATTATTTTTACTTAGAATAATTTTTAATTAAACCAAGCGTGCATATGTGTCGATGGCCCTGAAGAGGTTAATTATCTTTCTTGTGTAGCGAAAATTAAACCGTAAATTATTGAAAAATATTGCCTTATTGCAACAATGAAAATTAATATTAACTCTTCGGTATATCGATATGTTTTTCATATCGAGAAGATAAATTGCGGCGGCTTTGCTAAATAGGAAGTGGGAATTTGATAGGCTTTCAGTTACATATAGTAGAAAGAGACCTTCTTCCTAACCTGCGATGTGGGCTTGCCACAAGTGACCTACTGATAAAGAATGCCCCCTCAGCAAGGGTATTGCGATCAATCCAGTTAGGACAGCGCAAGGGTGCTGGTGTATCAGTAAGACTCGGTTACGGAGTCAAGGGATAGCAACACGTGCTAACGTTGATACATGAAAGCTACCGACGTTCCTCACATTTAGAGTACCTCTATCGACAGCTCCCTTATGGCAAGCACAGAAGAAGATAACTGATGATTTTCTAAATCCTTATCGGTTTACTCTGAGAAAACCCGGAGCGTTTGCAGCATATGGCTCTTTTAGAAGTTGTTGCTAGAGATCACAAAATTACCTTTTTTTAACTTTGTACAAAAATTATTATTATTTGGACCCCATCCCATGTAACGATCTCGGGCAACAACACTGGTGATTTAGTTACGTTAGTAGCCAGAGAAATCTCACTTCAGAGCAGCCGTTTTGTGGCAGTTCCAGAGACAACATAAGCTGACACGTGGACAGCCATTTTGACAATGCTCATTTTCCCTACTCCCCGCACACGTGAAATGTATATCCCCGCTCCGCGCTACACGTCTCCCGCTATTGGCACATTGGCAGAATTGCCAGGACCTAAGCGTAAGAGTGGAGTCTCACAGCCTGGCGTCAAGAGTGTGGTCTCGCTGATCCCCCTGCGTTCAATTGTCGAAATCACTGTCTCGTCTCCTGATAGACGATCAGCACGTGGTTCTACTTGTCTCGCATGGCGTGTCAGATCCTACTTGTTTAGTCGATATCAAATTTCAATCACCGGAGTGATTGAACATCGACCATTGTCACGTGATCAATGATTAGACGCTACACGAATGCCTGAGTAATGGTAGATTACTTGCTTGATTAGTCACTGGCCTCTGCTACTCCATCAACTATGTAATACTCACACACTTGCCAATTGACCTCGTGGTTAATGTCACTGTAAGATAATACATCTTTGTCGATCTGCAATAATCTACCTATACAAACATTGGATAATTATTTTCGTGATAAAATCGATTAGAAATTTAAAACTGGAACCTTCCTTTTCCCAATGAATTTGTAAAACTCAACATACGATTCTATTTGGTCCTTTTATTCGCATTTAAAAGCAATAAAATATTCCTCGCTACATTTCGTTTTGTGATACAAATTAATTATATTTTATTAAAATTCGCTAATAATATAAACCCCGGAACAAAATTTTAATTATATAGCTACCCTCAGAATATTTTATGAAATTATTTTAATCCATAATTAATCTAACACCCTTTAAAATCTAATTTCATTAAAATATTCTCTAAAAAATGCTTCGTTTTTTTAGTACTTATTGTTTTTATTGCATCGATTAAGTTATTATTATAATTTCAATTAAATATTGTTATATCTTAGTATTGTTCTTTCAATTTTTAAATTTATCCTAAAAATCAAATTTAAAAATAATAAAATATTCTCACCAATGTCCAGCAGTTATTTCGTTGCTAAGTCATCTTAATAATAATGTGACAGAGTTGTGCAAGTGTGACACTTTGTATAATATCCTATCAAAATTAGAATCTTCAAGCAAAATTAGAATCCTACATAATACTAATTCATCAGTAATAACTGTGGCAAGAGAGTTTGATGCCAAGAGCGTTAGGTTTTTACATACCAGCCTGAAAATACATCAGTTTAAAGTTCAACTTTGCAAAAACTCGGGCGCGCTTACCCCAATCCACCTTAAATAAATTTTTACTCGATTGAATATTCATTAGATAGTATCGAATAAAATTTTATTCGTTATTACATCGTCTCTTATCCGTCAGTCGAATAAAATTTTTCCCAACTCTGGTAATGATGACACGTTGTAGAGCCTCTTAACCGAACGAGTACTATAAAAAATCGAACGGTAGCATGCGTGATCGCATAAGTAATGGGCTTGCCTTTTGTTCCACGGTTCGCACAACTCGGAGCTGGGAAATTCCATTATATCGCGGCAAGTTACATCGAATTAATTCCGCTCGAACCGGTTTATCCTCTGTGCAAACTTGAGCTTCAGTCGCATATTGAAAGTTACTGTTGGAACAGTAATTAGTTACGGAGTATTAATATTACAAATATCCCTGATTTCGGTGAAACGGAAACCCGACATCTCCCCGTGGTGCAACTAGATATTACTCGTAGATAGCGCCCGAGTATAGAGTATTATTGTAAATGTTTATCGGTGCGTTAGGTCAGCCTATATTCGTGAAAGTCCGCTCCGCTGGCTGGATTGCGAGTTTCGGGAACATCGTCTGACGATCTACACGAATTTCCGTTGATCCAACTATTATATTCTATAGTATAGTCTTACGAGTCGGTTGCCATTGTCATTGTAATGCCGAATGAACGAGTCCTTCAAATAATGCTTCCGATGATGACGAAACAATGCGACTCCTGCGATTTATGGAACGAATTTTTACTCTGGTTCAACGTTCAATATAAGATAAATTTAACAACCTTTTTATTCAATTCAATTAAATTCGAATGAAATTCAGTTATGAGAAATTTTTTATTCAATCAATTAATTTGTTTAAACATACATTATACTAGAAATCGTTAAAAATCTAAACAAATACATATATATTCTTCTTATTTTGTTGAAGTAATGTAGAATCATTTCCATGAAAAATTAAAAATTAACTATATTATAAATCTGGTTATTATTGTTAAAAAAAAACCCCAATGAAAAATTCGACAGTATTTCTTACATTCACAAACTACGATGAGACGTAACGTGGATTAAAATTTAAATTCGTTATGGTAAAATGTTGTTTGACTAGGGTAATTCACGATGATGCGAGTAGAAGCCCGAGGATAGCGTCTGCTTCCGGCAGCTTTAGTTATTCATGTATTATTCTCCGAAACGCAGCTGCTTTCGCGAGGTGACGCGTGTACGTCTTCGAATTCTCGCGGAGGCAGCACATACATGGTGGTCTAATAACTTCGACCACTTCGAGTACTTCCGTTATTTGTAATAATATGAAAAATTGACCAAAACTTGCATGATATAGATTGGGGAAATATTTTGTAATATCATATTATATTATTGTAATATATAATGCATGGAGTCATGATACAAAAAGAAGGTCAGTGCATTGAGAGAAGTCAAGGTGTCCTTGAAATCTGCGATGCGCCTTCACTCGTATAAAAAATGTTGGCATCGCAATATTTCCTCCCCCATGCCAAAGAAAGTTTTGTGCGTATCATTTTTATTTTGTATGATTACAAATAAGGGAAATATAAAGAGGTGGTGAAAAATGTTTGGGCCACCTTGTGTATGTGCGCCCGATATCCCGGCTTCCTTATAATACATCCGATCTTTATTTCGGAGCCCGGTCTGTTGATCGGAAAATACGTCCGATGAGATAAAAGTCGAAGCGCGGATCTCCGAGTAGTGCAACGAAAATGCCTGGAACGTGTATTGTCGTGGGCCGAAGATTGGAGAGAAGAGTTACTCGCTGAGACAATGAGAAAGAAACTCGCGAGGACACAGTTTTTGCCGATGCCGGGGACGATATCGTAAAACGAAATACGTCCGCGAAAATCTTCGCGATTACGAACACGTACAACCACGATACAAAATGTCAAAGGAACGGACGAGAGACTCTTTTCACATCGCAAAATTCAATTCGCTTCTCTTCTGATTTTCATTTCTCTCTAAATATCGGAACTTGTAATGTTATTTTCAAAAGAATGTAACAAACACGTCGTCTATCGAAAGTCTACCGAAAATTAAGGGTACTCATAAATAATCTTTTCTTTTTTATTGTTATGAAGCTGTTTGTTTATAAAGATCGCATTAACATCGAGGTCATTAGCGACCAAAATAAATATTAGGTGTAGAAGTTAATTCGGTGCACAATTTATTCAAACGAGAATGATTTAAGTTTCTTCAGTACCTATTTGATTGAACTGAATTGAAAATAAAGTGAAACAGTCTGAAAATTTGTTACGAGTCGTATTAAACGAAATCTGCAGTTTTCAGATTCGGTTATTAAAGTTTACATCGACGTTCTGGTAGAACAACAATTTTACATGGACGATGTACCGACAATAAATATATTTTTACCAGGTGACACGTACGTTCATATCAGATGCGTAATTTTGAACGTGACTCACTGTATATGTATAATGTGCGTGTATAATCGTGGAAAAGGGGATTAGGTCGCGACCAACTCGTTTCGTATTCACCAGTTATCAGACGGTTGATAATCGAATGGTCCCCGCTGGTAAATACAAATGATAACGGCGGTTAGCGAGTATCATTAATTAAGGGTCCAGGAACGCTAGAATTGGGGTATAAATGCCATCGAAAACGAAGCCGAGGAAAGGGGTGAGAACCGTTCGTTCAACGTGCTACGAAATAGAAGGAGCATATAACGCCTGCCAACGTGAAACTATACCCGGAACTCTCTTAATGGAAGCCACAAACGCGAATTCCACGATTTGCAATCGATTAACCATCGGAATGCTCCTTGGATCAAGAGACAGATAGATGGGCGAACAAGCCCTGGATAACTGAGCATTTCGAGATCATTCGGTATACACGAACACAATGCAGATTTCACTCTCTTGGATATACAGTACAGCTTTGATCCAAGAAAAACCCTCGGGTCCGTGCTGTTTCTTAGATCGTGTGGTTCTACTGTATTTTTTTGTGACCTTCGGTGGAGGGGATATTCGTTTTTCTTAGATCGTACGGTTTACATTTTCTTAGATTAAGACTTTACTGTATGTCATTTCGTCTGGTGCTCAAAATACGCATCGATCTAAGATAAAATAATTTGCATTGTTTTAAAATCAGGGTAAAATGATGAGGTTGCTGCTGCACGTGTTAGTTCATCGTGGAAAGTTGAAAATAATCTAATTTACAATAATATAATTTATTGATTATATTTAATATAATTGAGTTTATAAAATATTATTTTGTAACAAGCCGGTGATAGTAAAACAGTATATAATTCTTTAAATATTTATACTCTCCTGAATTCGATCTATCGAATGTGTAAATAACAAACTTTATTTCCTACTGGTAACACACTGCATACGTCAGGTGTAAAACAAAATTCGGGAGAAGATTCAAACTTTTGCATACATTTGCTGCTGCATGGTTTGTTCAAATATCAATCTTGTTTATATTGACTTTTTTAGGATCAGCCATTTTTACGATTTTTACATAGAATTTATGGAAAACCTTGTTGAAGATTTTTCGACGAAACACGTTAAAACCTTTCTTGTTTTGTTTATTTGGAATTTTAAAGTTTAAATTAATTTTAAAAGAATTGAAAAATCTAATTCTTAGAATAAATTAATTTTTAATTTGATTTTAGAGGGATTTTAAAGTTTAAATTAATTGTAAATTTACATTTAAATTTACTTTTATTTATTATGAATCTAATTTATAGTAATTCTTAGAATAAACTAAATTTTAGAGGAATTGTTTATGCAAACCCCACTCTTATTTATTTTTCGATATAAAGGAATTTTAAACTGGATAGAGAGTAAATACAGTAGACAGTTAAGTAATACTCTCGCTTATAATAATTGATAAGCGTGTAAACATTTTCTGCTCGAATATCGGATAAGTAGAGCTCAGAGTTTTAAGCCCGGATATTGTTTTTGCGAACATTTATCACTGAACGTCCCAGGATTTTCGGCTTATATGAACGGCATTTAATATTCAGATTGTATTGAAATTTTCGTGTGCTTGACTTCTCAGAGTTTATTTGATATTTTGCGCGCCGTCATTATGCAATTGCATAATTTTAGCGTTTCGATTGTTGCAGATTTTAAGCTTCGTGTAAAATTCCGTGCAAAGTTTATACGTGCTAATGATAATTATCATTAATAATTTCATAATACAATATGACAGTATAGAGTTTAATATTAATTAACGAGATGGATGGAAAGTAAACATTGAATAATAAAGTAATGCAAATTATATGACGAATATTTGTATAAGTATTCAGTTTCTAAAATTGCTGTGTAGTGAAAATGGAAATCATATTCTGTGAAAATTTAATATTCCTACATTTTGTTAGTTTTTTCATTAACTTTCTGAATCTCCGTTGCTGTTTCTTATACATTAGCTTTGGTATATCTAACCTCTTCGGTAAAATTAATCCATGTGACGAAACATGTTAAAGAACGAAAGAAGAAGAAACGGGCTGAAATCCACTCCATATGGCATCCCATCAAGATAACGTAGCCCGGGTCAAGTAGGTTCACACGAGGAATCAAGTTGGTCCATGGGGAAGTTCTCCGGCGTCGAATTTGTCTTTGTCCAATATCAATGGGCCTCGTTTACACTCCATCTCCGGGAAAAGCGTGCTGGCAAGCGTGCCCGAATACTTTTGACCTGCGCCGATCACATCCGAACCAAAAGGTCAGTCAACCGATTCCTGTTTCGCAGTGGATGTAGAGAGCTGTGATCAAGAGAGTTACTACATTCAGGTAGTACAGGTAGTTCGATTGAAAACATTAATTGTGGGGAACTTGTTAGAAAACAAGTTTTTTTCCATGCCATATTCGATACATGTCGGTATTCTGAATAAAAATGTATTAACCTATATTTATTTCGAGGAACTATTACTTTTCGAGATAAATATTTTAATTTTAATATTGCAAATTTCCATTTTTTTTTATTAAGCTATAAAACCCTACATGGGATTATTAGCAACGTATTTCATCTAGTCATCAATTTCAAATGCATTCGTATTTCATCAAGAGAGTTGTTCACCCTCTTAAATATTCAGGAGCTTCGAAAATTTAGCTGAAATCATTTGATTGAATGAACCCCCCCCCCCCCCCCCCTCCGTAAGAAAGGACTCTCTAGAGCGCTAAGTCTGTGTTAATTTCTCAATGGCGTCTTCTTTTGCTGTTAGAAGCTAACCGCTGAAGAATGGCCGCAATCTCAAGAGAGAGCCAATCTCCGGTTCGTTTCCCAAAAACCGTGAAAGAAAAACTTGATTATTCGCATCCCCGGGAATCAGTATTTCCTTTCGGAACGATCGCAACGGAATCGGTCTTAATGGGGCCATTGGTAGAGCCTCGTTGTAACCGGTGGCCATAAAATGGACACGAAATGTCTTTCCCTTGGAAAAGGGCACATCAACGGAATCATCACGGTCGGTCATGGTCGGACTGTTTCCCATGAGTCGGCGTCTCTTAATTTCGTGAAGGAGAAATGTCCAAGGCAATATAGCCGGCAAGGCTCGAGACCACAGATCCATAAACCTTTCGGCAGGAAAAATTCCCGTGGCTGGCATCGTCACCCCGTCGAGATTTTATTCGAGGCTTAAGGCCAATCTCATGAGGCTCGCTGCTTTCATGATTCTTCATCCCGTCTTCCCGTTCCGGGATGAAGTCTCACTGGCCACCGGAGTTTGACCTCGAGCCGAAACTGGCTCGCATGAAGGGAGCACCCGCGTCGAAGTAAACCGCGGGTTAATGCATTCTATCTAGGAATTATGATCGTGCCAGGCGCGATTCATAAATCGGACAAAGGATGTAATTTCGAGATGGGTTGCCTCGCCGTTTCCTGATACAATACGGAACCGTAGAGATTCTAACCGCGAAATTTTGAATATCGTGTTCCTGTAATGCACCGCCGCGAAAATACAATTATTCGCGTAGATGCAGTGAAGTATTTCAACACCAAATTTCCCAGTCTCGAGGAATTATTCGCGCAGGTACAGTTGCTTTCAAGTTAGTTCAAAATCAATTGCAAAATTTTTACCGAACGTGGACGTGCGTTTTATTTCGTTGCGTTCTCTGCTCAACAATGGTTGTTAACAGAGCGTATCTAAAAAAACGGAAACACATCGTAACATATTTTGTCACTATGTGCAAGTTAAAATAGTGCGCAAATATTTACAACAAAGAAGTTATAATGTGTGTATCTCACATTATTTTTTATAAATTATTTTTTTTGCATGAAACTTTGTTCAGTCAAGAAAACAGGAAAACAGGAAAAATGCATGAAAACTATAGAAGAATAAAGAATCGTAGTACATAGTGTACTCGAGATAGACATCCGCGACATGACCCTTGAGAATTCCCCTTCGCCGTAGCTCTTCAATTATGCAGAACAACAGGAAAAGCTTTATGTACATATAATTCCATTTGATAAGAGCCATTCGAAACAGAAAGAAGGTTATAAATGAATCCATTTATTATTTATGAGTAAAGGGTCATTTAAATAGGCGGTTATTAAATAAAGATTTATTTTAATAATGGCTGCTGAAATGAAGAATTTCAATAAATAATAGAGAGACACACATGCACGACTAGCAGTGTCGCCAGATTATTTTTTTTTAACAAAATTAATATACCTTCTTGTCATCTTTGAGAAGGACTCTTCGGTCGATTAGTCTAGAAGTGATTAATTTTCTATCGACTCGCATAAGAGCGCGAATACTGTGCGAGGGCGCGATATCAAACGTTGCGAAGGTCCTAAATTGTTGAAAGTATCGGTTTCTCATTGGACGCCGAATGGTCCGCAACAAAGCCGATTGTATCCAAGAAGAAGAAAAGAATTCCGCTAGGCAGAAAAGCGCAATTAGTAATCGCATCATATCGACTGGACGACGCGATTTCAGATTATCTGCCGGCGAGGAGACAGTAACTAATGAGCGCCCTGAGCAATCGGTCTTTTTCAGCCTCGGAGTCGATGCCGGGCCGTCGCGTCGCATCGTGAATCCGGCATCCGGCGCGCCACGGCAACCGAACAAGACGAAAACGCTTTCATCTTTAACCCGTTTACTGTAACGCGCTGTTCCATAACGCGGCTCGCGACGTGCCGGAAGCTTTCAGACGTCCTTTAAGCCGGCATCATCGAAGTCAAGATTATTTGCCGTCCCGAAAGGGTGGACCGAACTATACTGTATTCCATCGATGTTTGCCAGCATTAAAATTACGGAAAAATAATACCAGACAGACAACATCGTGCACGAGACCGTCTGACCAGCTGCCATAACCACCACAGGGTTAATGATCAATAAACCAGCCGTTTTTATTTCACTTTCGTAAGGTAATAGGGGGTCTCGGAGACCCCAGCTTCAGATTTTTGAAAAGAATACTTATATGAATAAAACTAAATCCGTTTACTTTTTATCCTGTGTTATTCTTTATCTCAAATTTATTAAAGACGAGGCTATTTATGAAATTCATTTGTCGGGGCCTAAGAGACCCCACCTTACCATTTATGTGTTATTAGACCTTACCTTGCGAGGATTAAATACAGAAATTCTGTAATCGTCGCAAATTAAATTCTTAAATAACGTTCCGTCGATTAACTTGTTCGATCCACGCTCGGACTTAGAGTTGTTCAACTTTCGCGGATTATATTTCAAGTTATTAAAAACACGGCAGATTTTTATGTAGTTGACACATAGATATATACAGCGAGAAGACGCAGAAGTAAAAAGTTCCGTGATAAGAAAAGGAAACTCGCGTTCTTCGGAATTTCGAACTTCCTACCTACTCAGAATCCCCAACTTTCCTGGTTATTAAACTATCGTAATGAATATATTACATTCCGTAGAATCTGGTGTCGGAATTTGTGGAATAATAAAAGACACCGTGTCACGGTAGAGTAAAGAGCAGCCAAAAAAATTATTTTTGAAGAAACCGATTAATAATATTGATAACTTTGTTATCATTCGCGTAAGATGTCATTGATATACCTGTTAAGCAGGTTATCCTTGGTTGTTTGAAGTTCGTGACCAGTGATCAGATTCTGTCGTCGAATCTGAAAAGAAAGAATATACAATGTTAATCAACAAATTGCACCGTTTAAGAAACTTAATGGTATATCTAGCGAAATTTTATTTTGCACGTTCGAAGCTTCGGTCTTACCACGCTTCTTTTAATAATAATCGTTAAAATGCTGAACAGCAATAAAAGATAAAATAAAATGTAACGTTTCAATTGAAAACAAAGTTAATTCTCTCATATTGTTAAGCTTATGCAGCTTTTACGGAATGAAATTATTGTTCCTATGCAACAGCCCCACAAAATACAACAATACGACTTTTGCAGGGAGTATTATTACGAAATTTTAATTAGAACGATAATATTTTATGTCATAAAATTTCATGTTACATTATACTCTTTTACTGACGGTAAGTGAGCCGCTTTAGAATATGTGTGGAAGCTAGGTCCCATTAATATTGCAATTATTTACCTGTTAAATGAATTATACATATGTAAACGATTAAACTCCAGCTTATTATAAAATACAAGAAATAACAATATGATATAAAAATATAATTTTGTAATATTTATACTTAAAATTATAATATGTGACTTAATTTCTATACTTATCTACTCAAAATGTTGAACGAAATGGAAAATATATAAAAGATTTGCATTTCACTAAGAAATGTCAGACCAAATTCCCGCATTTCTTAATAAAATACCGAACTACTGAAATATATTCATCACTATATTTAAATACGTCAAAGCAGTTCTATTCAATTCGTAATTACTTCAAGATTACGCTGCATTCTTCAAGCTTTAATTCCACAAAATAAAAAATTCCGTGAGAGAAAGAACCTCACTCTTTTTAATTAGCAATGACTGCAGCTTAAATTGCATTCTTCAAGCTTCAATTTGACCATCTCACAAAAAAAAACAATTCTTCAGCGAAAAGAGCTACGTATATAACAGTACTTGTATTACATTTTCTTTCGCCAACTATTTATTCACTTAAATTCAGTCTTTTTATTATCTGTATTCACCTTAAGAGAATTCGCAGGAAAATAACAATCGATAGAACAATTTTGACACTTGAATAGTAAATAGAGCTATGGAGTAGGAAACATCGATTGAGCTCTGGAAATTCTTTGGAACTATAAAAGGTTCCTAAGGGATCCTGAGGGATTCCACAGGCCCTTCGAGGATCTTTACAAACTACACAAGTTGCTGCAGGCCCTTCTAGAGTCTCTGGGGACTTCTGGTAACTCTACAGGCGATTCAAGTGCCACCATAATCTGTTTAGGATCATTGCAGGATTCAGAAAGTATTTGAACAGTAAACTTCCCATTCTGGGAAAAATTGGAAATTGCATACACATCCACAGTTTAGTCAGAATAATATTTTGCTATTACTTCTAGTGTTGAATTAAATAATATTAAATGCATAAAATCCGGAGTCCACTTAGTATACGTCATTTTAATGTGCATAACCGATTGTTAAGGTCTTGTCTTCAGTTTGGATTGAAATATTCTATTATACTATTAAATAAAATTGATTTCAATGTCAATCAATATGATTGACGTGTATTGTTTTCACGTGAATGGAAAAATAAACACAGTGGCGTTAGTATTATGTATTATTTGGTAAAAATGTGGAGGCAAATGGACGTATTATTCGTCGGTGATGGATAAAATTAAAAAACGGAGAAGGAAATTTTGTAAATGACGAACAAGAGCGATACAAATTCATTTTCTACCGTGGGACAATCAGGGGGAACTTTATCTTTTAATTTATTCTTTTATCTGTCGATAAATCAGCCAGTATACTGTATTTTATTAATATTTTATTCAATTAGCAATCACATCACGTATGTGTATATTTCAATTTTATATTTTATACCTTCTTTAAATCCTCCTTTAATTTCTCTTAAAAAGTACACTGAACTAATTAAAAAATTCAACTTAATTGATTTTAATTTAATAATTATTCGGCGACCAAAAAAAGTTTTGCCGTATAATGGTGTTAATCTGTATTATTTGGGAAATTTATTATAAATAAAAAAAGTCATGACTGAAGCAAAGGCTAAGGACCGATTTAGACGTTAACATTCAGATAACTTGCAAACGTGAAAAATATACCGCATCGAAGTCCAAAAGGTGCAACCCCTATTACGCCGATCGAGACCAAACGAATTGTTGAACTCACTCGATATTTCCTCTCGTCCATTTCCGTGAATAACCTGTACAGCTCCGACTCCTGAGTGCTTCTAACGATTAACAACACGCGTGCAATTTAGATAAAAGCGAATTTCCCGCGCGCTGCGGGCGTGCGCGTCTAAAATATAAATAGTAAAAACCGAATATTTCGCGTCGGCAAAACGTTATTGAACGACCATCCGGCAAGTACCTCGAATATCCGAGCTACATTTCCATATGTATTATGTAGATCACTATGCGCGAATCCCATCCCCACGTACACAACGAATTTCCCACCATCTTTTGGCCGAGCATGAGTCTGAGAGATGACACTTGATATCCCTGTATCATTTTACTCCGACTCTGACGTTTTACGCGAGGAGCTGTATAATGGTAAAAGATATCCTGACACCTCCTTATATTCCCTGAAAATAATTATTCCATGTTTATTTTTACATTCGCGATGCAGCACCGCGGGTGTGCTGTCGCCTGGTGCAACTGAAAAGTGACTGCTTCGAATCTTTGGTAACAAAAGTCAATTCACTGCGGATATGCATTTTAAATAGAAAAAAGACTTTTTGAAAACCACGCTTATATTAACATGCACTAGAAAGGAGAAAATAATTTTTTATTTGTCCATCTATGCTGACCCCAATTTTATGACAGAAGAAATTTTCAACTGATTACTTAAAATGGAGGAAAATATTATTAATCGTTTAACCTCAGGGCTCTGCTACATCATCGCCTCATCACAGATACGTTACTGTTTTGGATGCGCATACGCGAAAAAAAGGTGACCCGTCTGGGGAACACTGAGCGAAGCCCGCCTTTGCTTCCCTCACTCTTCCCACTAACGCTGACGCGTACAGTACGCGTACGGCTTCGCTATGCAGCTGGGTGAGGGGCGGAAAGGTAAGGGGCCCGGCGGGACTAGAATATGATAACCCTGCTCGCGACTAGTGATGGGCATTCAATACTCTGTCTTGCAAATTTTCAAGCAAATCAATCATCACAGTAACCATAAAAAAATCCTACATGCATGTTTCAATAATGAAAACATTTTACAAGTTGAATAATCTGAAACAGAAGAATCAGAAACAAGTAAAAGCAGGAATATCATCTGCGGATATTCCCGGAGGCCGCGGGGAGTTACGGTGAAGAACAGTTAGCGAATGTTTCTTTTCACCGATAAAATGGATAACGTGTTCCACGGGCAACAAATGTAACACGTGTTCGCCGGGGGACAGAATAAAAGTGTTTAAACGCAACGCAGGATTTAAGAGTGGCACGAAGTAGTGCTTAACACCGACTCGGTCGTAAGTTTCTGCCCCGGGTGTGGTCGTGCAACATCGAAATCCGGTGATACGTCGAACGCTGGCCAGATGCGGCTCACTGCAATTCGCCAGGTGGTGCATTACGGCCTCGACGTCTCCCGTTCGAGATCGGCGGCGCGATGCAAGGTCGATCTTTAGTCCTTCGGCCGCCGCGCCGCGCAGGCTCTTTACATTTACGAGCCGTTGTATATTGGAAACACTGGCTTCCCCCCGGAAAAAGCTTATATTGATGAATCAACGTCGCGCAGGATCCACGGGAACAGAGGAGACAGTATCTGATTTACTGGACCATAAATATCTCTAATCTGTAGCAGACCCGGGGTGCATCCTTCCACCTCTCGCTACCTCGTACGTATACTTTTTCACTTTTCCTCGAAATCACGTCGGCGTTCCTCCTTGTTCCCCTCGGAACCGGCTCGGCCTTCCTTCCGTTGCCCATTTCTCATCCGTTTTGGCGGCAAAAGAATACTAAATTACGCATCGGCGAGCGGTGAATTGAGAAAAATAGGAATCAGCTTCTGGCATCGGATTGAACGCGCTGAACGGCTGCTCTTTACTTTACCGGACACCAAATTTTCGCCTTTCTCCTATAAATTATTATGTATTTGGTATGCAGACCAGTAGATTTGTACCCGGCGAACTTGCAGATCGAAGTTTCGATCCTGTCGGATCAATGGTTCAGAAGTTATGGTCGCTTAAAGTTGAGCAATTTGCAGTGTCTTTGACAGGTAGTAAGCGCGCCGCTTACCGAGCAGAACCGCTAGATGGCAGCACGAGCGCGCGACCGTCATATAGGCGAAAGGCAAAAATGTTGAGTCCGGTAAAGTAAAGTTTAGAAATGATCATGAGGGTGATTCGTATGTGTCAACTATCGATTTTTGCTTGTCTTAGCCCAGTAAATTGTGACACTCCGTCAAAGAATGATAAATTGCCACATTTTGAAATAATTGGACCCCAAGAAAATTTATTATTCCGTTTGCATAGAAATTATACACGGCTATCATAGGGTGGCATTTTAAAGTCTAATTACAGATCTTGTTGGTATTTTTCGGCACGATAAAAAATAAGAAAAACATTGACGGATTTCCAAAATGTCGGTTCCTGCGATAACAAGGTATCTGCCGAAGATTTTGTGGAACTTGAAATACCGTGGCAAGTGTCACAATTTAGCAAGACAAGAAGAATCTTGAACAACATTTTTGACACCCATTGTTCAGGACTACTCTAATGAACATTTTAGACGCGAAAATATATATGAACACTGCTGCAGCTGTAGTATTGCACTCATTAACCTTCCGACCACCAAAGCTCGGAGACCCGTGCTAGAGCCATTTATGACTCACATCGATGTTTCACTAATGCATATTCATAGTCGCTCGAGCTCCTCACCAATATTACACTAACCTGGCACGATCGGAGCAGCACGAGAGACTATCGCACGTATACTGACAGTCAGACTTGGATTACATTCGGATTTTCGTTCTATTGTTTCGGTCATCCATGCGGAATATTCGATAATTTTAATATTTTCTTATTATTTTGTTTTACTTAGAAAAGAGGAGAAGGTGATGAGGATCTGGCAAAGAGAAGGTGATTCTTTCCCCAGAATCCGCGCTCCCTCCTCTTACCAGGCAACTCACTCAGCTTTGGACACAGTGTAGAATATCAGTCTTATTGTTCCAGTGACTATTGCGTGTCGTCGCAGCGAAGATAAGAAATCTGATTAACCGTGGAAATTGAGTGACTAATGTTGCGCGCGAGAAGACAGCGCGAAATTAAAATTATGATGGAGCGAACGTGTTAACTGAGTTTCATACTGTGTCGCCTGAGCGCAAAGGTAAATGTAGTAAATCACGGAACTAGATTAAAGTTAGGTCCTTTATAACCAACTATAACTCCCGGTCCACGGTATTTCACGAGCTCGTACTTGTTTCAAATCGGATTCAGTTAATTTTTGAGTTTTCGCGTAACTATGAACTTCGACTTCGAGGCGCGGAACATCGTCAACGGTATTTTCTCTAGAGCGAAGTCGCGCGTATTTGTTTCGCAACCCATCATTGATTTCCAACGAATTCTCTGTTCCGGTCCGTTTCGGATTCGCAATCGTCTCTCGAGTCTTTCGCGAATTTCGATACAGCTCGTGCCGCGAGGTTCAAGACGAGGAGAACGCGGAAATTTCGCCACGGTGAGACCCCATGAATCACCGCAGTCCAATCGCGCACTAATAATGCACCAGAACTCCTACTGGAGAAGGGATCGCGAGAAGGGATAATTAGCGTGCTGGTCTAAATCAACAATCTGCTTTGTTAAACGCGAAACAACGCGATGTGAGGCGGCACAGTTCGTCTCCACTAAATCAATTTTGTCGAATTAATTAACTGGAACAGATCCCGGAATTGACATTTACCGCCAGCCAGCGATTGAAATCCCTATTAATTAAACGGAAATTATTTAATTAAACCGGCTAAGGGAAACGAGCCGTGTTACAGCGTGCTTATGTCCAACTTGAACTGTCGGGAACGCTTTGACATTCTGCTTTTGGGATCTCGAAAAATTCATTTTCTTCGCATTTCTTTTAAACACGACTGTTGTTGAACATGTGTTAAATCTTTTGGCAATCATTATCCCCACGACGCGTAGAGCACAATGCAACAAAAAATTGGACCTCGAAATTCAAGGTCAAGGGCAATTTTGCGACTAAAAAAAGACTAAAGACGACTTGGACGACTTACAATTAGACTGCGACTAAAAAGACTATATATTTTTCTTTTTCGTTCGAACTGCGTGTTCTGAGATACGATATTTTATAGGATGTTTGTGATAAATGATGTTTGTCCTAAACATTTGGTGGAGCTTACGATCAATTTTGAAATAATCGGAAAGCGGAATATTTTACACAGTGAAATATTACACAGAATTATCCTACTCTATGATAAAAATATGTTGTAATTACTGATGTAATTTCGATTGTTTTTACTTTAATAAAAACAATACATCTACTTCAGGTTTAACATTCCTAAAAATTGGTAAAAATAATGGCACTCAAAACCAGAGTACCCTCTTAAACGATGGAAGAAGGTCTATATAAGCTAGAATCCTGCGAAAAAAAAGAGAAAGAGAGAGGGGGTTGAGCAGGAAACGGAAACGAAATGAGGGTGGAGGAGGAGGCGGTTCCGTGATAACCGACGCCCAAATTTAACATCCCTTTCTTTTCCCTCCGCGACATTATTTTCGCCGATCTCTTTCTTCTACCTAACCCTGTCGCACTTTCGCCCTCTCTTCGGGCTCGCACTTTTTTCTCTCGTGAATTCCTATTTTCCGCATAAATTCCATAACGTCGCTCCGCTATCACGTTCCCCTTTTCCTTTCCCGGTTTTAGTCGCGAGTAGTACAGCGCCAAAAAAAGGGAGTGGACCATACTGTAGCGAAAGGGGTGAACGCCGACGACTGCACCAACTGCGCCAACCGCAGAAGGGGTCAGTTGCAGAACGGTGCACTTATATCATGTAGAGGGGACGCTACTTTATACCATCAGGTCCTATTTGCTTCATTTTCCTATGCATAGTTCGCGGGATTAAGGGGGTAGTAGACGAGTCTAAAAATCGATTCTGTTAATTGTATTCTATATGCGACATAAATCTCTTATTTGGTTTAAAGCAATAAATAAGTAATAATTTCGATGTCGGGAACACTCTGTATACAGTGAGATCTGCGTTGTTTAAACATCCATAACTTCGTTATTCTTCGCAGACATATTTTTGGATAAATGTGCTTTGACAAAATTTCGAAAAGGATAAATTGATATTTTCAGAATTCTAGACGAAAAGCCTCCGCGTACCATAAAATTGCATTATTACGAGCAGCCAGGGGCGCCTGAACAGCTCGTCGGCTTCTTTGAAATTTTCCCCGAAATGGAGGCAAATGAGAGAGAGACGAATGACGGTGGTCCCACGACAATACGATACGGTATTCCATATAATTAATGCCCCAATTTGTTTGTGTCTAGAATGTAACCCGATGACTGCTGGTCGGATGGAAGCATTTTTCGGTAGAGATCGTTTCTAAGGGTGGAAACGAGCTTGTTTTTGTTATTATTTACATGTTTTGTAAGATATGGGTAATGATATAAATTGAAAAGGGAAATTATATAAATAAATTATTTGGAAAATAACATTCAAGATTCCCGTTTGGGGAAACAAGAGGGAAAAAACTAATTTTATGAAATTCTAATAACAACTGAAGTATTAATTATTGTTTAACCTTATGTTTTTGTAACTAGTTACAAACTGTTTACAAAGTGCACAAGATACATAGTTGGCTTCTATCAGTAGTATGATTAGTCATTGACTTGTTCCACTTGACCAGTGGATCTCTCCTATGAGTCTGACTATCTATTTACCGCATCTACTTACAAGGGAACATCGGGAACTGGTAAACTCCGATTTTCATGAAACGATTTTCTATAAAGCTGAGTATCATTTTTTAAAAATCTTCCTCCCTGGGAAATTGAATGAAAAAATGATATTGATACGAACATATTGGAATCCCCCTTTTGGAGGAAGTATACAATTGTAGGCAAACCCAGTATAACACGTAGAGCAATTAAATACAGTAATGTTGTAAGTGGTAGGAAAACTCGAATGGAAGTATAAATATCATCATGGCCGATCTGCTTCAATTCTATGACAATAATGGCTTAAAGTTAGCAGTGTAACTTTCGGATGGGATGTAGCCAACGCATACGAATAAGACAAACATATCCAAACGGGTCATTAAGCTAAATATTTTAGTTGTTCAAGAAACTGCTGTACGTTTACATACAGTACATACGCAAATGTAGTGAACGGATTATGTTATAACCATTACCCGTAAACCATATGCATAGGTTAAACGCTTTTTACAATAATTTGTAACGTTTCGTAATTTAACATAACGTAATGTTATATAATGTAATATAAAATAAACATAATATAATGTGAAATAACGTAAAATAACTTTTATAGAAGTATGATATAAAAATATATACATATACATATATAGTTTCATTATGGTGAATACATTAATTTTAGTGGCCCTCTCGCAATTAATTCTACTATAATTATAGTATAAACACAAACTGTTCAACTATTATACTGCAGATTCTTTAATTACTTGTGAGACAGAGTAAATCCATACAAAATTGTGTAGATCACATTCGAGAATAGGTGAAACGGACGGAAATAAGTGAAACATCAGAGGTGAAACGTTAAAAGGGTTATAATGACGATAATGTAACCAATGTGATGACACGCGAAAATCGAAGCGGACTGAATGCGGATTCTAGCAGTTGCTTTTGAGGCTTTTTTCCATCCACCCTCTCGATTGTTCCATCGAATTTTAGCGAATCCATCGTAGACAAAGGACAAGTACGTTCCGTCGAATGAAGCTGTCCGACAGATTTTCGTTGATAGTCGTTGAACGGATGTCTGGCATGGCGACAAAGGGGATAACGAATGAACGGTGACGAGGCCGAGGCAAGCAAGATCCTATTGGACGCGAACGTGTAACGAGGCACGCGTGCTATTCATTAGCGGTCTCTCGCAACAGCGAGCAGACTTTAGGAATAGCGTACGCACGAGTGGAAATTTAATCTGAAGTCCCGCAACCTCAAAGTGATTGGTAGAAAGACCGATCGGAATGCTCGATGGTCGCCAATAAAAACGATACTGCATTGTGGTTTGAATAAATATGCTCGGTCCAGAGGCCACTTTGAAGCGCGGCAATTGACCATAATAGGCCGGCCGTGCCGTCCAAACGGAGAGCGAGAGAAAAAGAGAGAGAGAGAGAGAGAGAGAGACAGGTGAACAGAGGACGAGAACTGATCAGGGGAAGAGAAATAGAAGGAAATATCTCGCACATCGGCACACGGTGAACATGCGAACTCGATGAACATACGTTCGTCAAACATCCACCGCAGAGGAGGTTCTTCGTTTCGTCGCCGCGCAATGGACCTTGCAAACCCCGTGGTGTGAGACTAACGCGATTACGGCTAACGCAAGAGGAACGATCGACGTTCAAACCAAGGATCAAATGAAACTGACGACGACGCTTCTATGTGATGCACCATCACCGTTCTCGGGGCAGGATAGATCCGAGCGAACCGCACGTCTTTCTATTTAATAGTAGAAAATCATTTTCTAATCGGTAGCTAAAAATCAGGCACCGAAAATAACAGTTCAACAATATTTATGGTTGGCAAATAAGTTCGTTCGGTTTTTTGTTCGAGTATAAGTTTCATTCGGATTCGCTTTTCTTTTGTCAGTGTTATCGTGCAAATAGAATACACATTTGGAGGTTACGTTTCGCTGTTTATGTTATACTGTGTTTGGTTAGGTTAACCTCAGGGTCATTCCATGGCAAATCGATCACTTTTTGCAGGCACCACCGTCGATTTTGTTCTAAATGAAAAAATGTTGTAGTCCATGTGAAATTATAGGGAAGGTTTAAGTCATCATTTTGCCGGTTTCGAATTGTTTTAGAAATGGCAGGCCTTCAAAGTTTCCAATTTAATTTTAATGAAATTGTTAGGTATAATTATACATATCACGTTTATAACACAAAGAAAGTGTTTATTAAAATTGATTAACATCTACCGTCGACATGCACCAGTCACTGTTGTATAATTTTGCCATGATTGACATAAATTTGAACAAAAGAATGTAGATAAAAAATCGAATGGGGCAAAAGTTAATTTTGAATGAAAAAGCGCGAGCGAAAATTACACATAAAATTCCATACGAATTAAGTCGATGAAGAATTAAATTTTCCTCTATAACGTCCGTCAAAGGGTCCCACTGTCAGTCTCGCAACGAAGCAGTTTTCAACGACGAAAATAAATGAAAATTAAAAGAAAACATTCTCCCATGTCCTGAAATAATACTCCCTTTGTCCCATAATAATAGTAGCGAGTGAATATTTACGCGGGAATTATTGGCGAATGCAGCTCTAATTGTAAGTTACGTTGTAGCGCAAAATAGCGAAGCCTTCAATCAAAATCAATGTTTCATGACATCTGCCATTTGTTTTGTCACATCTTTCAATTGTTTGGTTAACCTAATTCTTACGAATTATAACAATTTTTCTAATTTCATCCGCTGATCGAAATCAATTGTTCTATTTCAGTGAAATATCAACCCATTGTAAAAGTAAGATGAAAAAATAACAAGTTAAGCTGCAAAGCAATGAAGAACGATAGCTCGAATAATTTTAAGCTCACGCATATAGGGAAAGCCAAGGGATCCTACCTATACGTTTAAAATGCAGTCACGAAATTATTGAAAAATCCGGAAACTACCTAAACACTCAAAATAAAAATTGGGAGTAATATTTTTAATTTATTATTTAATGTAATCTAGTTTTTTGATAATAAATGTTGCGTTCTATATCTATTTTCTTTTGCTATTATTATTATTATAGGACAAATTAAATTCATCAACTGCTACTGTGTATTATTATGGGACAGACGGAGTATTAACGCGAAACACAAGAATTTTTCATATCATATAATTGTATAATATACTTTGGAAAAATTTATATAATATTGGAGATCTTGTGATATATCAGAAAATTTATACAATTTATATAAATTCTACATTATAATTTACAACAAATTTCCGTGACTACAGTACGCATTTCAATATTTTGGGATAGTAGTGTAACTGTCGGAAATTTAATCGCATTCAGATTCGCGCACATGGTAGCTCAGGCGAATAATTTACAACGACTGCTATAATAAATAACGCTGTCAACCGTGTTAGCTCGTGCCCTGATCCGGTTTTTGTTAGTATAACACAATAATGCTGCTGAAATTCACGCCGCCATTTTCTGATGCAACCTGGACGCGCCAAAACAAAAGACGCGTGGATTGCTGTCTAGTAAGATTATGGTTTTGCATGATAATGGCCGCGGTCAGGCTGCAGTTTGAATTGCATAAAAGTTGAAACAATTTCGCGTCACAATTTTTCATTCTTTGTTCCGTAGTTCCAATGTTGCAACCAACGATTTAAATGCTTACACCACGCCTTGGAAATTGGTGCTTTGACAAAAAGATTGAATACTGGAAACTTTCGGTGTTCAATTTTTCTCAAAATAGTTCCAGGCTCGTAAGTCAGGAGGCAGTACACTACATTTCGTCCATGGTGGACATACCAAAATCCGTGGGCTTTGATGAAAAAATTGAATAATAGAAGCCCGCAACAGAAAGTACACTCATTTTTCATTTGATCCGTTCGGGTATCGAATTTTCATATTCAGACACGTTCATCCGAAAAAGAAAATTGCTAGCCCAGGATACAAAACTTATCTCCGACTATTCCGTCACAATAGAAGGATTTACATGTCCCCGGGGACAGATGTACGTTTTCCAACAGAGCGAGTAAGGTACTCATTGCTCCAGGATCAGTTTAAGGTGAAAAGCAACGCTACGTCTCCGGCAGAATGCGACTGCGAGTCCAAGCAAGAGATAAACTCCGACTACTCGATCTTTTCGTCCTCGCCCCGTTGCTTGAACTCCGGCCGGCGAATTTTTATGTAAATTTAATGTGCTCGCCGGTGTTATGGACTCACACTTTATACATCTCAAAGAAGAGTGTAACACGATCAAGAGCCCGTGGAAATCTGGCCGAACTTCTCCGCAGTTTATTATGCAAAGCGTCATTTATTATTCAACGAGATGTAACAACTAACGCTTACGCTCCGGCCTTAAGCTCCTCTCAATCGAGCGTGAACCCTTATTCTTATCATCGCACCGGGAACGCAATTATCTTCGCGATGATGGTATTTGGAACGGGATAGAGAGTGCAAATATAAAACAGGTACTTACCTGCGAAGCTTACAAGGGAAGTTACCGGTCCCGTAAACTCAACAAAATTGTGAAACTTTTTGCACACACAAGCAGAGTAAGTTAGTCTAATGCAACCATACTTTATTAAAGGGGTGAAATCAGCCCTCGAAAAAATTTCAATTAATTCTTTTCCGTGAAATATGTCGAGAGCAACAAATTATATTGAAAACAAGTTTAAACGAAAGTTGGATGGTAAAAGAAATTTGTTTACACGGTTCGGAAAACACAATAATATCTGGCAACATTCGTTTAAACATTTTCAAAATAACATTTGTTACTCTCGAGATATTTCACGGAACCGAAAATATTGAAATTCTTTTCTCTTTTTAAAAAATACATTAAAAAAATTTTTTTTTGCACTGTTTGGTAGACACAATAATACTTTTTTTTTAAATTTCGTCAAGGGCTATAAATTTTATTATTAAGAGTTATATTAAAATTGTGACTGATACACGTTGTTTTCTAAAAATGGCAAAACTGAACTAATTGATATCTCTCACAATTTTCACAATCTTCACAATTATTTAATAATTTATAATGGACGCAACTTTGTCATTTCGATAACTATAGAATAAAAAATGTGAAACTTGTCATTTTAACGGTCGTGGTGGGGATAGTGTTAATCGATACTTTTAGTTCAAGGCTTTTATTAGTTCAACAACTTTTTCATCGATGACTTTATTGACGAATGTAATAATTGAGTGTCAAGCTTGTGAAGTATCGTTCGAGGAGCCACGTAAAAGTTAGGAATGTCAATAACACTCGCCCATCTGTCGATACACGAATCTCGTCAATCTACAGTCAGTTAATTGCCCTTTGCTTTGTATCGTAGTTTAGTATATTTTCACTTTTATTATTTCTCATATTTTTTCTTACTCGTATATTATTTACTACATTTATTCTCTATTGAATAAATCTTCTATTTTCACGAAGAGAGAAATAACGATGAATATCTCAAAGGAAATTAAATACAAACGAGTTCTACATACATATACGGAGTTCCAACTAACGTAAAAACCACCTGAATTACTTTCGTTATTAGTGAACCAATTAAAACTTTCTTTGTCATAGTACGGTAGGGGCAATATGAAATAGTTGATAATAGGAGAGCCGGCCTTTTCGCATTCATAGAGGATCTACTGTAGTAGGGGAACCGGTGCACTAGGAGTGAGGGAACCGCTATGGTAGAGGGGAGAACCGGTACACTGTCAGTGGAAGTCGTTAGATTGAAAATTAATTTAAAGAAGAGGCAAAGAAAAAGTGAAACTTGAAAAATATTTGAATTGGTGCGCTAATAATGAGAATTGTTGGTCACGTTAGGTGATCCTACGGATTATCATGAAATGGTGGTTGTCGGTCCAGTGGAGTGAAGCTCTGCAGGGCGCAGTTCCGTCGTGAAATGCAATTTATTACCGATACTACCAGGTGTAATGAAACAAAGCATTCAAATCATTGCCGCGCATTACAGCCCACCAGAATCAAAGTTAACGCTATTACGACGAGTTTATCCTGGCACTTATGCAAAACCAATTCTCGGAATGTCCTAGCGTCGCTCGAATTTATTTACGAGTCAGTCAATCGCGATTCCGTTCAGAAACGATCCTGTTGATAACGAATGTAGCCCTTCTCACGGTCGCGGAACGTAACGAGCGAACTCCTGCAGTTCAGTATTTCACGCTCGATAAAATAAACCTAATCCAGCCTTGCCCACCCGAGTCCAGCCACCCCTTCGAACCCGTTTGTCTCTTTCTTGAACGCGCAGACTATAGACTGTCGACGATACGTAAACCGAAGAGCGTCGTAAACTTTACGAGCACAATGTTACGTCCTGACCATACGGGGATGGCTCTAACCTCTTTTCTACTTGCGTCGGCGGCCGTGCGCATGCATTGTCACGGCCAAATGTCCCGAAGTACGCTTCTCCCACCTTCTCGCGCCTGGGGAAAGTGGAAGAAAGTATGAAAGTTTATATGATAGCGGCGTCCAATGTGCGGCAACCATGTACAGTAAAGTCGCGTTATTTCTCAGCGACCGCCTACCCAGAATTTGTCAAATGCCTACCCCCTCCACTGAGGGGCAACGCCGCAGGGACCATGAAATAATCTGATCTCGGCTCGGGTATATCGGTGTGAACTACTACTAATCCAATTACAAAAGTTCTCAATTTCTTTCGGACGCAAGGAAGAACAGCGCGATCTGTGTGTTACATGCTGTCCTTTTCTATGTTCGGCTCCTTTTAAAATACTCCAGTTGTACAAATAAGAGCATACAAGTCGTTATAATTACGTTGGCAATACTAAACATAGCCCGAGCGTTCATTGCTTGCCAAAGACATACATATGTGCAATGAACATACAATAAACGGTAATTCAATTTTATGCAGAATTTGTAACGGCGAGTAAATATATGTTCGATCCAGTTTACTGACCACATACTTCATATTCCACGATGATAAAATAATTGATCTCATACGAGTAAAATGTGAAATGTACACAATTAGTGAAACTACACATTGCGACAGTAAAGTGGCGGCTTTACGTGTACAAATAAAGAACAAGTAATTTAAATAAACCAAAAATTGTGGTGGACAATATGCGCTATTTAAATATTTACATCATCATTTATAGGAGAAAGTCACAGATTTTTGGTCCGGTAAAGTAAAGTTTACCCCTCGATGGGTTAAAAAGTGTTTAGCCATGAACTACAGATTTTTCAAAATTATGCAATAATTAATTAATTCATAATTACCGGTCGGTAACGTGTTAATTTAAAGTTATTATTGTTTCGTGTGCACCAACCTAATATTTTCGGTTTGTTCGAAGGTATCTTTCAGTAGTCCCTGGTAACCGTAAAGTCAACAAGTTTCTATGGAAGAATATTGACTCAAGCCAGCCAATCTCGTTCTATTCCACAGGATAGATCGGCTGCACAGGCCACAGAGGTGATTAAAGTTTTTACGCAAGGGGCACACACTAATGATTTATCGGATAATCTAGCGAGGTCCTGGGAGCTTGAAAGATCCGCATCGATGTAAAAATTGCTCGCCGGTCGACTTATTTAATTACCTGTAATTAACAGCTGCACCGGTGCCCGCGTAGGGATCGATTGAATTAAATCGCGGAGCAATTTCTGAAACGGCCATCTCGTCGAGGAACCGAGAACCGGAAAATGAATTCGGTATTTCCTTTTTCTGCAATCGGACACGTCGTTCTATCCTGGGCGAAAGTCTTTTCTTCTCTTGAAAAAGTTTCGTCAATTTTATTTAGAAATCAAACATATATTTGCTGTAGAAGCATACGTAGATTATTCGACTATCAGGGCGTTGCACAAATTTTGTCAGACGAGTCTCATCACTGGTACTGTGTGTGTGTGTGTGTGTGCCTGGTTGTCTCTCTGTGTGTCTGATTGCTCAAATGATGTGTCAAGGTGAATACAATTTGGATTTGAGCAAATCATGCTGCACAATAATCGTTGCGCAACACGATTGATCGTGAATAGACCTCTTTAGTAAAGAGCGGGGACCGTGTCGAATCTTTTCCGAGTATAAAACGCAATCGTAAACATAATTGCTCGGAAGTGGCTCGAAAGTGATCGTTCGAATATCATCAGCATGTACCAGCGAACAGTGCCAATTGCCTGGTCTCGAGGAAGCAATAAAGTCCAGCCGCGTCAATCGGCCGGCATACATCTTCCAGGAAGTTCGAGCCATTGCCAACCAGGCTCCTATTATCGCAGGCTCGTCGAAATAAAATCACGTTACGTGCGAGTTAATAGTGTGTCGGTGGTAAAGAAGACGGGGCCGAGATAGAGACATAAAACCGCTCGTTATTGACGTAAACAGCCATAAGACGGCCGAGGGGATTAAATTTTCCGCCAGAAGAGAATCGTCTTCCAGTTATCAAACCGAGGCGAGGAAGCGTTCTTACCTCGATCCGGTGGAGAACAAAAAGGATTTAAGAGGCAGTCGCGGAGTGTTCGGGGGGAGGGTGGATGGGCGATGGTATCGGTTGCGCTAAGGATAGGTAGAGGAGACACAGATAGAGAGAGAGAGAGAGAGAGAGAGAGAGAGAGA